>JAPUBQ010000025.1:7575236-8175236 GCA_035578125.1 Mellilla xanthometata
TAATATACCCGAAAAAAAATAAAGTAAACAATGCATTATTTGAGGTTGTTTCTGTACGCATTTACTAGACTTGGAGTGATTTTAATTTCATATAACAAAGGTAAAAACGGAACCCTATTACTAAGCCTCCGCTGTCTGTCTGTCATCAGGCTGTATCTCAGAAACCGTGTTAGCTAGAAAGCTGACATTTTCATACGTTATGTATTTCCAGTGCCACTATAACAACAAATACTAAAAATTAATTAATGTCCCCGTACAATAATCCCATAAATATGACGTCGTTGGTTACCTAATGGTTACTAATGCCAGTTGGTTGGTCTAATGATTACCATGATAGACTGCCAATCAGAAGATCCTGGGTTCAATTCATGGCACGGCCAACATCTTTGTGCTAAACTAAATTTATTGGCTGTCGGTCGGTTAAATATGTATATGTAGTATATCATTTGTGTAAGCAAACCATAATACAAACTAGAAAAGGTTCAGTATGGAGCTAGCCAGCTGTGTGTGATATGTGCCCGAATTATTTATTTTTTATTTTATTTATTTTTAAATATTATTAATTTTATTTTTTTACATACAACAAACAAAATTTTTAAGCAATTGTTTACTCGATAACAACATTTAGTAGACCCTCTAAACATTCATAGAATACATAATTATGTGTTGCTTTATTAAATGAAATTAGTATTTAAGAATGGTTCCCATACAAAAAATATGTTTTCTGTCATATTTTTAAGATAATGGTAAGATAATGAACCCTTCATGTGCGAGCTTGATTTTCATTTGGCCAATTATTTAATACATTCATACAATTTCCTCAGTTACCAGAAGAGCCTGCTTCATCATCAAGTAATCTAACCACACAGCAGATAGAAGAGTACAGGAAAGAGGCTAGTAGTGCCTTGCATGGAGACACCCTAGCTTATGAAACTAGTAAGTTGTAATTTTGAAACTTGCCAATCATTCAATATTTAAGAGCTAGGCTCTGGTCTGTTGAGTTTTTCCAGGTAGTTCTATCATCAAACCCTTGACCTCATTATAAGATGACTTTCGGAGAAGGCTCCTTAATTTGGTCTAAGAATTTTCTTCTAGGTCTTCCTCTACATCTCCTGGCTTCTATCTTTCCAGTTCTATTCTTCTATTCTCCTATTTTTCCAAAGTGATTTTGTTTTTTATTTATTTATAGATTTATAGTTATTTATTTATTTATAGTTTTATACTATGTAGTGATAGCGATCTTATTAATTACATGGGATTTAGTATGTACCATTTGTGTGCAAAAAACTATTTTCTTTCTTTCTTTCAATTATAAACTGTTTTTTTTAACAATTTTGTCACTATGTCTAAGCCACATTTTGTTCTGCAATTCACAGAATCAAGCAAAAGCGGGTCTTCAGACCATCAGTGGGCGAGAACGTTACTCAACAAAGGTGCTATTGGAGACAGGGTAGCTGCTGCTACCATACTGATTCAGGTAAACTGAATGCTAAAGTAAAGCTTCAACATCATCAAAAATTTCAGATGTTTCATCATCATAATCAGTCCATAATCACCCACTGCTGAAAATGTAGAGCCTTCTCCGGTACACCATTGATCCAGATTGTTAATAATCATATGAAATTTCTAGGGCTTCACCCCAAATTCCCATTAATGATAAGAAATCCAGGTATCCAACTGATTAAAGTCGATTTTGTTCTCAGGCTTTTTATATAAAATACAAGACAACCTCGTTGGTGTAATGGTTACCATGCCCGGCACAACCAATGTCTTTGTGCTGAACTAAATTTGTTGGCTGTCAGTCTGGGTGTTAAATATGTATCTATATAAAATATATATGTATGTATATGTAGTATATCAGTTGTGTTAGCAACGATAACACGAACAGAAAAGGTTCAGTATGGGAGTTGTGAATAAAAAAAAAAAGTTTTTTTTTTTTTTTTTTTTTTTTTAATATATCTCTATCTGCGATCAGCTCTTATATTTGCTATAAGCAGATGTGGTCAGTGTAGTTGTCGTCGTACAGTGTGCACCCCAACGGGTACATCTCCTTATGCTTTTTAATGGTGCCTAGAGATCACTCACTGGCTACCAATTTTCTCTTTAGTCTTGGCTTGTATAGTGCTGTTTGCAGACTTAGGGCAAGTTGGTTTGAGTGTATTGCCAGGCGGGTCCTGTATGCTTCCTTGTGTTTCTTTATTTCTTGGCCTACTGTTTCTACTTTTAGGTGTTCGTGAATTTCTGCATTAGTTGTATACCATGACACTGCACTAATAGTTCTAAGTATGGTATTTTGCATCCTCTGTATAATTGAGATGTTCGATTTTGAGGCAGTGCCCCATAGTTGTATCCCATATGTCCATACAGGTTTCAGAACGCTTTTGTAGATTAGCAGTTTGTTGTCTATTGACAATTTACTGTTTCTGCTTAGTAGCCAAGAGTAAGTGTGGAATTTAATTTTGAGCTCATCTCTTTTTGCGCAGATGTGATCTTTCCAAGTGAGGCGACGATCCAGGTGTACACCCAGGTACTTCACTTTGTCTCTGTGTGGGAGAGTAATACCTTCCAGTTTCACCGGCGGACATTTACCTTTTCTAAGGGTGAAGGTCACCTGGACCGACTTAGTTGTACTCGCCTTTATTCGCCATTTACTGAGCCAGACAGTTATTTCATCTAATCCTTTTTGGAGAGCTGTAGATGCTTCTTTTGGATTGACACTATTGGAGAGGATGGCTGTGTCGTCAGCAAATGTGGCTATGGTCGTATTCTCAACTTGAGGAAGGTCTGCCGTGTAAATTGTGTAGAGTACAGGGCCTAGGACTGACCCCTGTGGTACTCCAGCTAGTATGTTGTAGAACTGCGACATCGCATTGCTTTCGCGCACAAGGAACAGTCTGTCTGACAGGTAAGATTTCAAGACTAGGAAGTAGCTATGTGGTAGAAAGGTTTTAATCTTGCATAGTAGTCCTTCATGCCAAACCCTGTCAAATGCTTGTTGAATATCCAGAAATGCTGACGAGCAGTATTCCTTTTGTTCAAGGGCCATTCTTATATGCTCGTACACTCTATGGACTTGTTCAACGGTTGAATGACGTTGCCTAAAGCCAAACTGGTGGTCAGGAATCACTCTATTCTCTTCCAATATAGGATTAATTCTGCGTAACAGTAATTTTTCAAAGAGTTTGGACATTATAGGTAAGAGACTAATTGGTCTGTATGAGCCGACTTCATGTGGGGGTTTTCCTGGTTTGTGGATCATTTGTATGATTGATACCTTCCATATTTGTGGGAAATACTGTACTCTTAGCATTCCATTAAATAGCATTGTCAAGAAGACTGTAGCTTTTCGCGGGAGGTTTCGAAGTATTTCCTTGGTAATAAGATCGAACCCAGGAGCTTTTTTGTCTTTGAGTTCCCGGATTGTTCTCCAAACTTCACGGACTGACACTGGTCTTGGTGGGAGATCTAATTGAAGGTCTTGGGTTAGGATCTCTTCAATAGATTTTGTTGCATTTGTGTCTGCACATTCATTTGGAGTGAACACTTGCGCCAAATGGGCCGCAAACACATCAGCTTTTTCCTGCGCAGTTCTAGCCCATGAGTTAGTCTTAAGAGGTGGTTTCATAGTTTGGGGTTGGTTCAGGTTTCTGGTGAATTTCCACAGAGAATAGTTAGAGGCTGCAGTCGCTGTAAGCGATTCCAATTTAGAACTGAGAGTTGCATCATGCCACTCCTGTATGGATTTTTTCAGTATACGAGATGCTTCATTCAGCTGCCTCTTGTCCTCTTCTCGCCTGCTCGTTTGCCATGTTCTTCGAAGCCTTCTTTTCTTTAGGACCAAACTCTTTATGTGCATCGGAACGTTGACTCTTTCGACACGATGTATAGGAGGCGTTGACTGCCAGCACGCGTCTTGAATCAGGTTTGTTATGTATTTTGTAGCATTTTCTATGTCGTCTTCAGTCTTTAGTGCTATTTTGAGTTGTATCTTTCTTTCTATATGATCACGAAACGACATCCAGTCAGTGTTTTTGTTGTATAGGGTTTCGTGTTCATTGTGCTCTATTATAAGGTTACTACAAATCAGAATAACAGGCGTATGGTCTGAGTCTCCATCAAGACATGATTCAGCTTTGAAGTAGTGCCCTGACAGACCTTTACATATGAAGAAGTCAAGTAAATCGGGTTTCTTTTTAGGATCTTTAGGCCAGTATGTAGGTTCTCCAGTAGTATGTACAGTAAGGTGGTTTTTGTCAATACATAATTTTAACTGTCTTCCTCTTGTACTCGTAGTTCGGCATCCCCAACTGACATGTTTAGAGTTCCAGTCTCCGCCTGCTATAAACCGCGTGCCGAGTGTCTTGATAAAGGCTGTATAGTCATCTTCTTTTATTGTGGTGTGTCTTGGTGGGCAGTACACAGCTGAGAAGACAATGGGACCTGCTTCTTCCATCACACATACTGAGCAGGCTTGTATCTGTTCGGTTTTATATGCCGGTATGGGATGGTAGTTTAAAGTTTTCTTTATCAGTAGCGCAGCCCCTGCATGGGCAGTGCCATCAGGGTGATTTGTGAGGTATGTGTCAAAGCCTTCTATTTTAACACTAGTCTTGGTGGTGCCATGTGCTTCAGAAATAAGGATGATATCAAGCTGGTGGGTTTTGATCAATAGTTGCAGGTCTTTCGTATTAGGAGATAGTCCGTTTATGTTCCAAGTGGCTGTCCTGACTGTAATCATTGCGTAAGTTTGTCAATTAGCTTTACTATGAGACTCATCAGAGTGCTCATTTGTTGAAGGATGAGGTCAAATTTTTCAGCTTGTTTATTAAGTATATGCTCAATTGGGCTGTGATTTTGTTGTGGGAATTAATTTTGAGGTTGATTAAGTGGTTGATATTCTTTTTGCCTTGTGTTATCTTTAACAATACTGCTATATGTTTGTCTTTGGTTGTTATACGATGTTGTTATTTTTTTAACTTTCTCAATTGGACTTTGACTACTGAGTTGACAGATTTCTTTTACTACTGATGGTGTTCCTGGGTAACTTGGATGCTCAATCTTTTTTCTGAAGTCAGGCGTTTGAGATTTGCATCCTACAAGCTGTTTATTTGTGAGTTGCTCTCTTTGCTTGTTGTTAGTTGACCGTCTTGCCAGTATCTCTTTGTATACTTTGCAGCCTTTGTAATTAGCCGGATGATCTCCTTGACATAACGCGCAGTGTGCAGGTGTGGTCCGGTCTTTTTTGGTGCAGTCTGAAGTTTTGTGTTGTTCACCACATTTGACACACTTGTAAGGGCGCATGCAGTAGTTCTTTGAGTGTCCGTATTGCTGGCACCTCTGGCATTGAACAATTGTGGTTTTCTTTTTTGGGTCTTCAATTTTAATACTTTGATTATAGATGTACTTCAGCTTTTTTACATCTGTGTTGTTTGGACTTTAGATTAGTGTAACAAAAAATGTAGATGTAGGTTTTTTATCTGGCCCGTATCTAGCATTGATGATTTCTCCAGTAACCGTGTTTCCAGTTGCTTCGATTTCTTGTTTAATGATTTCTATCGGTGTAGTGTGATGGAGGTTACGGATTACTATTCTATAATTTCGTTCGTCTTTCTTTTTGAACGTATACCCAATGAGGCCATTTTTTCGAACCAGTTGAAGTAGTGCTTTATGGGTTTCAGCATCCTGACTACTTACTCTCAGCTGAGTTCTGTTTACCAACTTGTAGGTGAATTTTTCTCTCGCTACACTTTCTGTTAGGAGAGTTGTGAGCTTCTGGACATTGTCGATACCGTAAAGTATTATTGGGGGAGGCTTCATAATCTTTTTAGTTTTATTCTGAGAGTTGGCTCCTACATTGTCGTTGCAGTCTATTGGTAGATCAGAGAACATGTTTTGAGTTTGGATGCAGTCATGTGGAGGACTGTCACCTTTTCTTGGGCGTTTAGGGTTTCTTTCTAACATAGTTTCACGACTTTCTGGCTGATTAGGGTTGTGGTTTATAGTGACTGAGGCTTTGTTGTTGTTTGAGGAGATTTTGTTTTTTTCGCTAGAAACCATCCTCGGTTTTGTATTGAACAAGCTGGGGTGGACTGCTTGTTGCACAAACTTTTTTGTGCCGCTGGTGCCGCTGCTCGAACCGCTGCCAGTAGCATTCACTAACACTGGGACCTGGTCGCCCGCCCCAGTGCAGTCTTCGGTAACAGATTTCACACCCGCAGGCCCGGGTACCTGCAGGCGCCGGGGGTTAGCCGGATCGCATGACAAATCGCATTCTCGTTTATCTGACATTTTCATAATTGGTTTTTGGGAAGACTTCTTGTCGCTTTCCCAAGGCTCCAAGACCACACTTTCTAAGGGGATTTAGACCCTTAAGGCCCGTGGTGGCCAGTGTCGGGTTATTTGACCGCCGCCCGTGGCTCGGCGTTGCTGCTCGTTTAGCACCACCCGGGGGGCACGTGTAGGGTGGTAAGGCCGTAAATAGGAAGAGATGGTAAATCCTACGGACGCGAGCAGCTTTCACCCCCCGAAAAAAAAAAGTAAAAATTAAAATTTCAGCCTTTAAGGACCATCTTAAATTTTAAACTTAACAGTGTATGATGTTACAGTATACAGATGACACATGTCTTCAGATTTTGTGGTCCTTGAAACCTTGTATTTTATTTTCTTTTCTTTTTCAGGATAATCCGATCTACAATTTAAATGCATTGAGGAATCTGATCAGCAATGTAAAACCTGCTAAGAAAAAAGATGGCATTATTATTATAGGTATGTTATGAATACAAAAGTATATTTTTTTTAAACAAGAGTATTAGTTTGGAGGCCCTGCACCTCACCACACTGGAAGAAAGAACTTTAAAATTATTAATGGGTTCTACAACCTCCCTAATTTAGCAGACAGCTTTAAAAATTGTAATCGTTGCGAGAATAGCAGAAGTCATAACCAGAAAATCTAGCGTGATCTTGCCAACACAAATATGGGGCATCATATACTCAGCAACAAGGTGGTTCATAATTGGAACTAGTTGCCTGAAGAAGTAGTGAGTGCTATGTCAGTGAACAGCTTTAAAAACCGGCTTGATAGCTGGCTGCAAAAAACAAAAAAATCTCTTGCTAACCTGTGATCAGTGCACCAGGGGACTATTAAGTAAACATTGCCTAATATTAATTAAACATTGTCATTGAACATTGGACATTTTATGAACTGTTCAAAATTAAATTTCAACTCAGTATGATATAGGCACATCAGCATATTGCTGCTGGCCTATAAATCTAATAAATAAATATTCTGATAGTCACAAATGTTGAGTGAATGTAGAGATGACGGCTGATAGAGTGATGTGGAAACATAACACGAGTTTTGCCAACTGTGCCGATCTGTCACAGATAAAAAGTGTAAAATAAATCCTATTATGGCAGCTACATTATGAAAATATAAACACAGAAACAACCACAGTTTCAAATTTTATTTATCTAACCTATAAACTTTGTTATGTAAAAATATTTAATTTTTTTTTTAGGGGTTGCGCGATTTTTACCCTTAATTAAACTATAATCTAGCCTACTTAGTTAATGAATAGTATTACTTTAGCATAAACTACCAATTATGTTAAGTCTCTAAGAAGAGATTAGAGATATTAAGAAATGTGCTATTGAGCACATTTCTTAATATCTCTAATAAGTTAGTAATAAGTTCTAATAAAGTACACTTTGTTCATGTGTCCTATTTTCAGCACTAAATACTTTGGATTTAAATCTAACTTATTATCTTATATATAAAATTTCTATGTCACGAAACTGCTAGACCGATTTTTACCAAATTTTATATGCATATTCAGTAGGTCTGAGAATCGGCTACTATCTATTTTTCATACCCCTAAGTAATAAGACAAAACAACGTTTGCCAGGTCAGCTAATATATAATACATAGGTTGAACCTAAGTCAAGAACAATGCGTAACCCTACACGTTGTCAAAAATGCCACCCCTAAAAGCTCCCTGTCCAAACGTGCCCATTATAGGGGCCGCGTTTCCGCGCTGAATGGCTATTGACACCTATAAACTAACCTGTTGTTTATTTCCACAGATGGTCTATCAGAACTTCTTATATCAGACCTGCTGATCCCCGACGTGAAATTACGAACCTTTGCTCAGCATCCGCTGAGTGAGATAGACAATATGACTTCAGGGAACAAACAAGCGAGACGCAACATACTCAAGCTTTGGTACTTTGAAGATCAGCTTAAAGAGTTGTATGGAAGTAAGTAATGTTCGAAATTTTCCTTTGATTAACTATATAGGTAGGCTGGGCTGCTTTCAGAAGTTGATGCTTTGGAGGACATTCTAAAGTCACGGCAAATTCCACAGTGCCCTAAAACTCCCTTAGAACCCGTAATAATTAGAAAGTTGAAAATTTCACAAGATATATGTATTTCCTGTGCCGCTATAACAACAAATAAAAAAAATATTGACGAGGGTCCCTATACAATAAACGTGATTTTTTCGTGTTTTTTGTTAAATATCAATTACGGTAGCTGCTAGACAAAATATTTTAGCTTTCAAATTAAATTATGAAATTCAAGTAAAATAAATATTTGAGGAGGGCTCCCATACAACAAATGTAATTTTAAAGAAGTTGTATACTAGATCTTTATAACGATATTTGGTAGACCATATACATTCACAGAATATTGAATTATGTATGATTGTTTATTTGGGGGAAAACTAAATACTACTACAAATTCAATAAATATTACTTAATGTTAAATCTAATCTAAAATTAATTAAATTTTAAAAAAATATGAAATAATTAAAAATATAATATTTTAGGGGGGCTTTCATACAACAATAGTACGGAAACTGTACATGCGCGAGACTGACTCGCGCTTAGCCTATTATTTACTAATAATTTTGTCGTGATATGTTGCAGCGTATGTGGAAGCGCTAAATAAATTCGCGCACGACACAGTGGACGCTAACAAGGAGAAAGCTGTCACCTCCATGTCCTACCTTCTCATGCATCATCCCGAGAGAGAAAAGGTAACACGCATCCTATTAATATGACTACCTCGTTGGCGTAAAGGTTATCACGCCAGACTGCCAATCAGAAGGTTCCGGACTCGATCCCCGGCACGCTTAACTAAATTTGTTGGCTGTGGGTCTGGGTGTTAAATATGTATCTCTGCCATCAAAGGTGGCGACCCCGTCGAGGCTGCGGCAGGTAGGAAGAGTGGTGCATCGTAATACCGACACTTCTCTTCTGCCGCGGCCCCACACCTGCGGCTGCGGTGCCTCCCAAACCACACCGCAAGCCCGCCTCAGTTATGTGTGTTAGTGGGTGCCACTTCGTCTAGAACTTGCATGGGGGAGCACAAGTGTAGGTAGTGGCTCGCCTCTGGGACCCTCTTAGTTGCACCCTGGCTGACCAGGTTACTGAGCCCTCCCGCCTCGACAGTGCAGGCCCCACGGGAGGGTGGGTCGATTATAGCCTATAATTCTTCTACTAGTGAGAGAACCCTTCGGCCTCAAGTCCTTCTTATGCTATGGAATAATATTAACCGTCCAAATATAGAATTTGATTTGATTCGACAGATGCTGCTAACAAATATAATCAACAAGCTAGGTGACCCGTCGCAAGCCGTCGCCTCCAAAGTAATCTACCATCTGTGTCAGCTGCTCTACAACCATCCTAATATGAAGGCGGTGGTTCTCGCTGAAATAGAGAAGATGCTGTTCAGGTACATTTGTTTATCAACCTACACTTACCAGCTTTTTTTTTTCGTGAGGAAATACATTTACGCATTTCCCGCCACTAGCCTGGACGAGGCGGGCGGGGTATGTCGGGCTCGAGGGCCAGAGGGGACGACACTACCGACTACAACCTCACGGTGTCCCATCTCACGACTCCGGCTCGTATCTCCGGCTTTCATAGCGGCCCGATTCTCCCCCACTCCCCATCCGGTGGTGTGTCCAGATGTCCAAACCACCGGAGCCTATGATTTTTAAACTTTCCCACAATGTTTGTTTCGCTAACCAAACATCTTGATACCATTATTTTTAATTTACATAAACTATACATATTCCAAATTTCATTGCTAAAATTTCAAATAGATAGAAGTTTCATGCAAACTGTTTTACCCCCTTTCAACCCCTTAAGGATAGAATTTCCAAAAATCTATTCTTAGTACACGTTTAAGTACTAAAATATATACACACTCCAAATTTTACACCTCTAAGTTCAAAAACACAAAACTATCATTTTTAACTTTCGACCCCAATGGCATCCCCCTTAATGCACCCCTAACAAAAAAATAATAATTTAACCATTTAATAATCTACTACCATAACAACTTTCAAGACTTTAACTTGATAAATAAAGAATTTTCCATACAAACTTTCACCCCCATTACAAACCCTTAGTTCACCCCTGGCAAAAAAACTTGATACCATTATTTTTAATTTTACAAAAACCCAACATATTCCAAATTTCAATGCTGTAAGTTTAAAAACAAAGAAGTTTCATACAAACTGTTTTACCCCCTTTCACCCCCTTAGGGGTCGAATTTCCAAAAAACGCGTCTACATACTAAAACAAATGGCTGGGCTCTGCATTGCATATAGATGAATGAATGAGTCAGGACAAAGAGTCTTATAGTATAGATAAAGACGCGTTACATAGCAAGACAAACTAAGTAACTCGGCACTCGCCCTCAGGCCGCGTTGCGCCGGCGCAAGCAGGGCAACAGTAAAAAACGTATTGTTCTAATAGTGCTGTCCTGCTCTCGCACATCGCCGCGCCGCGGTCTCTGTGTGCGTATGTCGAGCTCCCGATACAAGATGCTCCACATTATGATACAAAATTATCTTATCAAAAAAGGGTAATACAATCGTGTTAATGAAATGACCCTTTGGCATCGAGCCTGACTTATCCCACCCGCCATCCCGGGTATGGTGGCCATACGTAAATGCATTTCCTCACGATAAAAAAAAACCATACAGTAAGATCGGCCTGAATACTGTCTTGTATATTTGAATCTTATATTACTTATTAGCTAAGGCGTCACAACATACGTGTTTCGTTATATGATTGTGATATTACAGAACGAACATATCCCCGCGCGCGCAGTACTACGGCATATGTTTCCTGAACCAGTTCTACCTCGGGAAAGACGACTCCAAGATCGCTGAGAACCTCATACGGATATACTTCTCATTCTTCAAGGCTTCTATCAAAAAGGTTAGTTGTTTTTTACTGCTAAGTAAAACAATCAATCTAGACATTTGAATTAGACAATTATATTTTAAAATGTTATTATAAGCATAAGCAGCCCACTATACATTCCCACTGCTGAGACTCGGGGCCTTCCCTCATGAGGAGAGAGATATAGAAAGATATAGATTAAAATAACGTATTAAGAAAAAAAAACATTACGAGTAAACATTATGTGTGCGCGCGTGTGTGTGTGTGTGTGTGTATTCGTAATGAAAAGCACAGTGATTACCTAAAGCTAAAGACTTATTTTGGCGAACGAAATGAAGGCGCCAATAGTTCGAGGGACTTTTTACTTTTGTTTACTTTCAACCCTAGAGTAACAATGTACTATTGCTATATTTTCATTCCACAGGGCGAGATCGACTCCCGCTTGATGTCAGCCATACTGACCGGCGTAAAGCGCGCTTACCCATTCGCGGACAGAGACCGTCTCGGCTCAACACCGGAACACATTGATGCCATTTACAAGCTGGTGCATTTGACGAGTCTCAACGTGTCTATTCATGCCTTGGCGCTACTGTTTCATATAAGCGACGCGTCTAAAGGAACTTCTGATCGGTAAGAATTAAGTCACCGTAGCCTAAGTAATAACTTAAACCTAAGTATTAACTAACTAACTAACTGGGTTGGCGCGTCGATCCGAATCGGATCCTGGCCTCCGATACTAGGAGACGCCACTGTTCTCGGTCCTGTGCCTTCTCCTTCCACTGCGTGACCTGAAGATTGCTCAGCTCCTCCTCTACTTGGTCTATCCAGCGATACCTGGGACGTCCAAACCTAAGTATTGATTAAAGAATATTTTTAAATAACTTAATTATAATTTAGTTTCAACCATTTCTTTAAAATAACTTAGATTTGGGCAATATGTTTATCATGTTTGCAATGATGAAAATAAAAATAATGGCTAAATAGTTTGCCGGCCACAGAAAAAAAAACAACCAAAATGGCGGGAAAGCGGCAATTCGATCTTCATTATTTTTTTTTACTTGAAGACTTTTGTTTATACATATAGCAGAGATTTTTACCTATAAAATGAGTTCATCTGATTCTGGTATGAATTTAACGCCTGATTTTATAAAAGAATAGGCTAAAGTAGTAGTGGAAAACCTTTTACCACCTAAATCAAAACAAAGATACCTAAAATAGTATGACGATCTTATTAAATGTCGCGCTGAGAAAGTAAGAAAATAAATTTCTTTACTATTTTTTACTTTCCTTGTATTTGTAATGAACAAAAAAGCACAGTGTTTACCTTGGGTTAAAGACTTATTTAGTCCCTCAAACTATTGGCCCCCTAACATCGTTCCGGGCACCAAACCCCGTCTCGGGTCTAAATTAGTTACTTTCATCCCTAGGGTAACAATGTGCTATATTCGCTTCTGTATTTCTTTATGTGCTTATGGTATTTCTTAGACATTCTCGAAACTTTAAAAAAACATTACCTTCATTCCAGCTACTATACCGCCCTCTACCGCAAACTGACCAACGCGAACATCTTCTCGACCACTCACTCGGCTCTACTCTTCTCGCTCCTTTACAAGTCGTTGAAGCAGGACAGCAATACAGACCGCGTGTGTGCCTTCATCAAGAGGCTGTTACAGCTGTGCTGCTATATGACGCCTGCGCAGGGCTGTGGGGTGAGTTTAAATTGTGTCAGTAAAGAAGAAATTTGAAAGTGTATGTCCTCTATGAAGCAGATAAGCGCGGGTCACCAGCTTTAGTGTAAAGAGTGTACTGCCAAACGATCTGGTTAGTCGTCTGCGAGGGGACACGAACTTTCTAATGTTTTCTTTATTGAATTAATTTATAAAATTCTACGTAGAATAGGACGAAATGGCAATTTTTTTTCACACAAGGCTGGTTAACCCCATACTGAACCATTTCTAGTTCGTGTTATGGTGGCTAACACAACTGATATACATACATACATACATATTTTATATGTATAGATACATATTTAACACCCAAACCCACAGCCAACAAATTCAGTTAAGCACAAAGATGTTCCAATTCGAAACTGTGGTTCCAAAGGATAACATTATCTGGCCGGCTGCCAGATGAATGTTTTTTAATAGAACCCAGTATCTGGCCGCTTAACAGTTGATGGGTTAACAGGAGATTAAACCAATCATTTTCAGGTGCTTTTCATGGTGTCTCAAGTGCTGAAGGACAGTGAAAAGAAAGCGGCGGTCAAACTAGTGTGGACCAAGAAAGAAGTAAAAGAAGAGGTTAGTGTCTATTGGGAGTGTTTTTATTTCCGTACGCAAAGGGTACCAACAGAACCCACGTTACAAAGACTATCAGTCTGTTTACCTGTTTTTTTTTAACGTGAGGAACAAGTCTAGGGAGTGGCCCGCCACAGGGACCCTCTCGCTTCACCGTGGGTGACCAGGCCACGGTTACTGAGCCCCCCCGCCTCGACAATGCGGGGCCCCACGGGGGGATCAGTCTGTTTACCTGTCCATTTGTTACGAGGTTGTATCTTATGAACCATCATAGTGTAGGGTAGAGTGTTGATATTTTCACAGATAGTGGTGGCGATTCAGCGGCACACACGACTAAACTAAATTTAAAGAAGCCCCGTCTCTTTTCATCTTAGGTGGCCAGAAAGAGACGGCACGTTGTGCACCATAGTCAAACCAACTAAAATCACGTCAAATGTAGAAAATATAGGCGACTTTAGACCATACCCATTTGTATACCTCTAAAACTGCCTGCACATGCCATATTTGACGTGATTTCAGTTGTTTTGTCTGTGGTTCAGAACGTGCCGTCTCTTTCTGGCCACCTAAGATGAAAAGAGACGGGGCTTCTTTAAATTTAGTTTAGTCGTGTGTGCCGCTGAATCGCCACCAATGTGTATTTTTATTGCCGCCACAACAACAGCACTAAAAATTAATATCAACAAAATAATAAAACAAATATTATCTAACCAGATCAAACGGCTAAACCCATTTGAATGTAATTTGGTATGGTATATATATATTTGGTAGCTTAGGCTCTGAATAAACTTAGGCTACTTTAAGTTGTTTAAAACCACTAGAAATTTTATCATTATCATACCACGGACTCCACAAATTGTAATTTTAAATCAATTTATTTTCTGTATTAAACAAACATTATTCAATTTATTTTCTGTCCCAAAAGGAAGTAAAAGATGAACCTACACAAGATACAGTCAAAGAAGACGTCCAAGAAATTGACGACACATTAGATTCCACAACGGAACCTAAAGATGAAGACATGGAGGTTGGTGGAGAAGAGAAGAAAGAAGAAGATGTAAAAGAAGAGGAAGAAAAAGTAGAACAAAAGAAGATAGACCTGTTAAAGGGAGATAAAAAAGATTTATTAATGGGTACGCTATAACATTCTTCTTCCTTCTAATAATAACACGGCAAAATTTGGAGCGTAAGGTTGCAAGTCTGTATGTTTGTCACTTCTATACGCTTAAACGACTAAACCGATTTGGATGCAATTTAGTATTGTGATATATAACATATAGGCTACTATACTATACTGGTAATCGTAAACCTTGGGGTGCAGCTAGTCTTCTATGAATAAGTATAATGAAATAATCACTTTCAATATTTAATTTAATAGAATACAAGCCACAAATTTAAGTTTGTAAGTTAAATATTATTCTTAACAAGTTCTAATCGGCATTATGTTTCAAGAAGAAAGGTACTATTTAAAAAAAAACATTTACCTTTATTATTTCAAACCCTACTACTACTACTACTATGTACAATTATTGTACACTATGTTACATATAAAATCACAAACTTTCGCATCAGACGTCAGAATCTAGCATCCAGCCTTTTAGACTGTAGACCGTTCCAAAGAATCTTGAGACATTCATAAATACAAAAAAAAACACACACACGGCTGGTTAGGCCCATACTAAATCATTTCTAATTTGTGTTAAGGTTGCTAACACAACTGATAAACTACATTTACTTTATATCATATTTAACATCTAAACCGACAGCCAACCAATTTAGTTCATCACAAAGATGTTGGCCGTGCCGTGGAATGGAATCCGGAACCATCTGGTTAGCAGTCTATCATATATGGTAACCATTACGCCCACGACGTTCTAAAACCAAACCTTCTTACGCAGTTGAGTAATGAAAACTGTCTTTATTAGCAACCCAATATGTATAACACAATAATAGTAGTTAAAAAAAACTAAAAACACGCTTATCTGGCCGTTTTAAGTGGGTCAAAATCGCGCCCAAAGAAGTCGGTTACAAACAAACATACAAACGAAAATACAAAAAAATGTAATAATTTTATCAAATTAGTGTATTGTCATCGGTCCTCAATAAATCTACAAAGTTTGAACGAAATCTGGCCGTTTAAAGTGGGTCAAAATCGTGCCCAAAGAAGTCGGTTACAAACATACATATAGGTGAAGCTCATATAAAGCGTGTAAAAATGGCACCCTATGCTTGGTTAATAGGGCATGGCTAAGACTACTTGAAATTAATTAATACATTTAAATAAATATCACTTTCTCATATACAGTCTGACTTATAATTATGTAGGAAAAAGTTGCCTATTATTAATTATTAATAATATTTTAATTCTAGATGATGAAGAAGAAACGTATGTGGACCTTAAAATAGACAACGAAGGTAATATAAAGCCTAAGAAGCGTCGCGCGGCCGCCACCGCGGGCTGGTTCCATGCCAGAGTCAAGGATGGTAAAGAGGAAGAACAAAACAAGGAGCTGGAGACTAAGATACAGCTGAAGAAGACGCTTAATATGGAGAAGGTAAGAGTATTTTTATGACTTTTTGTTATGTGTGTTTATAAAACAACATCCCGAATATTATGGTACAAATTTAATGTCAGTCCGAACGGGGAGAATTATTTGCAAAAAGAAAGTTAGAACGGCATATTATGTTAATAGTTGCTCGTATAATCCCATAAAAATATATAATCATCCACCCAATTTAATTAAACAAGAAAGCATAAATGTATTTAAGAGGAAATTATCAATATTATTGACTGAAAATTGTTTTTATACATTAAGATAATTTTATACCTTTAAATTCACCTGACATGTTATTGTTTTTTTGACGTAATTAACTTTTTTTAATTAATCTAAGGTATCACAATGTATAACGCACGAGTATGTAATGTTTTTAAGAAACCAGACAGATATAGGAGATGCTAAGGCTTTTATCATGACAAACACAACATGTTACGGAGACAGTAAAGGTTTTGTTTGTAATCTTTGGCCAACATCTTTGTGCTTAACTAAATTTGTTGGCTGTGTGTTAAATATGTAAAGATAAATAATTTATTGGCCTTACAACATCTCGTCACATTTGGCAAGTCATTCATTACATATAGATTTACATTGGATTTAAAATAGACAATTACATTATATACATTACTAGCTGACCCGGCAAACGTTGTTTTACCTTAATAAAAAAAAAACTAAATATACAGTAGCCGATTCTCAGACCTTCTGAATATGCATATAAAATTTGGAGAAAATCGGTCAAGCCGTTTCGGAAGAGTACGGTAACAAACACTGTGACACGGAAATTTTATATATAAGATAAGATAAGATTACTTACACAAACACTATTACTTACATATACATTATTACTTATATTAAAATGTGTTATATTGATATGTATCTATATAAACAAAATATGTACGTATGTATATGTAGTATATCAGTTGTGTAAGCTACCAAAACACAAACTAGAAATGGTTCAGTATGGGGTTAACCAGCCGTGTGTGAAATCAGTCCTAATATTTATAAGTATAAGAATATATTTATTTTTCAACTGTGTTAGGTACAAGATCTTAAGTGTAAATATACAGGTAAATAGTATCAACAGCCTTGTCTATTGCGAACATACATTAATAACACAGCTCTACAAAAAATCAATTTTTTTTTTGTTGCCCTGTTTATCATCGCAAATTCTTACGTTTTTAAGTGTCCAGATTACGAATATATTCGTAAAAGTACTAAATTTGCTCGTTTTTACAAATTGAATTTTAAACGATTTATCGTAAAAATTTTAATTTTCAGTAATTTAATGAAAAAAAAAACGAGCAGATCTTACAAAATCATTGATATTTTCACGAATTGCGTGTATAAATAGACCCAACATCATCATCATATCAAAGGCAACAAAACCACTGTAGACCAGTGTAATGTATCGTTTCATAATACGTTAGGTTTTACAAAAAAAAATGTGCATATATAAGAACTTATTTCTCAATTTGCAGGAGATAACAGCGTACAACCCGCACTCCCGGAATCCGATGTTCGCGGGCGCGCAGTGCACCTCCTACGTGGAGTTGATACAACTTTGCAAACACTTCCATCCTACCGTCAAACTGTTCGCAGAGAAACTCGTCAACGGTAAATATCACAAATCTTTTTTTTTTTTTTGTTGACGAGGAGGAAATCTTCGACAAGATACCTGGCTACGATGGGGCGCAGTCAGGTTATGTTATTTGTACCCACTAAAACCCCTCCCGGTAACCTGCCTCTGTGCTTAACGGAGGTCTCCGGGTTCTTCCGGGAAACACTCCGGAGACCTCCTTGCACTGCGCTGTGCCCCTTCCCGGATTGTTTCGCCAACCACGCGACGGTGACGGTCACGTGACGCCGTCGTCGTTCAACCCGGACTCGATGGAGCGGGTGTCGGAACCCCATCTCCGAACACCTTCGAGTCTGATGCCCCTTTTAGTCGCCTCTCACGACAGGCAGGGGCAATTCCGCAGCCTTATTCTTTCACCCAAGCTGCAGGGTTAAAATATTACAAATCTAATTACAGTGTAAACTCTATGTTTCGACATTTACTTATTATTCTTAATTTTTATGCTCTTTTTTGTATGTATACTATAGACGATAATCTGAAAATAAATTATTATTATATCACGACACTGAAGGAACTGTGCATCTTATGGCGTTATAGAGAGTGGTCGTTAAATAGAGAGAATTTATCATTGTATGAATACAAGCTAAACCAACTAAAGCCAATTGATTTCGACGCTTTAGAGAGTTTGACGTTAAACCAAGTGACGTTATATGGAGTTTACACTGTATTACTATATTATACAATAATACAGTACCTTTGTACGACATTTTGACAAAATCTATTTGAAATGAATATAATTATCATTTATTCAGTCAAAATATATTATAATGTCAAAAATTAAGTTGAATAAAAAAAAATTTCGTTCGTCCAATATTAATTATACATACAGACAGATAGGAACAAATTTGACATTCAAAGTAGAGATTTTAATAAACAAGTTTTACATTATTATTTTATTTATTTCGAACTTACCTACATCTATCAGTAACTAAGTGCTTTCGTTTAAACTACGAAGCAAAATAAAATCAATTTACGTTCATTATTTGTTTTTCAGAACAACTAATCCAATACAGTGGCGATCCCCTAAAGGACTTCGCGTGCATCCGTTTCCTGGACC
Organism: Mellilla xanthometata; assembly: GCA_035578125.1. Taxonomy (NCBI): domain Eukaryota; kingdom Metazoa; phylum Arthropoda; class Insecta; order Lepidoptera; family Geometridae; genus Mellilla; species Mellilla xanthometata. Next base: position 7,593,975 of record JAPUBQ010000025.1, read on the forward strand.
GGTTCGTGTTCAAGAACCCCAAGAAACGGGCCGAGGTAGATGATGATGATGAGGGACCGAAGAAAGTCAAAGGGTCGCATCCCAAGTTCGCTGCGAGGAAGAATTATACTGCTAAAGGTAATACCCAATGCAAAAACGACGGGTGTTATAAGTTTGACGTCTAGCGCCTGTAGCTCGGCTAGCTTTGACGACCTCGTTGGCGTAAAAGTTACCATGCCGGACTGCTAATCAGATGGTTCCGGGTTCGATTCCCGGCCCGGTCAACATCTTTGTGCTTAACTAAATTTGTTGGCTGTGGGTCTGGGTGTTCAATATGTATGTATGTATGTATATGTAATATATCAGTTGTGTTAGCAACCATAACACGAACTTAAAATGGTTCAGTATGGAGTTAACCAGCCGTGTGTGAAATGAGTCCTAATATTTATTTATTTATAATTTATAGTTTAAATAATTTCTTAACTCATTTCAGGACTAAAGAGCATACCAGTAAATTCATCAACATACTTAAGCGAAGACTCGAAGAGAATACCAGTGGACGAACGGTTCTTATATGAGTAAGATTATTTTGTTATTTCCTTTTGAATTCCCGTGACGGCGCGGCGTGTTTATAACTCAAGTCAGTAAAGAAAAAAAAAGAAAAGCGAGTGTGACTCAGATGAAAAACGTCTGCTTTTCAATCCTGGTTCGATCCCGGCCTTACACCAATGACTTGTTTTTCAAGTTGTGTGGATTTGACCTCGCTTTACAGTGAAGGAAAACTTTGTGAGGAAACCTACATGTCTGTGGACACAATATCTGAAGATGTGTGTCATCCACCAACCTGCACTTGGCCAGCGTGGTGGATTATGGCATATATATCTCGCTCGGGATCTAACCAGGGGCTGTCCACCAAACCGTACTCGCTTGTACAAAAATCTATTACATTTGAAAAATATAACCACTTGTATGTTGAAACACCGGCTCCCGGTATAAACACATTTTTGCCGCAACTGTTGACATACCGGGAGCCGGTGTGGGTAAAACTAAAACTTGGTTTTTAACAGATAAGACATAATATAAATAATAGTTAAAAAAAACTAAAAAACACGCTTTTTATATACCGTAATTTTATCAAATTAGTGTATTGTCGTCAGTCTTCAATAAATCTACAAAGTTTGAACGAAATCTGGTCGTTTAAAGTGGGTCCAAATCGTGCCCAAAGGAGTCGGTTACAATCAAACATACAGGTGAAGCTAATAGAAAGCGTGTAAAAATGGGCTAATGTCATTCAACATACAAACGGATAAGAGATAAATATTTTAAGTTTTAGTAGCCATGACGCCTTAGTATGAACTCGGGGTCGACCCAGACAAAGGTGGTATCATGACCTAGACGAACATGACACAAACTGGGCCACCAAAGCTGAAGACCATCTGTCTGGAAGGATGGAAGAGAGGCCTTTGCCCAGCACTGGGACGCAATAGGCTGAAAATAAAATTAATGACGACCTCGTTGGTGTAATGGTTACCATGCCGGACTGCCAACCAGAAGGTTCCGGGTTCGGTTCCTGGCACGGCCAACATCTTTGTGCTGAACTAAATTTGTTGGCTGTCGGTCTGGGTGTTAAATATGTATCTATATAAAATATGTATGTATGTACGAGTATGTATATGTATTATATCAGTTGTGTAAGCAACCATAATACGAACTAGAAATGGTTCAGTATGGGGTTACTCATCAGTCTACTCTACTAGCGCACCCATAAGCCCATAAGCAGCCCACTTTATCATTCCCACTGCTGGGACAAAATATTTTCCTTCACCGTAAAGCGAGTGCAAATCCCCACATAACCTGAAAAACAAGTCATTGGTGTAGGGCCGGGATCGAACCAGGGGCCGTCTGATTGAAAAGCGGACGTTATTACCAAGCCGCACTCGCTTATACAAAAAAACTATTAAATTTGTATAATTATTTTATGTTTTAGTACCCATAAACATATGAATGTTTGTTTTATGTTTGTATATTTGTTTCCCCAGTTTCCTACAAAAGCGTCGCACGGTGAAGGCTGATGATGATGAAGATTCTGACAGCGATGCAGACTCAGTGACGAGCGAGGACTTCGACAAGTATTTAGATAGCATCACCGGCTCCAAACAACAAGGTAAATAGACAATAAGGAATATTTTAAAATGAAGACCTCGTTGGCGTAAAGGTTACCATGCCGGTCTGCTAATCAGAAGGTTCCGGGTTCGATTCCCGGCCCGGTCAACATCTTTGTGCTTAACCAAATTTGTTGGCTGTGGGTCTGGGTGTTAAATATGTATTTATATATTATAATATGTATGTATGTATATGTAGTATATCAGTTGTGTTAGCAACCATAATACGAGCTAGAAATGGTTCAGTATGAGGCTAACCAGCCGTGTGTGAATGTGTAAAAAAAAAAAAATGACAACTTTCTACCCCTAGGACCAGCCGTTTGGGCTCTGCATTGCCCATAGATGGGATAGGGATGTTATACAAAAATATTAATGTACAACAAGTTGCCAGAGAAAATAGCAAATCTTAATAGTAATATGTTTAAACAGAAAATAAAGAGTTTTTGTGTGTGAAATGTGAGTTTTTGTCCTTTTATAATTTAATCGAATATATGAATATGGATCTTGCAGAATCGTTATTCATGTGTAAACAGTAGTATTTGAAATTGAATAGACATAAAAAACAAAAGCTAATGTGTGTAGTATTTAATGGGGTAGAATATTTATGTAATGAAATTTGCAAGTTTATTTAATTTAATCTGACTAATGTTTTTAAGTATTAAGTAATTATTGTAGCATGACTTGCCTTTAACATATGTTATTTAGGGCTAATAAAGTTCTGTATTTCTGTAGATGAATGAGCCAAGACAAAGATTCTTATAAAATTGTAGATTTAGTTTGTATATTATTTTTGTACTACACTACTACTTTTTTGATAGTCACAGATTTTCAAGTATTTTGTCACATTTTTCACTTATTTTTTTTTCAGTAATATTAGTTTTAATATTGTCGAACAAAGTTGGCTGGGTCATTTTTTTTTTTAATACATGTTTTTTTTTTCAGATTCGGATGAAGAGTTGGACTATCTAGCGGAGATGCAAGCTGCCAAACAGAGCAAGAAGAAGAAGAAGACAGAAGATGATGAGAATGATGAGCTGGCTGACGATGATGATGATGATGGGGAAGTCGGGGCTTTTGATGATGATGGTGGTTAGTATTTTTTTTTCTTCCTTAGGAGACAAACACGTTGACGGATGATGAGGAGATACGGTGTCCTATTCTGGGCAAATGCTGCTGAAAGGGAAACTGCATTCATAGCCCAAAAGAAATGCGGTGCAATTACTGGTCTACGTAAAACAGATTCTTGAGTACCTTTTTTTTTAACTATCAAATCTTGACTTAGCCGTCGATATACATTTATGAGGCATCTCTTTTAACAAAGAGCAATCTTCACACATATAAAGTATTTAAAAGTCCCAGGTACGAAACCAGATTATGTGAAGGGAAATTCAGGACACAAAGTTACAGCAACAGCATTTTTAATATGGGAGTTAAAATCTAAAGTAAACTAGCTGACCCGGCAAACGTTGTTTTGCCTCACTTAGGGGTACAGCGCCATCTATTGATTACTTACTCAACCCAGTCGAGAGGTATCGACATCTGATAGAATCATTTGGAGTTAACGGATAATTGTGACTGTCAAATAATAACAGACAATAATTAGCAATAAATTAAAATTGCGACTATAATTTGAGGTTTTAAATATGCTATCTCTCAAGTTGGATCGAACTGCACATGGTGAGCGAATTTTATTATAATCGGTTATGTGGTTTAGGAGTCCATTGAGGACAAACATTGAGACACGAGATTTATATATATTAAGATTACCTCTGGTTGCACTAAGTACCTGTTAAGGTCCTTTACAGCTGGCTGCAGTACTCCCGCCAGTGCACGCCCCTATTTATACTTAACATTTAAATATTGTTTCCAGGTAGCGATGGTGAGCTGAATATTTCTGGTGATGAAGACGAACCTGCCTTCTCGGCTGATGAAGACGGTATGAGCACATTATACGTTCGCTTAAACTTAGCAAGCAATAAAGAAAATAGCAAGTCGGGCTCGCGGTTGAAGAGTTCCGTACTATTATTATATCAAAATTTTTATTAAAAACATAAATATATAGTTTATTTTAATTCTTTATATTTTGTGTGTTGACGTATGACATACAGTGTAAACTCTTTATAACGGCACTGAAGGGACTGTTCATTTTATGGCGTTTTATTGTATGGAATACAAGCTTAACCAACTAAAGCCAATTGATTAGGGTTTTTTTTAGGTTTAAAGACATTTATTCTCACAAAAGATATTAAATTATCACTTACATGAGTACATATTTACATAAATATTATTTGAATCATTCGTCGCCACTATAAAATTACTAAGCAAAATGAAATTTACATAAACAGCTTGCCCGTCCAACGCATTCATAAAAGTGATTTCGACGCTTTATTGAGTTTGTCGTTAAATCGAGTGGCGTTACAAGGAGTTGACACTGTATTCTGTGATATGTGTAGACGTCTACCTGTTACCGTTTATAATATTGGACAAAAAACCGTAAAAATAAGCTGCTTAAATATATTCTAAAATTTTCGAATTGAAAAATATTAGTTGATATATTATATACATTTTTGCATATATTTAGTTGTTTTGTTAACTTTCAGAACTTCTTCTCGAAGGCAGCGATGATGGTGAAGATGATGGAATTGACGTTCCTAATGCCAAATCTGGCAAGGGCAAGATGAAACTAAAAGGTAAAAATTGTTATTTGTCGGTTTGGGTGTTAAATATGTATCCATATAATTTATATCGGTTAATGTATGTACCTACACATATGTAGTATGTTATTTGTGTTAGCAACCATCATAAAAACTAGAAATGGTTAAGCATGGGTCTGTCTAACCAGCCGTGTATAAAATTTGTCATATAATAAATTGTCGAAATAAATTAAGTAGCACTTTTGAGTTGACATATTAAGTCGTTTTAGTAAGAATCCGTGTTATTTTTGTAAACATAAATCACCAACTGAACTACATACTTGTGAAATGTGTCTTAATTTAAAAAATTGTAAGCGCTTACCTATTAAAAAACAATCTTATTGCAGGTAAAGACGACCTAAGCTCCCTCTTCGCGTCCGCGGAAGAATTCTCGACGCTTCTAGAAGAAACTGCAGCAAACAAAAAACAAGGTTCAAGCCAAGCTGTTTCGAACACAGACAATTCCAGCGTAAAACAACTAGCTTGGGAAGAGAAGAGAGACAGATGGATTAAAGGATATAACAAGAAAATACTAGGAAACAAAGGAAAAAAGAAGAAAAACTTCAAAATGGCGGACAAAAATGGCGGAAAAAAGAATTTCAAGATGGTCGACAAAAGCGGGAAACGGAAAGGCGGAAAATCTGACGGTCCGGGTGGGAAAAGGAAGAAAATGAAATAAAATTGTTAATCAACTGGTTAATTGAAATAAAGTGTATGTTACTTTAATCTAAGTTTGGTTTATTATTTGTTCACTCCATCCTAAAGTCGTATTTCTCATTATAACTTGCCTTATTTGAATATCATTAATTTATGTTACTGTAAGGACATGAAAGCCAGCGTGACTTGGTGGGTCTGCTTTACGCTCAGGCTGTCCCTGGTTCGATCCCGGCCCTACAATTCTAATTATAATTTGAAGTGGGGGTGATGAGACCTGCACTGACATCCCGCTAGGGGTGTATTGTGCATTCCCCCCTTACCAGCCTACCCAAGCCAACCGAGCTCCTTGAAGTAACGGAGCACAGCCCTGGCTCGCTGGCATACCTGTTCCACCCCTGTTGCGTCTGATGGTCTGTTTGTCTGAGGATTAACAATGGAAAGCGAACTTTCATCTTGAGCTGCTATCATCAAGCCGTAACATTAAAAGAAAGTTGTTGAATTTGTAGCGTGAACTGATGTTTGTATATATCTTTAAATGTCTGCTATCACAGTTCGTAAAATATAGCCTGGTTACAGACAGACAGTAAAGTCTCAGAAAAAAGGTGGCACTCTGTAAGTACAGAACCTTAAAAATGCAACATTCTACAAATTCGAAACTCGCGGTAAAAATGAATCAACGTGAAGTTAGATGCGAGTCTCCAAGAAGGTAAATTCATGTCAAGACGATGAAGTATGTCAAAATATTTTATCTGATTTTATCACATGGTAGTTAATATGCCTGTAAAATTAAAAAAACGATTATTTTTGTTTGACTAAAATATGTACATGATCTATAATAATAGTTATGGTACATACTGAAAGTTGGCTTATTTTTATGGGACACATTGTACCTAATTTATTTAAGTATTCCAATTGTCCCCTTGCCCTATTTTTTTTCTAAAAACACTACTTATCAAATAGCATGACCTTTACCACGTCTTTTAACGAACGTAGGTATCAAAGAAATGGTTAGCTTTTGTCTCGCCAAAATATGTAACGGTCGCAACTAGAAAGAAATAGAATCAAAAGATTATTTTTGAGGTTTCTTGGTCAGTAGGTCAATGTCAACCAATAGGAAGATTCGGCCATATGGTACGGCATTTCTGAATAATGGCCGTGAAAAGAAGAAAATACAATGTAACCGTAAGTCCATTTAAAAAATATGCACCTTACTATTTTCGTTAAGTTTACCACAAAATACCTATTATACTTCTCTCATTTTATTCATAAAATAAACTTCATATTTCAATTATAAAAAATATATGACCTTCATGACTTTTCTGTAATGTTAGTTCCATTCTTGACAATATTTAGGTATATACCTATCGTTCGATTAATTTTAAAGTTAGATATTATTATTACAAAGTCACTCACTTCGTACCTAACCTACCTGTTGTGTTTACGTCAAGTATTTCTAATAATAGTATATAGGTACCTAAGCGCGACAATTATTAAAACATGTAACAGATATAGGTAAGCTGTGTAATATTATGATAGCATAAAACGTTTTCAATTGAAAAAAGTTCCAAAATGCAGGAACTAAAGCAGTATTGAACTTGAAAATAGATATCTCCCGCGCAATACACAGCGGTGCGTTCTCCGGGCTCGGCACTTCTTGTTTGTTGACATTACATGTAGTTGTGTCGAGTCGATATACGCGCCATGGTGCCGTATTTCACAGTTTTGAGCGCTTAATAACGTTATTACACTCAAATTAAACATTGTACAAACAATATAATTGACTCAAAGTGAACTATAGCCATTAGAAAACATTAAATAGCCATTTATTTAACTCGTGAGTGAAAAGGCGGGCAAAATCAGTGAACAAGTGACGATTACTGATCTATTTTTAGCCGGAACTGGGACGTGATAAACATGTTTTGTTTGTTTCTTGTGCGGTGATTAGCTGAAACTTTGACATTCTAATAAGACTGTGTTGCTCTAGTAGTGTAAGATCATTCCAATTGGACATTTTCAACATAAAATGAAGAAAGGTAGCCTCGAAACTTGTTTGACAGATCGTGTATAGCACACTAAGACAAAACCCGCATTGCGCATGTGTGTGTAAGCGTGAGTGATGTGGATACTTGCGCTTATCGATTGGCAAGATTAATTTTCAAGGCCATTTTGTTCTAATGAAGAGTGAATGTAAGAGTCTTTATCTATGAATAGAAATTTATGAAAATTGGATGAAATAATACAGTTCTGATTATGGAAACGCAAGTAATTGATAGCAAACCCCAAACGAGGGTTGCATCGACAATGTCGACTGCAAGTTCTGGCTCCAATCAGCTGTACGTTGCTGAGAGCTTAGAATTACCAGAAGATACATTCCGTATGAACTTGGATAACTTTTCTGTTATCGGGGAAAATGTCACTGTTGGGGACAGAGCTACTTCTGTCGATACTTTATCTAGTTCAAACGTTGGTACTCCAGCTTTACAAACTCCAGCACCTGAGACTCCAATCCCGCTTAAACAAGTTCCACAAATAACAGAGACTCCAAAAACATCAGTTGAGGAAAAGACCAAAGAAAATCGCAAACAACCTCCAACATTTTTACAACTTTCTTTGTCTAAAAATAAAGATACTTTTGTTAAACCATCACCAGTAACAGAGTTAATGTCTCCAGCGAAAATGCTGCAATTCGAAATAAACTATCCATTAAGCCTCACACCTACGGTAAAAAGAGCAGCAATTGATTTTGAGTTTTTTAAGAAAAACAAGTTTGAAATTGAAGACGAAGACGAAGATATGTTTGATGACACATTCAAACCTGGATCTGAAGAAGAAGCTGGATCTTCTACACAAGCACCACAAGAGTCGCGGGTCATCGTCGAACCAAAGACGATTCGGCATGAAGTTGGTGATGGTAAGTAGCCACTGGTAAAGTATATACGAGTAGAAACAAAGATGTATAAATTGAATAAGAGAAAAGTAAAATCACTTTTTAGCCATTCTGATGTGTTTGACGAAATAGAGACATATCAAAACCACGGAATTCGAAAGCTTTAGCCAATGAGCTGTGATCGACCATAGCTCAGTGGCTAGAGCGTTAACACGGTTTACCGGAAGACACGGATTCGAATCCCATTGAAGGTGCTACTTTCGATCGCTTGTCTCAAATCTACAAAATAAGTTTAGTGCGGATTTAGCACTTTCGATAAATCGTGTAATTCTAGACACTATAATAAAAACTCTAAAGCAGATACCAATAGTTTACCTTATTTAAGTAATTATAAGTAAGTGTAACAAACATTTCCAATTTTTTAAGAAAGCAAAAGCCATTTTGAGTATATTTAGGGCAATGCATTGTCTAGAATAGCGGTAAGTAGGTAGGTTGTTTTGTCGCTAGGTGCCAAGAAAAAGTCGCAATGCGACTTTATATTAGATACCTAGTATTTAAATCTATGATTTTGTATAAAAAATAATTTATCCAGTATGTTCAGTTGGAGTCTTTCGTGAAATCAAGACATAAAGATTAAACATTAAAAAATCCATTCAATTCTCTAATTTTATTTTATTTTATTCAGGTTTTCAGAACACATATTTATTCTAAATAGTTTTTAGCAAATATTATTGATAAATAGAGTTTTAAGCATTTGTATCAGACATCTAGTTGACCGAACACATGTGTTATCGATGCTCACGAACAAAAAAGGGACGTTAGAGATAATTCTATGTTTCGATTAACTGAGAGACCCTTATCTGGTTAAAGATAAGTCACTGTAACAGAGAATTCAAAACAAATGGCTCATGATACGTGATTTTTGTTACTTTTCATTGCAAAACTGAAGGCCGATACGCTTCCGTGTCTTGGAAAAGGCAACCTTCCGTGTTCTCAACCAAACTGTTAGCTACCACTAATTACTAAGCATTAATTAAATAAGTAGTAAATCAAAGTTAGCTAATTTGCTAGTGAGTGACTTACTAACTGTTTGGGATAATTGTATTGTACATTAAAAGACAGATATTTGGACTGTCACAAAGGACTGTGCAGTACTTTAAGTAGCAAAAAAATAGGGATTTCGTGAGCACTAAGTTTTCTTCAAATATGGATTCCGAAAGTATACAAAATTATGTTAAACTAGCTGTTGCCCGCGGCTACGCTCGCGTGTAGGTCGATTTTGAGGCGTGATTTGAAAATTTCCCTGAATGTTACTCCTTTCCAACGAATGCAAAACCGTGGAAATCGGTTTGTGCGTTCTGGAGTTATAGCGTCAGGAAGGAAAACTCGACTTATTTTTATATTATTGATTTAGCTAAAACATTTCGTATTTTAAAGCAACTAGTAATCAATCTAACAATAAGTATTAATTTAAAGAATGCAAGGTTTTATAGAAATGAATATATTTGTGTTTATCTAAAAGATGAGCCTTAGTTACAAAAGTGTATATTGTTAAGATTAAATGTTGTTATGGTCGTCTCCTGGCTTCATCATTAGTATCACTAATCACTAGCATTACTGTATTGTTTTCGAACATAGACGTATCTTTCAATGCAATCGGACAACAGGAAGTGTGTGTTATCAGCTTGCAATATTCCATCCGAACAATCCGACATCTTCTTTTTTAACCATTTTCCACTGTCGGCACAGCAAGTCTTCCTCTTCCACACTATTCTGTCAGACGTCATCTCCAAGCTCTCTCCCTTTTCTTCCATATCCTCATTTTCACATTTCATCCACATCTTCCTATCAGATCGAATCCTATTTCCGCTACCTCGTACAATCACATCCATACTTCTTAAACAATTGAACATAATTATATACATGTAACTTCCGTTAAAAAAGCTTCTAAAATATATCAAAACAAGTCTTTGGCCTTATCGGCTAGAAAGACTTGCGCTTGACTAAAATTAACCTAATGTTAAGTGATATTGCGGTCTAGTTTAAAGCTCGCTTGCCTAGAAAAAACCGGTTCACTCTCGCCTTGAAAATAATAAAGCTTAGTGGGATCAGGGATTCCAGAAGGATCAGCGGGAACAGGGATTCCGGCAAGGAGTTTCACAGTTTGGCTGTCCGTACTATAAACGTGGAAGCAAATCACTTAGTACGGATTTTTGGAACTTGCGCTGTATAGCATTATTGTCGTATACACAACAGAAGCAAGAAAAATGAACATTGGCAACAGAAATTACTTAAATACATGTAAACAACATCATGGCCATAATCCTTTGTTGTGCAGAATTACCTATATCTAGTCACAGAAACCTTATAAGTAGCAGAACTAGTGTAATTACTGGTTCTTGCAACGTGCAACTCAGTTTAATTCCATTGGGAGCTTTTTTTAAACCATGTTATAATTATATGATACACAAGAATGAAAGTGCTATGATATATTGACTAAGCCTGTCGCTTAAAAAAAAATTTCAGAACACTCATTACCTATAATACTTCATTTTGCTAGCAGTGTTAGTGACACACATTGAGATACTCAGCAAAAAGTGAAAATGAAAATGAACAATATTTATTTACCAAAAACTTATTATGACCTATAGTATATCTAGTGGTTGCTTCACTAGGCGGTTAGCCTAGTTTTTACGCATTGGCCGAATTTAAACCATAAATTTTCGTTTCGCTAAAGTTCTATCCATAGACAGAAGATATACTTCAATATCATTAGTAGAAATTAATATTAGTGGTAGAATCAAAGTAAAGCATTGATCTTTGCTTCGGGTTCACACTATATTTCTTAGTCAACACAGACTTGTTATCAATTTTAACTAAGGAATCTTTATTTATGAAATTATTATTCAGTAAGTATTTTAACCTGCTTATGTCAAAAAAAATAGAGCACCTTTTTGAAAAAAAAAATGGTAAAACAAATAAATATACTTTCTATTATTTATCGATATGCAAGTCACGTCATTATAGTAATAAGGTGTGTTGTACAGTTAACTTCATTTCCGTAATAATATTCTGAGTACAAAGGAATATAGTCGGAGCATCTAATCAAAATTATTTTTCAATCTCTACCCTGTTTCAACTTGGCCACACGGTGTATACGAAAGAAAAACGATTATATTGCTGGCTGTTGCTCCACCATTTACTCATTCCATCCCGCTCTAGTAGATAGATAAGTAGTCACTGTGTCTCTTTTTATTTACGTCCATGAAAACGGTATCGCATAGTATATGCTAAATTCTTCGAAGCATCGGATTAAGATGCATACATTGTTGATCAAATGTTTTTAGTTTAAGTAAGCAAAGCCTTCTTTTGAAAAGTCTTGTTATCTTTAAACTAAAAATCAGTTATATTTCTTAATTTTATCAGTTAAAAACACTTATTGATTTATCTGAAATTTTCCTTATACTACTTGGCCTCGTATATCGTAGATGGTGGGGGAGGCATCGCTCGCACTCGTCGCACGGTTTCTATTTTGCGTTTCTCGAATTCAGTTACTTTAGCGCGTTGAGTGAGTCGGTCGTCTCATTCACGCGAGCATTTTTTTAAGTTATTTATTTATATAGAGTATAATAGTTGGTTTGTATAGTATAGACCATTAATAGTGTTAGTTTATGTTTTATCGATAATATTCGATTAACTGTGAATCAAATGGACTGTACTACTACTAGTGATGTGAATTTTTGATATTGTGTACCTACTTGGATCATATTTTGGATTCGCATTTTGGAACTGGACGACGAGACGGCTGTTCATAAAAATAAACAACAATAACAAAGAGCTAAAAGCTGAAAAGACTGAAAATTTGACGTTTTCAATAGAGTGAAAGTAGTAACGAGTGAAAATTCCACAACGAAATTGTATCGACACCGCGATCGAACAGCGATACCCATTGTTGTGTACACCCCAATTCGGTCGGGTTATATCGCGACAGTGGCTCCACTCGTTGAATTGTTTGTGTGCTTTGTATAGCACAAAGTTCGCGCTGATTGCGGCATCTGCCATCTACTCGCGAAAAATGCTTTACGTGTCGTTTGTACTTTCGCTAAAAGTTGTACAATAGTTTGAAATTAAAACTTTGTGGACTCGGGGACTTTCCGCGGTGGATATCGGATGTGTTTGTGATCGCGTGTGGGTCGAGAACTAAATGCGTAGAGTTTGAACCGTGTTCCCTTCATGGTTTTGGTGGAAGGCTGAACCATGGCCACCGCCGAAATGGGCCTGCCTGACAAGAAGCCCGAGCACGAGTCAGGGTATTACGAAGGCAGCGACCGCGAGGGCAGTATGGAGGGCCAGTGCCCTTCCCCAGTTAGCTCCAGGAACTCGTCCCGCTCGGCGAAGCTGAAGCGGCGTCATTCTCACACCAACAAGAAGATTCCTTGCAAGAAGGCCAGGGTAGAGCCGGTGACGAACGGCAGCAGCAGTATTAGCCATGTGGACAAGAGTGTTGAAATAGTGGAGTGTGCTGTGGCTCAGGATTTGAGGACCAATGTTCAGGACTTGAGTGTGAACAAGCCAAAGGAGGAAGATCCCGTGGCCGGGCCGAGCCATGCCAGCACCAAGCAGAGCTCTTCAGTGGAACTCATTGGTGGCACCGTGCCTGCCCCTGCCAGGGACTCCGTAGACTGGAACCTTGTTGAAGCTAGTAAAATTAGGAAAAGAAGTAAAGGTAAGACTGGCGATAGTTTTTAAAAGTTTACTAGTTAAATTCTAAACACAAAATGCAATCTCCATAATAGAAATAGTAAGTAATGAGGTAATGAGAGAAAGAAAATTAAGTTTAAATGTAATTGTTACCTGAGTTGACTAGGTTTTTACTTTCATTTTAGAATAAAAAGCCCTTATAACAAAATAAACTTTGCTAATATACCTATATGTTTTATGATAAAACTTTTTTTTCATCAGTAATTAATAATTCCATGATATATATAAATGCAGAATATATGCTTTTCCTGCTAAACTAAATAAGTATCAGTAATTTATGTAACTTGATTTTAGTTTTACTCCATTGGTTATTTTGCTATATTTCATGACATCTTTTAAACGAGATATATCAAAACAGAAATTATATAAAGAGGTTATTTCTTTATGGTTGGATTGCACTTTACCGCAACACACTTGATACAATTTATTTGCAAAATTAACAACAAATATTAACAATAAAAATGTATATATACATATTTTCATGCCTAAAATATTTATTCTATAGTAATTCTCAATACAGATATACATATACTATTAAAATAAACTTTTTTAACTAAAAAAAATCTAATATTTTTTTATTTTATTTATAAATTATATATACAAACTCTTAGCCTAAACAAAATATTGAAATAGGTAATTATTAACAGAATTCTATTAAACTTCAACTGTGTTATTTATAATAATAAGTATTTATAGCTAAAGTCATGTTGCTAAAATTAATATAATTTCAAGTTAGGTAGGTTTTTACCCATAGCTTTACTGATAACCTATACTCAATACTATCAACCACAAAATTATCAACACTGGCAAAGAGTTAACACAAACAACTGTGGGAAACTGTCATATTTAGTCAAACACTAAATAAATGAAATAAATAAATATTAGTACACATTTTCACACATGGCTGGTTAACCCCACACTAAACCATTTCTAGTTCGTATTATGGTTGCTAACACAATTGATTTACTACATATACATACATACATACTAGATACATATTTAACACCCAGACCGACAGCCAACAAATTTGGTTTAGCACAAAGATGTTAGCAGTGCCGGGAATCAAACCCGGAACTGTTTGATTGGCAGTCCGGCATGGTAACCGTTATGCCAATGAGGTTGTCAAATCAAATCTATCATTTTTATTTGTGTCTAGCGCCTGTAGCTCGGCTAACTAAGGTGATCTGATGCGATCACCGAGGTTAAGCAATGGTTGACGCAGACAGTCATAAGATGGGTGACCATGCACAAGACTATATTTAAAAAGTGGCATTTTTATCTAGGTGTAACTGTGAGTCAGATGACACATTAAATTGTAGGGTACATATTTTTTTTTTTTTTTTTAATCTAGGGAAAGGCTTATTCTATGAAAGAATAGTTGCCTGATAAGACTATACTAAAATTATACTATCTAATCTTATATTCTATCTATTAATCTATACAGTGTTCTGGCAGAATCCGAGTTGGGTTCTGCCAGAACACTGTTACAATATCCCACCTCTAGGTTAGGTCTTTCTCTTAAGTTTGCGTTTTGGGCACATTCCATGAGCAAGTGATATAAGTCATCAGTGACCCCACAACTGTTGCACAGGGGGGAATCAACTTTTTTAATCATGTGGTAAAACTTGTTACATGGGATATGCCCAGAAGGGTACATATGTTGACTGTAAGTCTTAGTTCAAGCAGTCCAAGCCAAGTCAGAGGCCGTCAGGCAACCTGAAAACTGTCAACACTAGAGATTGGCCTTAGCTCATATAAAGAAAAAATATTGTCTTCTTCTTCTCCTTTACCATTTCCCACTAGGTGGGGTCGGCACCGCCTGTTTTTCTCTTCCACGCCACTCTATCAGCCGTCATCTCCACATTCACTCCCTTCTCATTCATATCCTCCTTCACACAATTCATCCACATCTTATTTGGTCTACCTCTCCTTCCGCAACTTCTTACAATCATATCCATACTTCTCCTATTCACATGCATCTCCTCTCTACACATTACATGTCCGTACCACGCTAACCGTCCACTCTTCACTTTCTCTGAAACAGGCGCCACTTTCAGACTTCCTCTAATATACTCATTTCTTACCTTGTCCATTCTTGTTACTCCACACATCCATCGCAACATTCGCATCTCTGCCGCATGCAATCCTCTCTCATGCACTACTTTCGACGCCCAACACTTGGATCCATACAATACGACAGGTCTAATGATCGTTTTGTAAATTTTCCCCTTCAGTTTAAGCGGAATTCTCCGATCGCAAGTTGTTCCAGAGACCTGTCGCCATTTCATCCAACCAGCGTTTATTCGGCTCGCTATGTCACAATCAAAGAAAGAAAAAATATTGTGTAGTGTGATATTTAATCTTAATATGAAGCTTCAATCCCCTTATTTAACATATACATAAATTACTACCACATGGGGCTATTAAACTTAAAAACCTAAAATACATGACATAAACTTATATGTACATAAATACATACTCAAATCATAATGGTTGGTCTAATAATAATTACATAAAACTTATTGGTTTGCTACATTATTAGACAATATTCAATCATTGAAGTGTATATAAAATTACCATTGGGTGCACAAGTGTTGCTAACCTATCAATTAATTTTGTGGCTTTTTGATAATTATTTGCCTACAACTCCTCATTTTACTGACTTATAAAATGATTTCATAATGAATAATAAAACAGTAACAAAATATTAAGTATTACAAGTAACTATTCATTTATTAACCTCAGATCTTATCTGACTATTAAAAGAATACATAAATTTTACAGCTTAGCTACCATGTCCAAGAGTCCTTGGCAAAGTGATAAGCCTTATCAGTATGGTTGTTAGTTTCTATTTATATATTGTTCTTATGGTTTTTAAAATATATTTTCTTTAGTTGCAATATATACATGCATAATAAATAGGTTTGCTTTGCTAAGCTACATTGATCCACAATGGTGGCGATTCAGCGGCACACACGACTAAACCAAATTTAAAGAAGCCCCGTCTCTTTTCATCTTAGGTGGCCAGAAAGAGAGGGCATGCTGTGCACCATAGTCAAACAAACTAAAATCACGTCAAATGTAGAAAATATAGGCGACTTTAGTCTGCACTCATTTGTATCACCTCTAAAACTACCTGCACATTCCATATTTGACGTGATTTTTGTTGTTTTGTCTGTGGTTCAGAATGTGCCGTCACTTTCTGGCCACCTAAGATGAAAAGAGACGGGGCTTCTTTAAATTTGGTTTAGCCGTGTGTGCCGCTGAATAGCCACCAATGTTACATGCTTACTTAACCCATTCCTTCCCACTGTCATATTTTTAGGACACCATTTTCAACATTTTTTTTATATATATTAGGACTTTCATTTTTATTATTTCTAACGAAATTCATATTTTTACACTATTTTTCTAATAAAATATATTTTTTTCGCTGTCAAAAATGTTTACGTAAATTTATTGTATTTTTTTTTAAATTGATCATTTTTGTTGACTGAAGGAGAGCTCTGAATTCCGATTGTATATACCGTGAAAGAAAAACGTTACCTACTTCAAAGTACATAAAACTTATTCTTAGATCTCTACCAAATATAAAACAAATATAAATAAAAACAAAACATCATTTGTGGTCTTGTGATATACATTTAAAATAAGCCGTCCTATAAATATGACACCGGGAGCCTGTATGTACAATTTGCCGCGAAAGCGCGTTGGATCCTGTCACGCTAAGTACAGGTTCAAACTGGTCAATTGCTTGTTTTTTACGGGTCTTGCTTGTGTTTACATTAGTTGATTAGTGTACGCTGAACACATGACATCTAATCACACAAAACGATTGTGATTATTTATCGACCTAGAATAAATAAAAATAATTCATTGTGTACAAGGTTGAAAGTTTGAGGGTAAGTTAAAATATTTTATTTTTGTTCTCCATCTAAATATGAATAATATACTTATCTGTATGACTGTAAGTATATATTAATAAATTTTTGTATTTATAGATAATGAATCCAGTACAAAAAATAAAATAAAAGATGTCCGAATTTGTTGACTATCTTCAAGATACTGACGAATCTAGTGATGTGGAGTTGAATGACATTGAAGTTGAATAAAAGGAAAACCAATAAGGTTCGGGTATAAGCAATGGGCACTGTATAAAGTCATCAAAGTTGTATTCTTATATAATTTCGGCTTATAACATTTCGGTTGTATTCTTATAACATTCAGGCAAAGATGCTCGAACCTCTGCTAGTTGTGACGATGACTTGGGTGCTACAGTGGTAAAGATGTTGCTTGCAGTTTGTACAGCTCTCAGATTACATGTAGTCTACTTTGATAACTTTCAGCAGCATGCAATTATTGTTGATCGGTTTTATATCTCAAGGGTTCAGAGCTATAGGGACAGGAACATACAACTAAAAATGTCCTACCATGACCAAACAAGAGATGAAAAAGAAAGACTAAGGTATTTTCGATTATAGTATTGGTAAAATAAATGAAATTATGTGCATAAAATGGTTTGACAGTAATGTTTTTTGTCTTTTGACTAATTTTGATTTTTGTAAAAACTTTTGTAAAAACAAATAGGTACTCAAAGATAGCAAAGGCCCAAAGTAGCCATGAATCAGCCAATGCTTATTCATAATTGTAATAAGGATATGGGAGTAGTATATAAACATGATGGCTGATTTCTAAATACCCAATCCGCTTTAGAGGTAAAATATAGTATTGACTTTTAATTATCCGTGTTTTAGACATGACCCTTGTAAAGGGATGGATTATCTACAACCAGATAAATAAAGATGAGACTATCCCTCTGCTAGATTTCAGACCAAGGGTTTTTTTTTTGCTTGGATGAGGAATTCGAAAGGCAAGGGAAATAAACCGATACCTGGTTCTTCAGAAGATTTTTTACAACCTTTTAGGCATCATAATGTTGGTCACTATAATATCCCAAAGAGACAAATAGAGGCATTGTCAAGGACAAGGTTGTAAGTAAAAAACCTCAAAATTTTTGTGCAAAGTGGGAAAAACCATTAAAATGTGATTGTTTTATAAGTAATCATATAAAATAAGCACATATATTTTATTTTTAAATCTTTTTGTGAACATAATTTACAAATAAATCTTATTTTCTTATTAATCGTTAACTTGTATTACTTCTGACCACATGTCCCCATTGTCATATTTATAGGACGGGCTGAAACAGGGATGAAGGTAAATCTTAATTTTTTTTTTAGTCATATTCTTTTTTCTTTATGTATAATGAACCTAATTTAATGAATTCATCAAAAAATTCCAACGTTTTTGATGCTTGGGAAGTAATGGGTTAAGTAACATACCTACCATCTGATGCAATGATGGTGGAGGAGTTAGGTATGCCAGTGAGGCAGGACAGTGCTCCGTTATTTTAAGGAGCTTAGGACTGGCTTAGGCATGCTTGTAATGCCCCTAGCAGGATATCGCTTAAGGTCACATCACTCCCACTTCAAATTAAAATTATAACTTAAGTATTAACTCTAAATTAAAATAAATAAACAAATATTTTGGACAGATTTCACACAATGCTTGTTAGCCCCATATTTAACCATTTCGAGTTTGTTTACTAACATCTGATATTCTACATATATGTACATACATAAATACTTTATATCTATACATATTTTACACCCAGACACACAGCTAACAAATCAACAGCCAAAACATTGTCCATCACAAGGATGTTGGTCGTGTTGGGAATCGAACCTGAGACTTTCTGGTTGACAAGTTTAGTTTAGTGTTTATTATGTTTCAATATAAAGTATTTATGTATGTATATGTTGTCTATCAGTTGTGTTAGCAACCATAATACAAACTAGAAATGGGGTATTGGGCTAACCAGCATAAGTCCCCAAAAGAGTGCAAAAGTAGCAATAAAGTCATAGTTCCTAGACATTTTGGACCCAAGTTTAGGATGCTATATCCGTAACAAACTAATAATATCATAACCTATACTGCTCCTACCTAGCCACTTCATAGGTCAATACACCTGTGACATTGAAAGCCAAACTGTTTAAAGTCTAGATTATTTCTGCACTATTATTATATTGTGGCAGATAAGTATGTTAGCGTTGTAGATATAAGACAAGCAATAAAAAATGGGGAAACCAACTTCTGTTTAAAAAATACCAACCAATTTCTATGAAATTTACTGACTGACGGGACTATTCTGAAGATCCAATAAAGATAAAATTATCTAAATTGGTTAAGAATGATAGTTGTGACAGTCTTAGTACAAGCTGTCATTATGTTAAGTCAGAGGCCTTCGGTTGGCTTGCAAACTCTGGACACCAGAGCTTGGCCACTTACCTCATATGAAAAGGAAGAAGCTGTGGCTGAAGATTTAAACAATATATGATAATCGTGCATAACTCAATCTGCTACCAGCAAAACAGCTAAGTCATAGACTAATTAAAATAACTTGTACAAGTTAATGAACTTCTTGACTTTAGCCTGACAAAGGTGGAAAAATATTGTATTAGTGATACACAATAATTGTATTTGTATTCAGTTGTTATGTAAATTTATATTATGTAAATTGAGTAGGTACATATTTAATTGAATTTATGAAATGAATTTCCTAATTTTCATATTAATTTGTTTTCTAAATTTTTTTCTTGTAATAAAAATGTTTATTATGTGGTCAAAAGGGAAAAATTTAATCACATTCCAATGTGGTGGAGACATTGGGAACACACCATAATTTTGGCTTGACATCTTTTATTTTAATCTATCTGTTTTGGCTGTAATGAAATCTCGCAAGTTAAATTAGACCTATTTTAAATAGTTTTAGTACCTATAGTTATTAAGTAATTTGGCAGTTTCTTGAGAGATTAACACAGCGTTGATATTCAAAAGAATACAAAATTCTGCCACAGTTTCTATGAGCGAAATATTTACTAAGAGTCTCTCTTAGTTCTTTATTTCTCTTCTCTTTGTTATCACCTAAACATAGGAAACTGCCGAAAGGCAGATAAATGTTAAAGGTTTTTATAAAATGTTAACTGGCAACACAGCTGTAAAGCCATTAAGAATCCAAATTATCTACATATGTATGTCAAATATCTGTTACAAATGTAATTTTACTTTAATAATAAACCTAAATAGGTGACAGATATTGAAAAATGTATTCTCTGTAGCCGTGCCAGTCAGAACCTATAGGGTACCTGGTGCACGGCCAGAACATGTATTATATCTAGCATGTAAGTCATGTACCCTAACAAATGATTTTTATCATTATTTTACAGATACAGTCAGTATAATTTACTCTAAAGAATTTACAGCTATCTGGCCATTCCACCAACGAATAAAGTTTTACAAATTATTATTGATTCAAATTCAAATTCAGTTTATAAACATAAATTACACTTACAGTTTAATCAAACATCATTTAGACTTGTAGAAAATTATGAAACAAAAATAAATTACAATACTCAGACTATTATTATGACTAGGCTTAAATAGTTACTACATTAAGATTAAGTGAACTATTTACAATTATTAAAAAAAAAAAACAAATTCAGAGAATATGAAAAAATATGAAAAAAAACAACAAAAACATTGAAAAAAAATATCCATTTCTCCCACTGATCATTGAAAGTGGAATTCTTTGCCAAATTCCCTGTTCCCCGATAACTATAATCTAGCGGTTTTCAAGGCAAGAGTGAACCGGTTTCTTCTGGGCAAGCGCGCTCCACCTTAGATTGCTATATCGCTTACCATCAGGTGAATTGTGATCAAGCGTAGGCCCATTAAGAGTAAAAAAAAAAGATTTTATTACTTACTGACTTATATACTTGCTGACCAGTTATATGACCATTGGAGAATCAGCCCTTCAACTTGTTTCTTATTAATTGTATATACATTTCTAATATAATATTTCTCTCTATTCCAGTGAACCTGAATGGTGCATCAAAGGTGGATCTGTCACATTTTGATATGCTCAAAGTCCTTGGCACTGGAGGTGAGTTTCTTTTAAATTTGTTTTTTTTTTTACTAAATTGTAGTCATCTTCTTCTAATATATAAAATTTCCATGTCACAATGTTACTCCTACGAAATGGCTTGACCGATTTTTACCAAATTTTATATGGTTATTCAGTAGGTTTGAGAATCGGCTACTATCTCTTTTTCATACCCCTAAATGATAAGGGTTGTTCACCTTTAATTTTTTTGTCGAAATTATTTGTTTTTATTTTTGTATAATGTGGCATTAAAAAACACATATAACCCATTTTTTTTATTTTTTATCACCGACTCCTATTTTTTATGGCCATTTTAGTAATGTAATATTTTTTCATCCCGTTCGATAACTGATCAAATGTAGTGTTTTTAATTCATTTACTCTTATTGAGAGTGGTTGTTAAATGAGAGGTAGATAAACACTTTATATTCAAGGCAAAGCAACGTTTGCCGAGTCAGCTAGTATTCCTATATTTTTAAAATTCAAAACGTGTCTTATACCCGAAGCAATGATTGTTTTGATTGCAATAAAAAGTTATAAAATTGCAATTATAAAGTTATTTTTGTTGTTGGGTTGTAAAACAAATATCTCAAAATATGGCTTTAACCAATTTATAGCCTATAGCGCCTTACGGTTTGTGCTGGTAGACTCCTTGAGAACTAGTATTCCCAAACCAGGCATGTTCCACAAAGTGTTGCTTAACCATCAAGTTACGCGTCTTACTGATAAATTTTTTAACTGTAAGATGTAATAAATATGTATGTTTTTCCATAAATACATGATATATAGTTAATTCTTTACTTGGCACAATATTTTAAATAAAGATCCAACAACAATACATTTTGCTTAATATTAGTGTGCCACAATTGGTGGCCTTATCGCTTAAAGCGGTCTCTTCCAGGCAGCCTTTGTATGGAAAATAATTTATAAACAACTAAAGAAAGATGTAGTGTGCAATAACGAATAAAAAAAATACATACATTTAATAGTAATAACATAAGATACTAGCAAACTCGCTGAACTCCGTTTCGATATTTTCCTCCCTTTCTGTTGATTTTTGTTTGCCCGAAACCTAACGGAACCCGAGACCTTTCCAAGGAACGCTGTACCATGGAAATCGGTTCGTGTGTTCTGGAGTTATAGCGCCAAGAAGTATAAACCCGACTTATTTTTATAATATAGATTTAGGATATCTATAATATAAAAAAGTCGGGTTATACTTCCTGGCGCTATAACTCCAGAACACACAAACCGATTTCCATAGTACAGCGTTCCTTGGAAAGGTCTCGGGTTCCGTGAGGTTTCTACATACTATGTATGTATATATTCATACATGTATATGTAAATGAGTTAGTCTTCCCATGCATACCCATACTATATTGTTAGGAAAGCAGGTGACGTTCTACCCCTGTGACTCCCCATGAAAACATTGATGCATAACAACAGTTCATCTAGACAGCTGACGGGGTCACTGACCTTTCATATGTTATCTCTTAAGTGTTCAAATAACATAATATTTTCATTGAGATAAATATTAAATTAAATACATTGAAATTGAGAGGGTTAATTATGTTTGCATTTAATACATTTAATTAGTACTTAGTAATTTACTATTATTAGTAGCGCCTGTAGCTCGGCTAGCTAAGGTGATCTGACACGATCATCGAAGCTAAGCAACGGTCGATGCGGACGGTGTTTGGATGGGCGAACATGCACAAAAGTGTCATTTTCATCTGGGCGCTACCTTGGGTCGGATGACACGACAAATTGGCTGTTAAATTGATATAAAAAAAAATATTGTTAAGGGGGGGGGGGCATACAACAATGGTACGAAACCTTTCATGCGCGTGCCCAACTCGCACTTGGCCAATTATTTTTAAATGGCCAATGGTCATTGTCTTTTTTTAATACCTTCATTTTTTTTCGTAATATGCTACTTTTCTCTCATACCGCCGTAATTTTCACAGATTTCTCAATGTCAAAAGGTAAAGAAACCTGTTCAATTATTTGGCACGTTTCGAGTCACGTTTGTTTGAGTAGTTGTGAAGATAACGCGCAGTTTTGGTGCTCTTATCTATAAATATCTTGGTTTACTTTTTTACACGCTGTATATTAGCTTCACCTGCATGTTTGTTTGTAACCGACTTCTTTGGGCGCGATTTTGACCCACTTTAAACGGCCAGATTTCGTTGAAACTTTGTAGATTTATTGAGGACCGATGACAATACTCTAATTTGATAAAATTATTCTTTTTTTTGGATTTTTGTTTGTAACCGACTTCTTTGGGCGCGATTTTGACCAACTTTAAACGGCCAGATTTCGTTGAAACTTTGTAGATTTATTGAGGACCGATGACAATACACTAATTTGATAAAATTATTTCATTTTTTGTATTTTTGTTTGTAACCGACTTCTTTGGGCGCGATTTTGACCCACTTTAAACGGCCAGATTTCGTTGAAACTTTGTAGATTTATTGAGGACCGATGACAATAAACTCATTTGATAAAATTATTTAATTTTTTTGTATTTTTGTTTGTAACCGACTTCTTTGGGCGCGATTTTGACCCACTTTAAACGGCCAGATTTCGTTGAAACTTTGTAGATTTATTGAGGACCGATGACAATACACTAATTTGATATTTTTTTTACATTTTTTTGTATTTTTGTTTGTATGTTTGTTTGTATGTTTGTTTGTAACCTACTTCTTTGGGCGCGATTTTGACCCACTTTAAACGGCCAGATTTCGTTGAAACTTTGTAGATTTATTGAGGACCGATGACAATACACTTATTTGATAAAATTATTACATATTTTTGTATGTTTGTTTGTAACCGACTTCTTTGGGCGCGATTTTGACCCACTTTAAACGGCCAGATTTCGTTGAAACTTTGTAGATTTATTGAGGACCGATGACAATACACTTATTTGATAAAATTATTACATATTTTTGTATGTTTGTTTGTAACCGACTTCTTTGGGCGTGATTTTGACCCACTTAAAACGGCCAGATAAGCGTGTTTTTTAGTTTTTTTAAACTACTATTATTTTATTGACCGAAAGAAGTGAGTGAATTTTGCTATCGTCTGTTTGTATGTTTGGATGTTAGTTTACGCGTAGAGGCTGTTATCTTTAAGCAATGTCGACGAAATTTGGTATACAACTACTGTGTAAACTCTTTATAACGACACTGAAGGGACTGTGCTTTTTATGGCGTTAGACTGAAATTGACTTTTTCTTTTTCTAATTCTGATTTTCCTTCTCTCCATTTAATAACCACTCTCTATAACGCCATAACTCTATAACGTCAGTCCCTTCAGTGTCGTTATATAGAGTTGTATGTAAATGGCACGGCTAAACTTGGTACTACCATCGCTTTATTAAGTTTTTACGTAAGATTATATATAAAGGATAGCATAAGCAACCCACTATACGTTCCCACTGCTGAGGAGAGAGATATAGAACATAATCCACCACGCTGGCCAAGTGTGTGCTGGCGGATGACACACGTCTTCGGATATTGTGGTCCTCAAACATGCCGGTTTCCTCACGATGTTTTCCTTTACCGTAAAGCGAGTGCAAATCCACACATAACTAGAAAAACAAGTTATTGGTGTAGGGCCGGGATCGAACCAGGGGCCGTCTGATTGAAAAGCAGACATTATCACCACCGAGAAAATTTAATATACCTATAAAAATGATATATATCTAATCATAATATACAATAAAATACCACTTGCTAATCATGCAATGAGCAGAAAAAATTACAACGCCGCAGCAAAAAATGGCCACAGTTCAATTACAAGTTTCCCTCACGGCTGGCGAAGTTTGCTAAAAAAGCGGAATATGTATTGCAATTTTTAAACGGTGTAGCGTTACTTCCTAGATACGGTCCGTTATGTAATAGTGAGTGGTTACTATACTGTGGCGCTCGGGTTATTGTAACATGGATGTGTGGATATTTAGGCTGGGAGATGATGGTTGGTTATGTTACTAGAGGACTTTGTGTTAAGTGTATAATTATATTGTGATAGTTTCTTGGATTCTTTGTCGGGTACACGCTTAATATTGTTATCAGTTGACAATCACTTTCAGTAGGGTCAATAATGTTGAAAGAATTTCTAGGATTCTTTGTAACATTCTTGCTTAATTTTATAATCTGTCGACAGTCACTTAATAGTGTGTTCGAACAACCTCCCTGATAGCCAGTTATTTAACACGTAGTGTAGGACGTCCTGTAACGAGGTGGAGCGACGATGTACGCAAAAAGCGGGCAGTGGATGGAGACGATATGCTCAGGATAGGGTCGCGTGGCGTGCCTTAGGAGAGGCCTATGTCCAGCAGTGGACGCAGACGGGCTGATGATGATGATGATCCAGACTACACATGTTCTGTCTCAAGAAAGTCTGTCGCTAAATTTTGTGGTCACGCGCCCTGCTGGTTAAATGCCTAGCCGTAAGAAGTAAAAAAATTATGATATCTTTGACCTGACTTGGATTTAACGACCAAGGGTCTTTTTGTTTATTCATTAATCTTGTTAGTCTTAGTACTAGCAGTTGAAAAGCCAAGTCAGAGGCCTTAAGGCGGCTTGAAACTTTCGACACCAGAGCTTGACCACTAAGCTCATACGGAGATTCTTGATAAAATCTTAACGTTCTATTGAAACTGTTTATACTATGTGTGCGACGGTAAATTTTAGCTTTTTTTTTAATAAGTAGATTATTTTTCACATTTATATATTATGCAAAATTAAATATATTAAACGAGCCATTTTTGCCTTACCTATTTTTTTAGCATTTTCTATGACTAACACTTGTCACTATTCACTAGTGACTAAACTAGGCGCTAGCTCCTCGCCTATCCGCGCTCACTGGTCACCCCTAGGCCCATGACTCCTGTACGGGTGTTTAACATTTGTACGATATGCGACGATGCTCTTTGCCTATTATTATTATTGAATGTTTTACTGTATGTTATTTTTTGTTATGATTCGCTTCAAAAATGATATTATTTTTAACTAGGTGCGCCCTGCGGTCTTACTCGCGTTAGTCCGGGATAAAAAGTAGCCCATGTGTTAATCCAGGGTCAAAAGTATCTACAAACAAAATTTCCTAAAATTCGGTTGAGCCTGAATATGTAACAAACATAAAAAACTTTCGCGTACATTATATTAGTAGGATCCTCCTTCCTTGTATATATAATTTAATTTTAAATTAATCACAATATATTATTTTATGCACTAATAAATATTTTTGTATTTTTTGACGGACGCATTGTGTCGGACGCACACTTAGGTGTGGACTGATCTAAGGACCAATTTTAATCAAACATAGCTAATAACCTTCTCGACTAACTTACCTTTCGAACAAAAAAAATAAATCAAAATAGGTTCAGTCCGTTTGGAAGCTACGATGCAACAGTCCTTTCAACGATTGTGGCTTGATGTAAATTGATGTAAATAATTATGTGTTGTTAATTTTTATTTTAACTTGTACCTTACCTTGCCTTGTACGTTATCTGCCCAATAAAGTGTTAATCTCCATCTGTGTGATAGATATCTACGCCACAGACATTTCAAACTTAACACCTCGTATTTTATGCGTGGGGGTTGAAAATAGAGGTTTATTCCAATAATCCCCGTTGAAAATCCCCAGCAATGGGGATTTTTAGACATATAAACGTTTTTTGTCCAAAAATCCCCATTGTTGTCTCAAAATGTTCTGGATAAAAAAGATAACAAGTCCAAAAATCCTCATTAATAAGACATTCATAAGATTAAAGATAATTTTACGAATAATTCGGGTAATTTTAACAACCCGAGTCTTTGAATACGCTAAATTAAGAGTATGTTGAAGAAGAGTAAATTGATCAAAGCAATCAGAAGCTTCTTAGAATATGTTGGTAAAAACAGTGTTTTTCCTCCATCCGTTAACTATGATAGTTACTCGTATGTGCGTAGACTTGGTTACCACGTGTTACTCGTTCTTCTTCTTCTTCGTATGAGCTAAGTGGCAAACCCTAGTGTTGAGAGTTTTCAAGCCGCCCGAAGGCCTTACTTGTCCTACCGTTGATTTCCGTATTTATTTCTTCATAATATATTTATTGATCGCTCTCAAACACGTCTTTACCAAAATCGTGATTGACGTCTCAAGTCGTCGGAATTTCTGTCGGGTCAACTGAAATCAATTGACACTCAGATATGTTACGTCACACGACGCAAACCCACGTCATAAAGCGTCAGACCGCTGACGTGTGACGTTTGCTGTTATTGCACGCGAATGAAGCTAATCGGTTAGACGTATTTATAAATCTTGCTATTGTCATTGTTGACCTTTTGTTTCTTCAATACTGCTTGTACTAAGACTTATAGTCGGGACCTACAAATTAATGTGCCGCCCAGATGAAGGGTCAACTGAAATCAATTGACAGTCAGATATGTTACGTGACACGACGCAAATCTACGTCATAAAGCGTCAGAATGTTGACGTGTGATGTTTGCTGATATTGCACGCGAATGAAGCTAATCGGTTAGACGTATTATTCATATTTCCATTGTCATTGTCGACCTTTTGCTTTTGTCTAGAACGTTCTTATGACAGTTGTATACATTAGTTTAATACGATTCGGACAACCTTGTCGTAAAAAAAATTATAAAACAAATATTAGAACACATTTCACACACGGCTGTTTAGCCCCATACTAAATCATATAAAGCTTGTATTATGGTTGCTAACATAACTGATATACTACATAAATACATTATATCGATACATATTTAACACCCAGACCGACAGCAAACAAATTTAGTTCGTCACAAAGATGTTGGCCGTACCGCGGGACCCTTACGCCAAAGAGGTCGTCAAACAAATGAATAGGTACATATAGAGAAATATTAACTTTTCGTTTTTCTTATAAAAATAAATGTATTTTTGTAAGAACTTCATTAGCTGAGTTTTACAAGTCTGGAATGGTCGCTCAGACGTCTACTCTGAAGTCTAGACGTAATATAGACATTCAGTCGATGTAGACTAGATCACTAGAGACTAGTAATGCTCAATGTCCTTTGGTAGTTGAAGGATAGCGATGGTAGCTCGGCTTGTATAATATGAAGTGTACAAATTTGACAATGATATCATTTTTGTGAAGATCATTTTTGACCTGTCATCAGTTTATGGCAAATACTTCGATTTTTATTAACACTTCACTGTTTTTTTTTTAATCTACTAAAACATCAAGTTTTTAAGGATCGCCTTATATCTTAATCGAAAAGGGCAAAATCTTGAAATATACAGTATTTTCGCTATAAATCATAAAGGGTAAAATAATTTTGAGAATCGGTCCACAAACGGCTGAGAAATCAGTGAACATACATAAAAAAAAATACCTACATACAGTCGAATATATAACCTCCTCCTTTTTTGAAGTCGGTTAAAAAATATTGAAAAGTTAGCTTAAGACTGTCTATGAAACAACACTTAAAATATTAATACTTATTCTTGTAACACTCAGCCTTATAAATGAGAAAAGAAACTGGATCAAAAATCTAAAAAAAATTGTTGATCCTGTTGTTTTCCATATTGATAAATTGGATTTGTACCAAGTCGTTAAACCAAGTCAGAGGCCTTCGGGTGGCTTGAAAACCGTCGACATCATAGCTTGGCCACTTAGTTCATATGAAGCTTTGGAACTCTCTTCCTGAGTCTCTTTTTCCCGAGAAGTACAGTTTGGGGGTCTTCAAATCTAGAGTAAATAGGTTTTTTCTAGGCAAGCGTGTTACATCTTAGACCACAGTCAAGCTTAACATCAGGCAAGCAGCGGTCGAACGTAAGCCTATTTCATTAAAAAAAAATGAAGAAGAACAAGAATCAAATTTCTACTGTAGGTATATTCAAAAGTTTCACTAACGATTTCTGCGCAGTGCTTTTGCAAGTTTCTAACCGTTTCAATACAAAAGACCGGCCTATTTTGGGTCACAAAAGTGTAACAACTCTTACTAGACTCTTAATGAAGTCTATTCTTTAATCTGGTACACACGTTTTGGGTTTAGCCACAGAATAGTTAATAGTTAGTTAGGTTAGACAAATGGTAGGTCTTTTCAGGTGGTCTGACTCAGAACTCGGATTTGCTAACACTTTCGCTTTTGTGACGCTTAGCGGGGACTGTCATTAAGGTCACTGATTTGCACGTGTGTGCGAATTTTCATGTCTTATTTTGACCTGATTATGTGTGTATAAAAAGCTAATGCGACTCTGTCGGAAAACGTTTGCTTTTCACCCAGACGTCCACTGGTTCGATCCTATCCACTACACTAATGACTTGTTTTAAATTACGCGTGGTCGCTTTACGATGGCAGAAACTGACATACAATATCCGAAGTGTGCCATCCGCCAACAAGCAAGAGTTGCCAGCGTGGTGAATTATGGTCTATGTATCTTTTCTCGTGAGAGAAGGCCCCAGTCCCAGCTGTGGGAACGTGTAGTGGGCTATTTATGATGTTGCAATTTGACATGTCAAAGAGCCCTGGCATTGGTAGAATGTAGTTGGTAATATGCCATATTATATTATTTGATACTTACTCGTAGTTTCCGAAAGGAAACTTTTCGTTAAACTTGCGTCGCATAGTTGTGTTATGTGCAACGAAAGTGCTAGATCATTCCAAAATCTCAGTGAAGTAACTTATTCTTTCTTATTGTACACATGTGAGAATAATGTCACAGATGAAGTAGCAGTTACAGTGCAGACAGTATCATAAAGATCGAGCAGTTTTTCCACCAATACTTTCCTTTCCAACCTTTCTTTATAACACACTCAAGTGACTAACTAATTTACAAGAAAGTATCGTCTAATTAAACCGTCTGCGGTACTAGGGCCCCATGACATCGCGGAGGCCGTCCCAGGACGTCCGCACGGTCGTCGACCCCCGAATCGTGTAGCGGTGCCCGGTCGTTACCCGCGACCGTCCTTACCGCTTCGACCTTATGAGCACCTGGTACTTTTGGCTCATTGTTTTTGTGCTCGCGATCTCGGGAATCTCATTTTTAGACTATTGCATAATACATAATATTATAATTCCGACGTTACTTTCTTTTAAGGTTCATTGTTTTTTTTTTTAAATGAATGGGCTTACGCTTGATTACAATTCACATGATGGTAAGCGATATTATGATCTAAGATCTCTGGAGCGCGCTTATCCACAAAAACCGGTTCACTCTTGCTTAGAAAACCTCCATATTGTAGTTTTCGGGGAACAGGGAGTTTGCATAGTTTTTTCTATCACAATTCACACTAAAGGACTTCTCGAACTATTTATTGTCAATATTATTTTTGTGAACATGGCTGTATAGTTTGAAGATGAATATTGAATTACAGTGTAAATAAACTCTGTATAACGACACTGGAGTGACTTGAGTGCATTTTATGGCGTTATAGAGAGTGGTCGTTAAATGAAGAGAATGTATAATTGTATGGAATAAAAGTTAAACCAACTAAAGCCAATTGATTTCAACGCTTTAGAAAGTGTTTCGTTAAATCGAGTGACGTTACATGGAGTTTACGCTGTGACTGATAATTCAATTAAGTTATAAAATGCATCACATATCTTGAAGTCTTTTTTAATATTGATTAGTATATTTTTTGTTATTATGAATCAAAACCAATACAAATCAAAGCGAGGACGTACAAGATCTACAATTAGTATTCAAGGAGATCTACTGATAACTAAATTTAGTAAAGTATTATTGTACTTTGCATGTTACTGATAAGGCTCTGCGTAACACGTGGCAAGACACGTGATGAACTATTATTATATAATTATATATACTAGCTTCATTCTTATCATCTTCCTCTTCCTCTCGTGGCTTCAAACTTTCCTTCTATGATGTTTAAGTGAAATTGTCATGTTGTTTAAGACGCCTTACTTCTTTTCTGTCCTGTTGTCTATTGTCTATACCAACATTATAAAGAGGAAAAGTTTGTTTTTTGTTTGTTTGTTTGACGCAAATAGGCACCGAAACTACTGGACCAATTTGAAAAATTCTTTCACCGTTTGGAAGCTACCTTATCCCTTAGTAACAAAACACCAAACAAACAACTAGCAGATCGTCCCGGCTTCGCACGGGCTATAAAATAATCCAAGTTGTAAAGAGAAACAAAATTATAACCTATGTTACTCGGGGATAATGTAGCTTCCCAACGGTGAAAGAATTTTTCAAATCGGTCCAATAGTTTCGGACCCTATTCGCGTCAAACTAACAAACAATCAAACTCTTCCTCTTTATAATATTGGTATAGATAGATTTCTGCCCTTATTACTTGCTTTATCGTATGGGCTGAATAGTCTCTGGTAATTTTTTCAAGGTATCAAGAAGGTCTTTGCTTCCAAAGATAAAAACAAAACAGTTAGATTCATCAATCAGAAATTACAACACCAGAGAGCCAAGTGCGGAATATCTCAAACATGTATCGACAACGCAGCGGCGCCGTAATGCGAAATTCTTGAAATGCTTGATGCGATTGGCTGTCGAAGTCACATGGTGCTTGCGGCAGCCAATCATCACGTTGCGACGCCGCTGTGTTATCGTTACGATGAGTGACAATATACTAGCATCCCGTCCCGGCTTTGCACGGGCTCTAAAATAATCTGAATAATAAAGAGAAACATAATACAGCCTATGTTACGACCTCATTGGCGTAATGGTTACCATGTCGGACTGCCAATCAGAAGGTTCCGGGTTCGATACCCGGCACGGCCAACATCTTTGTGCTAAACTAAATTTGTTGGCTGTCGGTCTGGGTGTTAAATATGTATCTATATAAAGTATGTCGTATATCGGTTGTGTTAGCAACCATAATACGAACTAGAAATGGTTCAGTATGGGGCTAACCAGCCGTGTGTGAAATGTGTTCTAGTATTATTTAGTATTAATATTTATTTTTATTTATGTTACTCGAGAGATAATGTAGCTTCCCAACGGTAAAAGAATTTTTCAAATCGGTCCAGTAGTTTCGGAGCCTATTCGCGTCAAACAAACACAAACTTTTCCTCCTTATAATATTGGTATAGATGTAAAAATACCAAAACTGGTTGGTCACCAACGTTTTCGCATGCGAAATGGCGAATAACCACTATAAAGCGTAGTAATGCCGAAAAACCGTTGCTATTTTTTATGATCTCAGCTTGTATACCGATAACTTTGGAGTTCGTTCAACTTGTAACCTATAAATGTACTAGAAAAATGTTGGGTTTATTAAACTTTGCTATAACTTGTTGATGTATTATTATATTAATCTTTTTAAATAATAGTCATAATTATTATGATGATTGTATTATATAATGCTCTTTTTATATTAACCGGGTAAACTCTAGTGGTGTGCGTTTGCAAGCTTTTGACAATAAATATAATTGATAAATAAATATTAGGGCACATTTCACACACGGCTAGTTAGTCACATACTAAACCGTTTAAAGTTTGTATTATGATTGCTAATACAACTGATATGCTACATACGTAATTTATATAGATACATATTTGACTCCCAGGCCTACAGCCAACAAATTTAGTTCATCACAAAGATGTTGGCCGTGCCGGAAATCGAAACTGGGACCCTCTGGTTGGCAGACCGGCATGGTAACCATTACGCCAACGAGAACGTCAAATATCTATATTTTTACATAGGTACATGCATTTCCACATGTATTACATCATACTTATATTATAAATGCTAATAATAAAGTTTGTGTGTGAGTATGTGTGTATGTTTGTTACTTCTTCACGCTCATACGGCTGAACCGATTTTGATTAATTTTGGCGTGAAGATAGGTCAGAGTAAGGCCTTGCATTAAGACATAGGCTACTTTTTATCTCAGATAGCCATACCATATCAGAATATGGTATAACTCGATTCAATAAAGAACACATTTGAAAGTTCGCTTCCTTTTGCTAACACATATAGGGTATGCAATACATTTTCAACAAATTCGCGTTGCAAAGGAAAATGGCTAGCTCCAAAATCGAATACTTTCTTCGTATGGCAAATTTTATAGATCACCGATAAATACCATTTTGTTATTTGTTCTGGCGTTTTGGAAACTGCTTGGTTGATGCTCTTCATTGTTTCTCCCCCATAACACTTAAGTTCCCAATGACTCCAACATAAGTAAAGTGAAAAGTATAGTCGGGGAGTGCGCAACGGAGTTGCATAATATTATACCACCATATCCGTTCCATTACAGAACGAGCAGAAACTCAGCGAAGAGACATAGGTATACAGGCGAATTTCCTAAGTTTTCCACAAGCCGATTCGCTTCTACCTTTCTTGTGAGGACTGCAAAACTATGGAATTCTCTTCCTGAGTCTCTGTTTCCTGAGAAGTACCACCTGGGGGTCTTCAAATCTAGAGTTAATAGGTATTTTCTAGGTAAGCGTGTAACATCGTAGGCCATAGTATTGTTTAACACCAGGCAAGCTGTAGTCAAACGCAAACCTATAAGTTATAAAAAAAAAATACAAACTTTTTTTAACCTACGTTATATTAATTTCACCACATAGAAAAGGGGGCGTAGTGCATTGACATCGGTGTCACAGACCACCCATATGCGAGATAACGTTTACCCCAAGCCGAGAGCTTTGCTTACACAGATCAGGAAAAGGGCCGAGGGAAAACTTGTACTAAACATTATAATTGTTGTACAATAATACAGTAGCAATTCAGCGCGGTATAACAGCGAGGATTATGGACACCTTGGCACCATGCGGGCTATTTAATAAGTTTTAGGAATTTGATTGACTTTTTATTATTTTAACGTATCAAATGATAAAGCTTGATACTTAACAATACATTAAATATATAGTGTTATCAGCATTTGCCTGCGAGGTAGGTCGCGTGATAACATGAGTCAGCGACTTTCGGGTTGGATGTAGAGCTTGCTTTGTCTGAATTTACTGGCTTTCAAGAACGCTGCCGTAACACTTCGTTGGGTATTAATAGGTATATTAGGGTTTCAGGTATCTTTATATGTTTGATTTTTAATTTAATAAAAACTTAAGTTATTTTCTAATCTGCCAAATTAGTGGTTCAAACTTACTGCGTACCCTCGTACTTAAAATTAAATCTCTTACCTTAATTTCAACCGAGTTATCCTTCTGAATCAATCTAATCTGTGTAAACACAGTGATAGATTTACAATAGGAACACCGTTATTGAAACCTATACCAATTTGAACTTACTTCCGAAAGCATAGAGTTCATAGTTAAAATTATTATTAGTACAATAACACAGTAAATGCACTATTCCCTTTATCTGTTACTGTGATGATTGTTTCTGTTAGTCTTAACATCTCTATTTATTCTGTAGAATTAGTATTGTGATGTACTTATACGTATGTAATACTTGGAAAGCTTAAAAATCAATTACGTGTGTGTTTTTTATATTTTGTCGCAATTAAGTCTCTCTCTTTCTCTCTATCCGCCAACCCGCACTTGGCCAGCGTGGTGGATTATGGCCTATATCTCTCTGCTCGTGAGGGAAGGCCTCGAGTCTCAGAAGCGGGAACGTATAGTGGGCTGCTTATGCTAAGTCTCTCTGCTATATTATGCAGATAAATGTTAAAAAATACAGGACGTTACATGGAGTTTACACTGTATATTATGCAAAGTGAATGGATTTTTATTCATTTATTGAGACACAACATTTTCACAGCCTACATTATTCATTTTAAAAGGTTACCCGATCTAAAATTCAGCGACCACTAAACAAATTAGCGAAAAAAACGTCATGCGCAAATGGCTTGATCATATTCTGCCAACATCCGGTAAATCGCGTGAGTCGTTCAATACACGCGACTCG
The DNA here is from genome assembly GCA_035578125.1 of Mellilla xanthometata. Taxonomy (NCBI): domain Eukaryota; kingdom Metazoa; phylum Arthropoda; class Insecta; order Lepidoptera; family Geometridae; genus Mellilla; species Mellilla xanthometata. Next base: position 7,628,958 of record JAPUBQ010000025.1, read on the forward strand.
ACACCCCTGTCTGTTGCCACCCCTATTTTTTAAAAGAGTAAAGCTGCATTATCGACCTTAAAGGTATTGTGAAAAGCTTTAACATGTGTTTGAATATTGAATTTACTTTCATATTGTACTTTACCATTCGTATTAGTAAAGTGACTAAGCTCTGTCGAAAGATTTGAATGAGACAGGTTTCTGAAATAACTAAGTTGTTGCTACACGAAAACCAAACAGATAAAACCTGCATTGTCTAGATACGATCAAATAATAAGTTTATTCAATCAGGATTCGTGGCATTCTAATAAGAAATCAAAACTTTGCTCTAAGCAATCCTAATTATATAACGTTGATATTTACCGTTAACTAGGTCACATATTTAACTTTCACATCATCATGCTTCAGCTTATCCTTGAATAAATTCTGCTTAAAATTTGGAGAAAGCGGTTGAATACCGCCATCGTTCTTTAAGAATAATGTCTGAAGCATTCACATTTTCAATCTTATGCATCAATATTTAGGGTCTAAATTCGAAAATCTAGACCCAGTATACCACCTGCATGCAATATGTCTGTGTAGACTTGACCTACCACAACGGACGTTTTGTTTCTGTGGTCATTTTAATCTTGAAGCCCATGAAAATATGATGAGTTTGAGACCCAGTTCGCTACTACAAGGGAGCCTCTTGGACCGCCTTTATTTATACTATACGTAGATGACTAAGGGGGGATTCAATGAAAAGAGGTTAGAGGATAAAGGGATGTGAAATATCAATTGTGTGTATATGCCAGGAATTAGAATTACATGGGATTAATTTGTTAAATGGCTATGTCCATTAAGTAATGAAATAACGCAATGCTCCCAGAAGTTGATATATTTAATTAAGTACGTAACTACTAAAAAAATATTTTTGAAATATACTTAGATATATTGTGTTACAAATAATTTGTTTTTATTAAAATCTTAATATATATAAATCTCGTGTCACAATGTTTGTCCTCAATGGACTCCTAAACCACTTAACCGATTATAATAAAATTCGCACACCATGTGCAGTTCGATCCAACTTGAGAGATAGGATAGTTTAAAACTCAAATTATAGTCGCAATTTTAATTTATTGCTAATTATTGTACTACAGATATTGATCTATCTATTGATTATATAACTATTGAATAATAACATTATTTGACTGCCACAATTATCTGTTAACTCCAAATGATTCTAACAGATGTCGATACCTTTCGACTGGGTTGAGTAAGTAATCAATAGATGGCGCTGTACCCATAAGTGAGGCAAAACAACGCCGGGTCAGCTAGTGTATTATATGTGTGACGGCATAGTTAGTGGGTACTCAAGGAAGCACTTTTATAGGCACTTTTTCCAAGTCACATATAATACGTTTCAACACACACAGCTCACTGCTTAAGTTTTTCTTACCTGTATCGGGGATGACATTAACATAGTCAACACAATGTCTAGACAGACGTTCGAATTCATCAACAACCTGTTGTGTATTGTTATAAATTATTTATGTATGTATATGTAGTATACTCGTATCAGTTGTGTTATTAACCGTAATACAAACTATAAATAGTTTAGTATGGGGCTAACCATACAGTGAAATGTGTAAAAAAAATATTTGCACAATAATTATATTTAAATTGGAATTAATGTTTCACTTTGACCTGTAACTGTATTTTATTAATAAATTAATAATAAATATTAGGACACTTTTCACACACGGCTGGTTAACCCCATACTGAACCATTTCTAGTTCGTATTATGGTTGCTAACACAACTGACATACTACATTCATATACATAAATATATATATAATTTTATATAGATACATATTTAACACCCAGACCCACAGCCAACAAATTTAGTTAAGCACAAAGAAGTTGGCCGGGCCGGGAATCGAACCCGGAACCTACTGATTGGCAGTCCGGCATGGTAACCTTTACGCCAACGAGGTCATCAATTATATTGACTAGTTTACTTATATTAAAAACACACACACACTTCTATGCGATATTAAAAGATTCCACAGTGATAAACCCACCCATCTCTCGACTTCATATTCGCACATCCGCCGGCTTGCGTGCTTGCATAAGAAATGCTCCCGCCGGGCCACCTGTGCTCGGCGACCATCATAACTTGATCCCTTGCAACTATTATTGACTCGCTCCGACTAGACTATTATACTGAAACTAGCTGACCCGGCAAACGTTGTTTTGCCTTATTAATTAATGTGTTTTTTTACGACCTCACATTAAAAACCTCAAAAATTGTAGCCTATGTGTTATTCTGATGTATAAGCTATATTGTGGTAAAGTTTCATTCAAATCCATTCAGTAGTTTTTACGTGAAAGAGTAACAAACATCCATACATCCATACTTACAAACTTTCGCCTTTATAATAGTAATAGGATACAAATCATTTATTGCAGGGTATGGGTTATCAGGTTAACATGGGTGTCGAGATATATAACAAATTGCCTCTGAAAGATAGAAAACGTTGGATTCCTTATTAAGGAATCCAACTCGTTTTCTATCTTTAAGCTGAGACTTAAGAAATTCCTATTTGACAAGGGCTACTATTCTAAAAGATTTTTTAAAGACAAATTGTGATCTATTATTATAATATCCTGACCTAATTTTATTTGTATCATGACTAAACCACAGATAATGTTTGTGTAACCGGCTATCACTTACTTTTACATTAGTGTTAGTAAAATAAAAAAATAAAAATAAAATTTCTTTATTGCAGGCCTTTAGCCCATAGTTACAAATTAAATTAAATTTTTAACAAATTATATTTGTTAGTGTTAGATCCAACATAAATTTGCACACCCTAACGGGTATAGTATAGAGTACATTAAATTTTAATACCTATGTAACACCTTTAGACCTATGCTTGGCAAATAAAAACATTTGATTTGATTTGATAGGTTACTAGCAAACCCGGCGAACACCGTTTCGCTACATTCTTATCATCTTCCTCTTCCTCTCCTGGCTTCAAACTTTCCTTCTATGATGTTTTAGTGAAATTGTCATGTTGTTTCAGATGCCTAACTTCTTTTCTCTCCTGTTGTCTATTGTCTATACCAACATTATAAAGAGGAAAAGTTTGTTTTTTTGTTTGTTTGTCTGACGCAAATAGGCACCGAAACTACTGGATCAATTCGAAAAATTCTTTAACCGTTTGGAAGCTACATTATCCCTTAGTAACATAGGCTATATTTTGTTTCTCTTTGCAATTCAGATTATTTTATAGCACGTGCGAAGCCGGGACGGTATGCTAGTTGTTTATTTGGTGCTTTGTTCTTTTACTTGGCAAATAACTTCTTCATTCACATCACGTAGCGAAGAAAAAGATAACTCCCAAAATCCTATACTAACTTTGATAAATTTACACGAAACAAACGGTCACACTTACTTAAAAAAAACGTTGGATATACGTCCAACGGGTTTGGACGCATTACGAGCGTCATCATCGGGGACGAGCTTCACACGGACTGTCACCGACGAGATCCGCGTGCAGTCTTTTTCAGTCTCAGAGTATTTTTTTTTTAAGTATGTGTGACCGTTTGTTTTGTGTAAATATATACTTAATATGCCTACGATAACAGTTTACAAAAAACTTTGATAAACCCTTCGATCATCAATACCAAGATGATCACATACCAAGATGATAACCCTTCGATCATCAGACCATGATGATCGAAGGATAAACCCAATCAATATCGTAAAGCAAGTGCACACAAACCCAATCATCCAATCTACATCGAAAGGCATGTGTAGACTGGCCGTCAACCGTACAATAACTTGAGCCCAGGTGTTGAGTTTTTTGTGATCATCCGTGGACAGATGTTATAGGACGGTAGGACGTTTACCTCGGCGGGGTGTGGGTGAAACTTTACTGGTTGAAAGTGATTTTCTATAAAATCTTTATATCTTTAAATGAGCAATTCTTGTAAGTATAATTGGAATCTCGGAATCGGCTCCAACGATTTTCATGAAATTTAGTATGTAGGTTTCGGGGGCGATAAATCGATCTAGCTAGAAATATTTTTTAGAAAATGTCATGTGTTATGGCTTTATAGAGAGTGGTCGTTAAATGGAGAGAATGTATCATTATATGCAATACAAGCTTAACCAACGAAAGCCAATTGATTTCGACGCTTTAGAGAGTTTGTCGTTAAATCGAGTGACGAATCATGGAGTTTACACTGTAAATACATTTGTATACTTGACATTAATGGGACAAAATTATAATATTCTTGGTAGTGAATAAAAAATATCTTCGTTTGCAAGTTTTCTGCAAAATCAGATATTTCGTCGTCTTAATATCCTCCCACCCGAGCCCTAGCTGACTAGGCAGTATTTCATCCTCAAAGGACCCTCAGCAATTCGGGTCGCGTCCCGACTTCATACGGGGTCAAGGACACCGCGTCTGTCCCAGTGACCTGCCTGGGGTCATATATTGACCTTAGGATTTTGAGGTTAGAGTTTGGAAAGATACATTGGATGTAGGTGTCTGATGTTCTGTGAGTTGAGATCTAGGATAATCAAAATGACTCGAAAAATATATTTAGTTACTTAAAAACTCATACACAAAAGATGTTGTAGTAATTAGTTTATGTTTATCTAATATGAATTGAACAAACATTCCACTTTTCAAAGAACAATATCTTATAACGACAAATACTTATAATGCCGTTACCTAAAAATAAATTGTTGAAAATCAAGCCGGTATTAAGAGCAAAATTGTGAATTTACAGTTTTTTGTTATAAATCTAGTCCTTTAGAGAACTCTCTTAAGGCGATGACTTATCAATATGAGTTTAAAGACCGTCTAAAGAAGAAGTTCTCTAAGAATATTAATACATATTTTGGTACCAATCAGATTGATAAACATGAAAAAATTGACCTATTGACTCAGGCGTTACTTTGCGGAAATCAATTATTATTGTAAATAGAAGACAAAAATAAATATTTAGTGTACGTGCGAAAGTACACTAAATATTTAATTTTGTCTTCTATTTAAAAAAAAAACTGGTTCAAAAACTTTACTATAGATTTTTTAAACCTGTTTTATTTCTAATTCATAAGTCGGATAGGTACCAAAATAAGTATAAATATTCTTAGAGTGATTCTTTAAACTATTTTACACGCTTTATATTAGCTTCACCTGTATGTTTGTTTGTTTGTAACAGACTTTTTTGGGCGCGATTTTGACTCACTTTAAACGGCCAGATTTCGTTGAAACTTTGTAGATTTATTGAGGACCGATAACAATACACTTGATATTTTGTTTTTTGTGTTTTTGTTTGTATGTTTGTTTGGAACCGACTTCTTTGTGAGTGATTTTGACCCACTTAAAACGGCCAGATATAAGCGTGTTTTTTAGTTTTTTTAAACTACTATTATTTAAGCTATTTTTCGATAGATTTAACCGTTTCCAATGTATTACGATAAAATTGCAAATTCAATACTTTGTCCATGTCACGCCACCCAAAATCCTCAAATATACAACAGTACAACAGTATTTGGAGCAGTAATATCACATTATCGGATGTCTATATCTGTAGAACACATTGTTCATGATTATGGCAGGTCGTTACCCCCCTCAGTGTGTGCGAATTTGCATATATATTTACATATTATCGGGACGCTTACGAGCTTACGAGCCGACGGTTGGTAACCCGCGACACCTGACGGCTTGTCTGGGTTTCCTTTTTGACAGTAGTTTAAATAATCATCATCATCTTCCGCAGCCGGTTCTCTCCCACTGGGAAAAGTTTTTTTACCTTTTAGGTACGGAACCCTAATAAAAACGGTATCAAATTCCCCCGTACTTTTCAATCCAGTACCACCTGGGGGTCTTCAAATCTAGAGTTAATAGGTATTTTCTAGGTAAGCGTGTAACATCGTAGGCCATAGAATTGTTTAACACCAGGCAAGCTGTGGTCAAACGCAAACCTATAAGTTATAAAAAAAAATCTACTAATGAAATCTTGTTCCGTATAACGTAATGCTGAGCCTCGAGACTCTTCGCTAACATTTATATACAAGTTATAATTAATAATTTGAAAAACAATAATTTAGCAGTTTTCAAGGCGCGAGTGAGCCGGTTTTGTTCTGGGTAAACGCATTTGACCCTAGATCGTAATGTCGCTTACCATGGTGTTTTGTGATCAAGCGCTAACCTATCTAGTATAAAAAAAAACCGCCTCTACATTTTATGGTGACAGTCATCTCGGACTCTATTTATGCCAATGTATGTATTCTACTATTAAGCAAATTTATTTGATACCCATATTAAGGTAGCAGTGAAAACATATGTTTTTGTGGCGGCCGCCAGAGAGAGAGAGAGAGAGAGAGACAGAGAGAGAGAGAGACATATACACACAAACTTATAATGTTTACGCCATTGTTTTTGCGTGGGGATTAAAAATACGCTAGAATGAAATGTAAGTTCTGGTACACTCGATTCTAATCAGTAAAATATCATTTAAGGCCCTAATTCGCTCGCTCACGCTGGGGACGCCGGCACGTCACGTCACGAAAAAAGAGAGAATGACGCTTTTTTTCGTGACGTGATAAAGTTCACGTCGCGAAAAAATTAAAATTAAATTATCATTTATTTCAGACAAGGTCAAAACAATCACAGACAAACAAACAAATATTAAATGTCATAAAATAAAATAATAGTAATAATTAGCAAATATTGAAGACAATTAAATTAGCTAATTAATGAAAAGTTAAAAAAATGAAATTAAATACTCAAAAAACAAAGACCGCCCCCGAAGTCTGATTTATATTTTGACCTAGAAAACATACCGGAGCAGGTCACTAACGGTGCGCCAATTGATGTAACTTTACTTTTAACCGGTTTTTGTTCAGTTATGACTTGAATTGAGAGTCTGTTGCTAACTAAGGTGGTTTGACGAGATCAGCCGAGTTAAGCTAAAGATTTATAACGAAAAAACTGTAAATTCAATATATTGCGCTTGCCTTAAATGATTTCAAATAGATTTTCAACTAGAGGTCGGAACCTTGCATAATTATACTCTTTTTTTTATTAAAACTCATTTCACACACGGCTGGTTTTTTTTTTTTATCCTTGATAGGTTAGCGTTTGACTACAGCTAGCCTGATGTTAAGCTGTGCTGCAGTCTACGGTGTGGCACGCTTACCTAGAAGATACCTATTAACTCTACTTTTGAAGGCCCCCGGATGATACCTCTCAGGAAACAGAGACTCAGGTAGAGAGTTCCAAAGCTTCGCAGTCCTAACAATAAAGGTCGACGCAAAGCGTTTTGTACGAAAGTTTGGAACTTAATCCCATACTGAACCATTTCTAGTTTGTGTTATGGTAGCGAACAAAAAAAAAAATGGTCCCGGCTGTTAGTCTTAATACAAACAGTCATTAAGTCCCTACCACCTTGCTATGGCTTCCTCGCGATATTTTCCATTACTAACTGAACCAATGGAAATGTTATCGAATTTTCCAAGTTCATCGCTCCAAGGCTTTAGAGGACGCGTATTGTTTGACGAAGGCTTCCATTTTGTTTTGTTAGCTTTTGAATTTCAAGTTCGCTGTACCTTTGTTGCGTAGGTAGACTTTATTTTGATTGTTGACTGGTTCTCATTCGATTTTAATTGTTGTGTCCTTGATATCGATTCGCAGTTTTGCCTTACGTAGTAAAACTTCTACTTGTTTCATTTGGTAGACCCTCTATGTACTCACATAATATTTAATTATGTAGGTATGTATTAACCTTAAAATCTTAATCTATATAAATCTCGTGTCACAATGTTTGTCCTCAATGGACTCCTAAACCACTTAACCGATTATAATAAAATTCGCACACCATGTGCAGTTCGATCCAACTTGAGAGATAGGATAGTTTAAATCTCAAATTATAGTCGCAATTTTAATTTATTGTCTGTTATTATTTGACAGTCACAATTATCACAACAGATAGATAGATGTCGATACCTTTCGACTGGGTTGAGTAAGTAATCAATAGATGGCGCTGTACCCTCTAAGTGAGGCAAAACAACGTTTGCCGGGTCAGCTAGTATATTATAAAATTAAAATAATATTAATATTGATGTGGGGATCTCCCATATGACAATCGTACAGAACCCGCGAGCCCGTCTCATACTTGGGAAATTATTTATGATAGAACTTCTTCTTCGTATTTAATGCGATATTTTGCTTAGTGAAGGCGCGCCTTAATATTCGAGCGGCACGTCTGAACCGCGTCAGTAGGTATTGCACGAATTAAAAAAAAAATAACAATATTGGAGATGACGGCTGATAGAGAGGCGTGGAAGCGAAATACAGGCTCTGCCGACCCCACCTAGTGAGAAATGGTAAAGGAGAAGAAGAAGAATAATATTGGTAGTATACATTCTAGTGATTCTAGTTTTTTTTTTTTTTAGTTTGTTCTGGACTATCGCGCTACACCTTAGATCTTTATATCGATTACCATCGGGTGAATTGTGATCAAGCGCAAACACATTTACAATAAAACGAAAAATAGAATACCTTACGAGAAAAAAACGACAAATTTTAACTAAATGATAAATTAACATCTTAATCGTGCGGAAGTTTCGCCGAGTATAGCTATTTTGGCTTCACGGCCGTCGGTTCCGCACAGAAATACATTTGCTGGCATGTTTAGTTATTACATTTATTTTGTTAATCTTTCAAATGATATTTGTTGATTGGGGGAATGGTTACCACTAAAAAGGCAGAAACTTGCTACTTCGTTATTCACCTTTTGTTCGTCCTTGAATGAACTAAGTGGCCATGATCTGGTGTCGAGAGTTTTAAGCCGTCCGAAGACCTCTGACTTGTACTAAGACTAACAGCCGAGACCTACAATTTAACGTGTCACCCGACCCACGGTATCGCTAAAAATACCACTATTTAAAAGACGAATAGTGCATGGTCACCTATCCAAAGATTTCGACCGTTGCTTAACCTTGACGATCGCGTCAGATCACTATAGTTAGCAGAGCTACAGGTGCTACTCGTGAAGATAATGAAGTCTCTCCTAAACTTACCCTTTAAAAAAAAAGGTTACCCTTTTCCCCAATATTGCCCCAAATATATCAAAACACGTCTAAAATAGATATTCGATATCAATTGAGCGCCTTCCAATTTTATCCTCGACCTAGAGCGGTCGTCGATCTTGGAGTGGTGTAAATAAACTGAAAATAGCGTGAAATGCATCGTACAGTGTCTTTTGTTGTATGTTTCATACGAGTAGCCTTGCGGCGGTTTATAATTCGTGTCACGAAAGAAGACATTTAAAAGTTTATATGCTCTCGCTTGCAGAACGCAATGATGGGGCGCAAAAAAAAAACAGGATTTGTGGGATTTGTTCCCACTATAACCCCTCGGTGCCCTGCCTCTGTGCTTAACGGAGGACTCCGCTTTCTTCCGAGAAACACAACGGAGTCCTACTGCCACTGCGCCGTGGCCCTTCCCGGATTGCTGTTCAATCCGCCAACGACGGCGTCCGTCGTCCACCCCGGACTCGATGAAGCGGGTGTCGGAGTCCCATCTCCGAACACCCTCGAGTCTGATGCCCTTTTTAGTCGTCTCTTACGATAGGCAGGGGCGATTCCGCAGCCTTACACTTACACCCAGGCAGCGGGGTTAAGTGTTCAAGTAGTTCTGGTCAAATTCCTATATATAAAAAAAAAATAGTAGGAAGTAATATCGCCCACGAGGACTGAAGCTCACAGAAAGATATTTGCAGTTGAAGTAATAATAAAAAATATCATTATTTAATTCTAAATCTGACGTAAATCACACTTTCGCAGACATTAAAATTAAATTATATTTTTAGCATTAAGACATAACACTGTAAATGACGTACCAAAAACAACGAATGTTATTATGGCTAATTAAATATCAGAATCTGAATTTGGACTGACCAAATCAAGGCAGCAATTGGAGGCTACTTGGATGAATGTAGCCGGATGACATCCAGCAGGCAGAGATGGTGAGATGTCGTGACGCAAACAATATTCGCCTCTTAAAGTGACCCTCCATGACGATCATGACTGCTCTGTCAAGAGCGGCACGAAAAAGAAGAAGATCGCTTAAAAGTCTACAGATAGGCTCTTCAAACTTCTATAGTCCTAGTTTAAAGTGTCACATAGCAACTCTTGTCGAGTGGTCGTCCCCCTAGCTCCAATGTTTCACACGGTGCCTCGTGTACCCACCTTTTGTTCCCGTGCTCATCTCACGCCGGACGTATCGGCTTACTGCCGCAACACAGCTGCTTCTACTACGTGGTCATTGCCATCGTTGTTGTAGACTTGTCATCAGTATTAGTTTTAACTGGTAACATTTAAGTAAAAAAAGGCCGTGGTTTCAATAACATTAATTAACAAAAAAATATTATCACGACATGTGGCTTGGTGGGGATATTCTGCTTTTCAATCAGCCGTCTGATTGAAAAGCAGAATATTTCCCCACCAATCCCACCCCCCCTGGTTTGATCCCAGCCCTACACCAATGGCTTGTTTTTCAACTTATGTGTGGATTTGCACTCGCTTTACGGTGAAGGGAAACATCGTGAAGAAACCGACGTGTTTGAGGACCACAATATCTAAAGACGTGTGTCATCCAATCTGCATTTGGCTAGCGTCGTAGATTGTGGCCTATATCTCTCTCCTCGTGAGAGAAGCTATATAGCTATGCTATGCTAATTATCTCTCCCGCGATTTGTTAGAGAGTTTGTCTCTTAATATATGTCATCATTTGTTTTAGTATCTATATTAATTATTCCTTTGAGTATACTTTTGAAAATTTTAGCACACGTGACATGTTTCTTGGTCAAGTCGCATGGCATTTAAACAGTGTTAATCTATATATAAAATGTCTTATGCAATTAGTCGCGCAAAATATATGAGGGATTGCATTTCCTACCCGTTATAAGAATTACATAACCAAACACTAAGTTAATTATATAGTAACATTAAAATCAATTAAATAAAACGAGTTTATTTGAACAATTGTAACTAGAAAGCAACTTAGTGCTATTATGTTTTAATGATTTCCACATAGCTCTTTGTTTTGCGTTTAAACGAATATTAAATCAACCGTCAACTTTATTGCTTGACCATTAATTTTCTTTGGAATTCGACGCGCAAGCGTTTCATACTACTTATAGTTTACAATTTACGCACACTGGGTAAGAGAGAGTGAGTTTTGTACGTGACTCCGTCGATTTCGAACAAATTGATTAAAAACTACCAATAGCTGGATAATAATAAAATTTAAGTAGAGTGTAACATCAATGTTGCATATTTATCTTCGAATATTACAAATGGCAATTGTTCCTTCTCGCTCTGATTTTAAGGTCGAATTTGCCTTGCCCAGAGATTTTGTGAGTAAAAGACGCCTTTTTTCCTTGAGAGTTTATTGGCAACTATTCCATAAATTATACAACTAAAAACTCGATCATAGGTCAAACAACAATTTAAGGCGACAAAATAGCATATTTTGTCGCCTTAAATTTTAGGTTCCGGTCTGTTATTACGACCACCTTCCGATTCCATCCATAAGTTTTGAGATGTTCAGATTACTGAATCTTATTACGTTCCTAAAGAACCCACGAGCGAGCGAGCGAGTTAATTTGAATTCACAAAGATGAAAAACAGTGAAAATATTGTCATCTTAGGGTAAACATATCAAGTGTACAAAAAACACACTATCAGGTACTTGGCGACTGTATTTCACTGCATTCTGTTGATTCAACTACAGTTGAATATTTCACAAGATACTTCAAGTCAATATTATCAAGTACAAACCCTACGGAGACCTGTTTTTTTTTATCTACGCTCGTTGAATAAAAATAAACACGTTTTTAATTGATCTTTTGTTTGCTCGGCGCGTGGCCTACTTCCTTGGGAAAATAAAGTAGTGCTTGTTGTGATCAGGGATTTTACTCATGCAAGAAGTAGTACGATCGATTTTTATTTTCTATCAACAGAACATAATATGCGAAAGCTAAACAATCAAAGTAGTGGCTACTACAATCAATATTTAAAAAGCCTTAATTCGGCCAAGTTCTTGACCACCCTATACTACAAGACGATATAAATGTCACGTAATTTTTGGTGTTAAAAATTAAATTATTAAAAAGTGTACAAAATTAGTTTCAAAGATTAACAACAGAATTAAACGAAACAAGCTAATCAAAATTACAAAAATTTATTGTGTCTACAACTTTCTATATTATCTGCCTTGAAAGTAAATCACGACGCAATTCAACGTGAGACGCACTCGTATTATGGTCAAACACAAACCTACTGCTTTTAATAAGGTCATGAACTCCGTAGTTAATAAACAATAGCTGCTTTGACATATTGTTTCTCTCTATTTTGATATATTCATTGAACCAATACCTACACAACTCGAGAAACATACACAATAATTGATTGTGGCCTCTAACAACGATTCTCTCTTTGTTACAGCTTACGGCAAAGTGTTCCTAGTTAGAAAAAAATATGGAGTTGACGAGGGTAAATTATATGCAATGAAAGTGCTCAAAAAGGCTTCGATAGTGCAAAAATTAAAGACTGCAGAACACACGAGAACGGAAAGACAGGTAAGATCACATATCTAAATAATATTTGTTTACGGTGCCAAGTCTGACATAACTAATTATATCTAACACATTTATTAACCTATAATTTCGAAATCGATTCGAAATTTTTGGTATATTGAAATGAATTATCTTAATATAAAATAATATTATGCTAGTTTAAGATTTGATAATAAGTTTAAATTGTCAGAATTGGCACCCGTGCCGTAATATTAAGTTATATTAACTTGTATTCTTTTAAATGAGATCGATAAAATTATTATTTGCGAAATTCAGTCGCTTGGTTTTAAGGAGGGATATGATATTCTTGATTCGATGAAATAAACTATACGGAGACCGTACTAACTTCTCTTATAAGATTTTAATTTGTTATCCATTTCTAGTACATATATAATTGAACCAGTATCCATGTCATCTGCACTTACAACATTTAATTTATTCTGCTGATTTGCTATCAGTGCATTAATCGAATTGAAAATCGAGATATAATACCCATCAGACAAATAATTGTCGTATTTCCATTAGGCGTACAGAATATTATAATTTAATTCTATTGCCGCCTTCCTGTTTATTCACATATACGAATCCATTTCAATTTTGTTACTTTTTGTTGCTGAATTGCTATTGCTTATTTGAGTCAATAACAAAATAACAACGCTAATGGGTTGGATAGAGTGATCCGAACTCATTCTGTCACTGTTTTGACGGAAAATGACGCGTTGATTTCACTAAAGCATTTGATACTGTTTTAAATTGATAGAAGAGTACCTGATTAACCTCTTATTATTATGGATATGTAATGTACCTTTACGGAAATAAAAATTAATCTATAATTTAAAAAAAAAATTCTTCATAATAGTATTTGCAATCATTTTATTTTATTTCTGAGAAAAATTCCAAAGGTGTTATTTTAGGGCCACCCTTTCTTTTCATACACATTCAGTACATCACGAACGCCATATTGGCTAAAAGTACACCGTATAATTTTTTTATATGTATTCAACTAGAATTAGTCTCTATTTGTATCTAATTCGACAGGTCTTGGAGGCGGTGCGGGCATGTCCATTTCTGGTCACACTCCACTATGCCTTCCAGACGGATGCGAAACTACACCTTATTCTTGGTAAGTAAAAGCTCATTTTACATTGTACCTTGTACACAGTTTTCACCGTTGTCTGTACAGAGCCTCGAATCTTTGTTTCTAGGATGTCATCGAGGCAGTTTCTTTGTAATTTTATAAAAATCTGGGGAGTTATTAGATAAATATTTAACCTTCACTAACAAATGGATTACGATGATATTTTTTGATGAGAGATTGAAAAGAAGCATTTCATTTTGGTATCAATTAGCTGAATATAGTTTTAACTGGTCTTAAAAAAACGTACCTGGTTAGATAAGTTTGATACTGATAAAAACACACACATTTTATTTACCCTTAAGTATTCAATGGAAATTATATTTCTTCTTGACGTGACAAAGCAGAAAAAAGCTCAGTAGGAATTTTGCTTTCCTCGCCGTTGAAACTCCTACGTTTAGTAAACGAATCAATCACTTCAAAATAGATCCAATCAGTTCTAAATCCTGTTCAATGAAGTCTTTATAAAAGATCTAATTTCCCCAAATATCGACTAAAAACTCGAAAGTGTAGACTCGTGTCGAGGTTCCCGACCCTATCGCAATGTGACCCCTACTGTACTTATAATACGCACTGCTATATTTATTGTGACCCTTCGTCTAGGTCCCCGTCCTTAGGTAATGTCAAAGAACTTCGGGCCCTTCAACTGTTGCGCAATATACTGGTTTTATACAAAGTTTTATTGTGGGGGTGTGATATTTTATTGTGCTAATTTTGTTCCGGTTATGAATTGATAGATTAATGTATTAGAAATGTCGGTAATTGTGTATGTCAATAGTCTACAAATTTAACATTACTTAATGTAAATCTAATCTAAAATTAATTAAATTAAAAGTATATCAAATCTAAAAGACCAGTGCCAGTGGGAAGAGTACCTAAAATGCCAGCCGAGTTGCCTCTTTGTATAGCAACGCTAATCCGCTGTGCAAAGTAGAGGCCGGCATTTTGGTCACGAGTAGCGTCGACCAAGCGCTTCTTTAAATCATTGAATAGCTGTTGTAGGGAAACAATTGTAATTACTGGATGTTTCAGTAGTGTTGAGACCTGCTGTATCCCAGCATTGCTTTACCTTCATCGTGAGGAAACCGTAGCATGGTTATAGAACATTTTCTTGTGTTCGTCTTGCTAGCTACCACCTATGATGCAGTCATCACGCATTTAACGGTTTGATCCGGCAGCTTCTTTTAGAGCCAGTTATTCCAGACTAGGTATGTTCTACCCTCGGCTTGACTGTCGCTATCTCGTGTTGGTTAGAAGCAACAAATCTCGATATCAATGGACATTTGAATCGCAGCTATGATTGAGTACATATAATTAAAGCAATAATAAATAGGTTATTTTGATTTCTGTCTCTGGCTAATATCTAAAAATAACTACCTGACGTTATTTACTTTCAATATCAATCAAATCTAATAATAATAAAAACTCGTTTCTATACATAGCTGCGTTCTAAGGTTTCTATTCCCGGGCAGTTTCCGAGAAAAATAATTTCTTTCAAAAATACAGCTACTTGTG
Organism: Mellilla xanthometata; assembly: GCA_035578125.1. NCBI lineage: Eukaryota > Metazoa > Arthropoda > Insecta > Lepidoptera > Geometridae > Mellilla > Mellilla xanthometata. The sequence continues at coordinate 7,644,235 of JAPUBQ010000025.1, forward strand.
TAATTTAACTCTTAGAAGGCTCTAAAGGGCAAGGTCGTTTGTTGAAGCGTTAACCCCTAATACTTTGTTAACGGTATACATTTTATTTGTAAGCGTGTAGATCGGTCCGCTAAAGTGATTTGGAGTTGCGATTCTATTGAATCTATATGGTGCATCGTTTTATAACTTCTGTTCTGAACTATATGTACTTCGATCCTATTTGATTATTGCTGAAGTGTTTAGAGGGCTTAGAGTACCTTGATCCGCTGAGGGATTGCTTACTAAATAATCGGGTATTTTAAATTTTAAAAAAGTTTTTGAACTCTGCCACTGCAGTTGCCGTCGGCCAATCAGGCGCTAGGATTCAGTAGGGCGCAATTCTAGCGGCGTCTCTTCTGCTAGCCTTAACAATTTCTATTTCTGTACTGTGTACTATTATATTAAAAGAGTTCTACTTATGTATATATGTCAATCGGATTTGGATACAGTAGACTACATGTATTGTAAGTATGGAAACCAACTTTTTACGTCTTTCCATTGGGTGGGGTCATTATAATTATTATATTATCGTTTTCCTCTTCTATTCCCTCTTTTAGGCGTCATCTGTTCTTCTCTCTTTCATATCATCATTCACACGCTATATCAAATCTTTTTGATTCCATCGTTGTTTTCTATCAATAACTCTTAAATATTATATCCATTGATTTCCGCTACCTATGCTTAGATCGAGTGAACTGTTGGACAGTGTCTTTAAAACTTGTCGAATCTCGAATTTCTTATAAACTATGTAAATATGATTATTAATGATGATGATAATGGAGACATTAAATTTTCCAACGCTCTACTTGTAAAAATAAAATGCACTACATAATAATAAAGGTAATGTTCGGAAAGAGAGAGTGAAGCTCTTACTTTCATCAGCAAATTGTTATGAGAATCGTGTTTGTGGTAAAATGGAGACACATCAAGATGCCTGTTAGATTCTTATCTATATTGTTTTTGAAATGGTTGAAAATAAATACATTAAACACGTTGTAGTAACACTGAGTGAAATTGCAATAATGGTACATCTTACAGATCTTTATGCGGTATCTACTGGTAAAGTAAAATCTTAATAGAGATATTATGCTAAATTTGTAATGTGGTGTTTTTTGCTCTTATTTAACTTAGTCTTCTTCTTCTTCGTATGAGGTTTGTGGCTAATGTCTAGTCACTTAGCTCATACGAAGAAGAATAAGAAAAACCCTTAGCATGAATTCTTCTTCTTCTTCTTCCTATTCTTTATCTTTTCCCTCTATGTGAGGTCGGCAAAACGAAAAACAGGTTTTCGCTTTCACGTCACTCTATCAGCCGTCATCTCTACATTCACTCGCTTCTCATTCTTTCCTCTTTCACACAATTGATCCACGTCTTCTTTGGTCGACCTCTACTTCCGCTACTTCTTAAAATCATATCCATACTTCTCCTAGTCACATGCATCTCCTCCACGAATGTATTCGTATTAGTAAAATGTTTGTACATTTTGACTCTAAAACTTGAGTCAATCTTTAATTTAAGTCAACATTTGAAATTTGACGTCATTAGTCTGAGCAAGACGAAGCTTGCTTTCAATTGTTTTCTTTATTAAATCGATTCTAACTAGCTGGGATCCCTCTAAACGTGAAATCAATCATTGCATCGAATCTTTATTCACTGTTCAATCACAATGACTAATTGACTATCAGAATCTGGATTAGATTCTAGTTTATACGCAAGCGGGTCAAGGGTGCTACGGATAGCTTGCGTAAATAACACGCTTGGTACTTTACTGTTTTAGATCTTATTGTTTAAGTGTTAGAGTATACGTTTGAAGTGATCACGTGAAGTTTAAATGTATTGATTATTTCTCTCTCTCTCACTCTTATTGTCTGACAATCTTTTCTTTAGTCATTAAATTCCATGTTTAGTAGAATTTGGTGTGAATCAGTTGGCGTATTTCATGACAAGTATAATATTTTTTTATCTTTTTTACATGAACTTTCTAATTTAAATTTAGCTGTCATAAAGATGAAGTACTCATTATGATGTTTAAAGTACCAACGGTTGAATACCACTGACTGAACGTATGACGTATTAATATAGATCTGTTAAAACTTATTTTTAGGGTTCCATACCTAAAAGGTAAAAACGGGACCCTATTACGAAGCCCCCCCTGCCTGTCTGTCTGTCACCGAACTAACATTTACCAAGCTTAACACGCACTTGGCAATTTACACTTTGACGACCTCGTTGGCGTGATGGTTACCATGCCGGATTGGCCAGAGGGTCCCGGGTTAGATTCCCAGTACGGTCAACTTGTAATTAACTAAATTTGTTGGCTGTCGATCTGTGTTTTAAATATGTATCGATATACAGTATTTATGTATGTATATGTATTATAACAGTTGTCTTAGCAACCATTATACAAACTAGAAATAGTTTGGCTAACCAGCCGTGTGTGAAATGAGTCCTATTTTTTATACGCATATTTTTCGTTCTAAAGTATTTATAAAAATGTTGTCCTAGTTTTAAATGTTTGATTTACCTTCATTTGATTGTGTTCTGTCAACAATATTTCTTTTTTTTTTTTATTATATTTAACAAGACTTTAGAACTTTTCTTATTTGGTTTCCTCGGTTTTTTTGGGACAAATGTATAACTGGATGGTAACAAAATGTCCGCTCAACTGAAGCCTCCCCAATATTTGCCAAAAGAAAACTGTCGCAACGGACTGTATCGCGAATAAAAAAAACTTGGCGAACTTTTTCGATCCTCGAGTAGAAAGCGTAAAGCATTGCTTTCTAAAACCAATTAGTATTTTTGGTTAAAGCGAAAGTTTTAGTGTCATGCCTTGTTAATCAATTGCTTAGTGAAAATTTGCGAAAATAGATAGATTAACTCTCAACTTGTACAAGGTACAACAAATAAAAAAGTAACACCATAAAAATATTTACAGCGTGCCACAAACGGCGGCCTATCGCTAACAGCGATCTCTTCTAGGCAACCTTTGGATGGAAAGGAGTTGAAAGGACGAAAAAAGAGGGGTTGCACAATAAATAATATTAATACTTATAATAATACTGGAGGACTTATAATAAACTTAGAAGTTCAATTTGCACGGTTTATGTTGCTTCAGTTTTGATAATTCTAATCTGGCTCATCAAAGATGATAATTAGATAAACACTTAATTAAAACTCACAAAAAAACTTAGCGTAAGCTAGTGTCTTTACTGACGACCTTATCGCTCGCTACAAGCGATCTGTACCATGCAACCAATTCCAAGAAGATACATAAAGAAAGAACGATACACTTTGACTTTGCTATTATTTATTGCTTCAGGTTAATCGATGGTCGATGTCAGTCTTTGGATGGGCGAACATGTATAAGACTGTCTTAAAGTGTCATTTTCATGTGGGCGCTACAGTGGGTTGGATGGCACGTTATATTGTAGGTCCCGGCTGTTAGTCTTAGTACTAGCATTCGTTAAGCCAAAGGCCTTAGGGCGGCTTGAAAACTCACAAATAAAAACTTTGTCCACTTAGCTCATACGAAGAAAAAGATCATTAAACCTTCGCTTTTCTGTGTAGATTTATCTGCTTAGACAATCCGCTGATGATGATGATAATAATTTATAAAAGTGACACAGGAAAAGAAAGACAACAAAAAAATGGTTGCCTGTAAAGTCGGTTTTACGGGCGAAGATTTTACGTGACAACGTCTGCCGCGTGCTGCGCGCGCGGCAGACCGATCATAGTCGAGTGGGAGAGAGACGCAAGGCATTCGGCGGGCCTCTCTCTCGTTCGGTGACTCATCGTAACGTTACCGGGCGTTACACTTTTTCATAAGTGACTCCCAGCCGCAACCTAATTTAAGACGTTGTCACGTCAAAATGCACACTTTAAAATCAAATACTAGAAAATTCTCGGATCTATTAAGAGTATACCGAGGCAATGATTCATAATATCGAAAAACTAAATTGTTCTTAGCAAAAAGTGTTCCGGTTACTCGAAAGTATCGGCAAGTGTTAATCAAAAACCGCAAACTGTATCTTACACTTTTTACGGTTAATTAATTCTACAATAGGTTTAATATTGACTGAATCAATATTTGATTTAAACATTTTGCACTTCTTGTTGTTCGAGTCGGATTCACGCTTTCTTGTAAGTAATAGCTAAAGCTTAAGCCTAGCTCTAGAGTTGTACAGTTTTGTAAAAAAAACGTTACAAGGCCTTAAATGTTCATTAATAAAATTTTGTACTAGGACAGGTTCCAAAATATAACCTATTTACTCAGGCGTTACTTTGTGGAAATCTGTTGTAGATAGAAGAAAGATCTGGAAGTGTATTTTCGCCGTGATCTGAAACCAAATTAAGATAAGCAAAGGAAACATCAAAATATGAAAAAATAATTATGTGTTTTCCAAAATGATTAAACCTAGAATCATAAACGTTTTTTAAAACTGATATGATTTCCATGACCACAGCTTGCCTGGTGTTAAGCTACACTGTGAGCTACTATTTTACACGCTTACCTAGAAAGTATCGATAAATACCAAATTTGACCCTACGAAAAGTGCTTAAAAAGAATTAAATATGTCGTCTCTCTTCCCTTATTTAGCGATACTTTTGGTGACCTGTATTTGATCATTTTCCCTGTCACATTTATATGGGGCAGTAAATTCTCGAGAACAAGTTTACGTTAAAAATCTAGAGAACCGCCGCCCTAAGTTTAGTTTTTTAGTCTCAATTTAAGTTAATCGCAGTCTTTATAACTACTAATCAAATTCCCTTCATTTGAGGCAGTTCTCCTTCTTCCTTGCCTTATCCCACTAGGTGGGGTCGGCACAGCAAATTTTCCTCTTCCAATCTCCTTTTTTTTTTTTTTTTTTTTTTTTATGATGGATAGGCAAGCGCTTGATCGAAACTCACCTGATGTTAAGTGATGTTGCGATCTAGGGTGGAGCGCGCTTGCCTAGAAGAAACCGATTCACTCTCGCCTTGAAGACAGTAAGGTTATAGTTCAGAGGGAACAGGGATTCCGGCAATGAGTTCCACAGTTTAATGGTCCGCACAATAAATGTGGAAGCGAAACGCTTCGTACGGATTTTTGGAACTTCAACTGTATAGCGGTGCCTCCTAGCCGTCTCCCTGCTCGTCCGATAATGGAAAGGGGCCGGAGGAATTAGCTGATGTAATTCAGACGCGCACTCTCCGAAATGCAACCGATAGAAAACCGACAGACTCGCAACATTGCGGCGATGCTCCAAACTTTGAAGCCTCGCGTTGCACAAGGACTCATTACCTATGAGCTTCTTGGCCCGGTTCTCAATCGACTCCAACGCCTGAAGCTGATACTTAGCAGAGCCATCCCAAAGGTGCGAACAATACTCCATACACGACCGAACTTGAGCCTGATACAGAGTCAGCAGCTGTTCCGGTGTGAAGTACCGTCGCACCTTTGAGAGCACGCCCAGCTTTTTGGCCGCTAATTGAGCTTTCGACTCAATATACGAACCAAAGTTGAGGGTTGGAGTCAAGGTTACCAAGAAGCTCCAGGTGGTCGGTAATCGGTACGGCAACATTTCGGAAAGTGGGGGTCAGATCGAAAGGCCTCTTTTTTGCGGAGAATAGACACGCTTGTGTTTTTGACGCATTAAAACTAACCAAATTGGCATCGCCCCAATCGGAGACAGCCTTGAGGGCTAGGTTAATGCGACCAATCATGGCCTCTCTATGCGCCTGGATTTCGGCCGCGCTGGCTCTAGCGGTGGACTGTAACTCTCTACAACAGTGCTGTCGTCTGCGTACCCAAAGGTTCCGGGCATCAGCAGATCATTTATATGCAGCAAAAATAATGTTGCAGAGAGTACTGACCCCTGGGGGACACCGGCGTTGATTGCCATTAGATCTGACGAGCAGCCATCAATGACCACTCGAATGGATCTGCCCCTCAGGAAATCTGATATCCACACACAGAAACCAGCGGGCAGGCCATACGATGAAAGCTTGCTAATAAGGCCATCGTGCCATACCCTGTCGAAGGCTTTGGAAATATCGAGGGAAACCGCCAGGGCTTCCCCGTATTTCTCTATAGCCTCACTCCAGATGTGGGTGGCGTACACTAGAAGATCCCCAGTAGACCGATTCTGGCGGCCCAGTAGGCGATTCCTCTATCAGACGTTATTTCTACACTCACTCTTTTCTCTCATGTCGTCATTCACACACACACACACACACACACACACACAGTTGTTAAAAAATATGTCATTCGCTATAATGTGGTAGCGGCAATCTTCGATGTATTTTTATCAAACAAACTAAGAGCAACGGCAAAACAGTTTTTCAACAGAAAAAAAATATGTATATTAAACATTGGTTTATCCGTTCGTGAGCTACAACGCCACAAATATAATAGAATAGAATGTCCTTTATTCGTCAAAACGTATCCTACTTATTACAATTTAGAGGTTATTAATAAAAGGATACAATATGTTCTCGTCAAGTTCACATTACATACATTATTCATTATTGAATAGACACACACAAAGATACACCAAAGTTATAACATCCAGACGTTTTTGTGTCGACGGTTAAAACGAGCCGTATTTCCAATTGGAGCATTACCTCTATCCTATTGATCCAAGTACTCGTGTCTGTTTCAAGAAATTTTACTACCAATAGGTAGTTAACCAACTCTTTTGATGTACGTTCTTATGTACTTGAGAATCAGGGCTTGTGCCAGATTGTCTCAAATTGCCTCGTTTAAATGTTCTACATCTACCCGCAAAAGTAATGAGAACGGTGGATTATAATATTTCATCCAAATTTAGGGGAGAGGTCGAGGAATTGAGATTTAGGCTGATGGAATTATGTTTTGATGGTTTAATTTACTTTTCTTCTATTCAATCACATATGTATTGTAGAAACGATAAGTAGTGGCCAAAAATAGGTTAAGAAAATGGAAGTTTCTCAATTCGACTGTTTTTTTTGTGTGTTTATTATTTTATAATTGCGTCAACTAGGTATGTAACTTGAATTGATTTTATTTTCTTATTGACTGGAACGTATACTCGTATACTTCCCAAACTGTCCAATATAGGTTAACGAAATTAATGCAGTATTTTAAAATGCTATTTTAAACAGCTAATATTTACTATTAGCTGTTTTATATGTGGTTGTACAATAAAGTAATATTCTATTCTATTCTATTCTATTCTATTCTATTCTATTCTATTATATTCTATTCTATTCTATTCTATTCTATTCTATTCTATTCTATTCTATTCTATTCTATTCTATTCTATTCTATTCTATTCTATTCTATTCTATTCTATTCTATTCTATTCTATTCTATTCTATTCTACTCTATTCTATTCTATTCTACTCTACTCTATTATATTCCTCCCAAGCTGTTTTCAACTCTAAATAAAGGACGTTCAAATCACGAACCAGTCCTTCCTTAATATACAATTTGTCTTCAGAATATACATCGTGCAGTCTGTCTCAGCAAACAGTTGCCAACGCTATTAAAGTTGGCAATGAGACAAGAAAAATGTCTGTGATACTAAATTAAGTGTAAATTAGAATTGTATAAAAATATATATATATTTACATACAATAGAAGGAAACCAAGATAAAATAAAAATGTATTTATATACCGTTAATTGTAATAAAATCATGAACTACACAGAAAAGAGGTGTATTTTAACTATTATATTTAAAGTTTAAGTAAATTTTATAAATAAATTATTTATAGTTCAAAAACCTTCTTTAAAAATTATAAATGACTAAAGTAAATTTATTGTTTACACATTAAAGGAGAGCAAAGAAATAAATAAAACTTAATATACTTATCGATATTCACATTTATTCATTGTAATTTATATCTACGAGTAAGTTATGACTTCTTTATTATTAATATTCTTTAAGTGGAATAAAAACATTAATTTGTATATTGGTAGGTAACTTAAGCTTTAGCATCAATATGGATACCAAATCAAACAGCTTAAACATTAGAATACATAAACTATGAATGATAAATTTAAAATTCAAGACAGCCGTAACCATTAAATGTCGGGGTTTTAAAAGTTTTTTTAATGTGTACTTTTTAGTTTCACTATTGTCTACACAATAGCATTAGACAGTAAATTGCTGATATAACTGAAGTCTCATACCATTAAAAGCATTGTCCTTGACCGCTGTTGCATCGTAAAGCAACCATCGCATCGATTCGACCTTCCACTTTGCCATTGAATGGAACAACCAATATATAAATCTTATTATAGTTCTTGTTTGTTATTTTACATCAATAAGTTTCAATCCTGTTCCCACTGATCTACAACCTTACTGTTTTCAAGGCGAGAGTGAATCGGTTTCTTCCAGACAAGCGCACTCTTCCTAGATCGCAACATCACTTAACATCACGTGAGATCCGGTCAAAAGTAAGCATTGTTACGATCAAAAGTAAAAAAGACATCTTAAAAAAATCTAATGAATTTGATAGGTAACTATTAACATGCTTTATGATATTATATTAGACTATCGTAAGGAATAAAGACGCCGACTAACAAGTATAAATTAAAAACTAAGAAACCCCTTGACATGCACTCATTTGCTTTACTATGAAGGAGAATATCGCTAGGAAACTGACATGTTAGAGAACCACAAAATCCAGGGACATGTGTATTTCGATGGCTGCGACCATCGTAAATCGATTTTTATTAATCATAGCTAAACATTTTTATTTTTGCCTCCTTTTTTTTAGAGTCTCTTGTTTATGACTGAGTTTTCCATAGTCTTCAAAAAATAACCCAGAATTAGTCACAGCCGACCTATACCGTTAGTTCAAACGTTGCTTTGACGGCACTAACTGAATTGATTGACCCACTTACACGTTCCCATGGCAGATGAGCTACCTGTTCTTTCGGTTCATTTGTTTTGGAATTCAGTTTATTATTGGTTCGGAATTGGTATTCGTCTATTTGTCTTCGTTAATTAATTAAGACCTTAAGTGTATTTTCTTATATACAAGTTTGATTACTTGGAATCTTACTCGTTGTTATTGTAACCTGCATTTCTGCTAAGCGATAAAGCTTATTTTTTAGCTTTTCTTTTGTTTCAAATTGTTATCTGTATCTGTTCTCCTGTTGTTTTTGTTGTTTTTCTATCTATTGCGGACAAAGTCTAAGTCAAATAATTGATTGCGTTGACAATCTTCTACAGTTAGTTTTATATTTCTAACTGAATGTCTTTAGCATTAACATCACGATTTTTATTTCAATTTTTTCAGTTGATTTTGTACACAGTACCACTTATTATCAGTACAACACATTTTATTGTAATGTATCGCTTTATTCGATATCTTATCAATGATGAACTTCCTAATGATTTATTATTTGTTATTAGTAATTTAGTGAAGGCCTTGAGTTGATCCATATCCAGTCCTGCCAGTGTGAAAGACCTTGAGTTGATCCATATCCAGTCCTGCCAGTGTGAACGTATATTAAATTAAAAATAAATTATTTATTTATTTGAGCATAAATAAAAGTTTATTTGTGCTATAAATCTAGGTAACAGTAAGTTTAATGAAACTTAACTTATTTTAAAACTAGCAGAATGTCCCGGCTTCGCACTTGCTATAAAATAATGTAAGTTGCAAAGGGAAACAAAATATAGCCTATGTTATTCGGAGATATTGTAGCTTCCCAACGGTAAACGATTTTTTCAAATCGGTCCAGTAGTTTCGGAGCCTATTAGTGTCAAACAAACTTTTCCTTTTCATAATATTGGTATAGATATGTCAGTTTAGGCTGGCTTTAAAATTGGACTGCTTATGCATTAAAGTAATTTAAAGAAAGTGTCGGCACTAAGATTTCACTACGTCAAGATTAAAAATATCAAATCATGTAAGGTTTCGTACAAAGGTCAGAACTTTAAACAACCTTCACAAGTTTTAAAACGTGTCAATCACTATAATTCATTACAAATTACAAACGCAATAATTGCAAATTACCATCCATATAGAAATCGATCGTGCTGCAAAGTCTTTTTTTTCAATGTCATCAGTTTTATAATCACTGATGGTATTTCCAATTATCATGTAATTGTAACTTAAATGCGGAAAAATACATGGTTAGAACTACTTGTTAGCTTTCGTTTCCATAGCTGGATGGAAAATAAGTTCTTTCAAGCCTTTTTAATCTACTTTATCTGTTAGCTTAGCATTAATGTCATTATGATTTTATCCCTTCTATTTCCTAGCTTCATGTTGAAATATATCGTCTGTATTGCAGGCTTTTCTCATCTTAATAAATCAATATAAGTTAGAATGGGTTCAAAACTGCTTTTTTATATATACATTGGTAGCTTAGCTGCGTCGTCAATTTTACCTCTATGATTAATTTTTGCAACCATTTTAGCGCAAGCATCACAAGTCAAATCGAAGTCTAAGTCAAGAATTATTTCTTAGTCGTTTATACTAAGTTCTACAGAAAATTAAATGGAGCACAAATCATAAGATCATGGCCATCGAATAGGTTCAATTATTAGTAAACGTCATAAATATATTCTGTCTTTCACAAACAGAATTTATTTAGGACTATTTCTTAGCTCTGTCTATTCTATTTATTTTCTCGCTTTCTTAGCTACTTGTTAAAATATATTGTTTGTGACTATTGACACAGGTTTTGTCTTTTCTTAAGTCAATATAAATTAGTGTTGCTGTAAAAATGTATTTTAGCTGGGCCGCGTCGCATTTTGTATTGTACCTATCTATGTATTTGCGCTTAATTTTTGCAACTGTTTCTGCGCAAGCGTCATAAAATTCAATACCGTTCACAAATATCAATCATATTTTAATAATTGCATGGCTTTGCATGTATGTCATTATAATTTTATTTCTTCTATTTCTTACCTTTATGTAGGCTTTTATATTTTTTGTCCCTCGACATATGATGAACCTTTTCTTAAGCCAGTTAAACTTCTATCTCGTTCTATCAAACTCTATCGTTCGTAATTCGGTCTATGACGTTTATTATCGCAATCTTCTTCTTCGTGTGAGTTATGTGACCAAATTCTGGTGTCGGGAGTTTTCAATCCGCTAAGTTCGTTAAACGACCGGTTCTACTAAGACTAACTGTTGGGACCTACTATTCAACGTGCCATCCAGCCCACAGCAGCGCACAGATGGAAATAGCAGTTTTTAAAAAGACTTCTTCTGCATGGTCACTCATTCAAATACTGTCTGCATCGACCGTTGCTTAACCTTGATGATCGAGTCAGATCACCTTAGCCTAGCTACAGGCAGTGCACAAACAATATCAATCACATAATATCTGCATGTGGAAATGTAGAAATCAACTAAAAAAGTGCGCGGATCGCATGATCTCACATTCAAAGACTGTCCGCATCGACCGTTGCTTAACCTTGATGATCGAGTCAGATCACCTTAGCCGAGCTACAGTCAGTGCATAAACAATATCAATCACATAATCGTCCGCATCGACCGTTGCTTAACCTTGATGATCGAGTCAGATCACCTTAGCCGAGCTGTCAGTGGCAGCAGCTGGCAGTGCACAAACAATATCAATCACATAATAATATCTGCATGTGAAAATGTAGAAATTAACTAAAAAAGTGCGCGGATCGTGTCGTTGCGAAACTCTTGCGCCCGCCGAGGCCTACTTTTGCCTCGCCTTGACCCACTGCCGTTTGTACTGTGAATGCAGATAGCGCGAGAATCGGCTCACTGCCTCCAGTTTGCTGTTGATTTGGGTGGCTCTCGCCAAAATTGTAAGGATTTACGATGTTTTTATATTGACTTTGTTACCCTATTCAAAATTATTCATTCTCATATTGATTCTCCTTCACTCCTCTCTTGCATAAACTTTAATATTAATATCACTACAAATTCTCGCAAACCTTTTATAAAAACTTTCTCTATTAATATTTACAAAAATAATACCTCTTTATATAATCCTGTAATTAGAATGTGTCGCCAATACAATGATATTCTTATCCACCATCACCTCGCCATTGATATATTTAATAGTAGCATAGTCAAATTTAAGAAAAATATTTTTGATTTATTGAAATTAGAATAAAACTAAACTTAAACTTATACTAAACTAAATTAAAATAAATTGTAGCTTAACCTATCTATCTCCAACTAGTTATGTAGTTTTGTTTTGATTCTTTGTTTCTTTCTAATTTGTATTTGTTCATGTTGTGTACACATAGTTAGGAAAATAATCTAGTTTTGTTCCTGGTTAATTGATCTTTTTTAGTAATAGTTTTGATTATTTTCTGTTTTGTGAACCATAATAAATAAATAAAGTTTTTGTCCACCTTAAACTTAATAAGAGCAGTGGAAAGACATTGAAAATCGATTTAAATAAAATGATTGCACTTGTTATGCAATCAGGAGATTGTGAAGCAAAATCTTTTTTACAAGCATCTTATCGTAAGATGTTGAATAGTTATCTACTTTCTATATCAGGTATATGAGTAAATTTGTCGCGACCTTCGTTATTAAACTTAACCTTGACGCTTAGGTTGTATCTAAGATAAATCTCTCCTCATATTTCGTTATTCACCTGGTAGTACTTTTATTATTAAACATCATCATCAGCAGTCTTGTCTAGCCTTTAACTGTGTTTAATGTTTAATAGTTGCATTTCACATCGCTTTTCGTATTCGCTTAATCGTCATATATGGCGAAGCAAATTAGGATAGGGTGGTGGTATATAGTATTATCTTATTTTCACATTAATGCTTGTGCTTAATAACAATTCACCAGATGGTAAGCTATGTTGTGATCTAAAGTGGAGCGCGCTAGTCCTAAAACTGATAGATTATAGTTTTTAGGGAACACGGCGTTTGGCATAGAATACCATATCTCACACAATTAAGGTGGTCTTGATAATGTATTTGTCTTATTCGTTTTATTTTTTATGTCTTATCTATGTCAGGTAAAAATAAAAGTGAAAGTAAAAAAGCCTTTATTCTATTGCATTATATTTTATATTTTTTTAAACATTTTCATGCTAAAGTTGCCGCTTGGGATTTGGCCTTCCCCGTTATTTTCTAACTCTCTCTCTCTCTCCCTCGCCTGTCTCATCCATGTTGGTTCGCATATCTTTAGGATTGAGGTAGTGAACTGTAACTGTAAAAAGCGAGTGTGGTGCGATGGTAAAAACGTCTGCTTTTCAATCAGACAGCCCCTGGTTCGATCCCAGCCCTACACCAGTAACTTATTTAAATTCAAGTTAAGTGTGGATTTGCACTCGCTTTACGGTGTTGGACCACAATGGCCGAAGACGTGTGTCATCCGCCAACCCGCACTTGGCCTACGTGGTGGATTAAGGCCTATATCTGTCTCCTTGTGAGAGAAGACCCGAGTCCCAGCAGTGGGAACGTATAGTGGGCTGCTTATACTAGTGAACTGCAGCTAGCATTACCTATAAACCCTTACACGTGCACTACTAAAGCTAATTTCTCAACTCCAATCTCCTTGACCTGTCGGACGCGATTCGCGCTTTTTCCCTCTTGTTCGCAATCCATTGTTGTTTCGCACGTGCGGCTTGCAATGTCGGAAGCATGGCCCTTTGATGGTTAATTGTTTATCAATATACGAGTACTACATTCTGTACTTGGCGCACACCTGCGTTTCTAAGTTGTAGGCACGGCTGGTTTGGCAACTGTTTAACAGTCTGTATTTAAAATATGATAGGCATAAGCAGCATTTTCCTGCAGCTTGGGTGAAAGAATTAGGCTGCGGAACTGCCCCTGCCTGTCGTATAAGGCGACTAAAGGCGTTAGACTTGAGGGTGTTCGGAGATGGGGCTCCGACACCCGCTTCATCGAGTCCGGGGTGGACGACAGCGGCGCGTAACCGTCCAGTGTCCGAGGCAGGTCAAAATCCCACAAAAAAGGCATATGCAGCCACTACTACAAAATTACTTAAACCACTAATCAGTACCGCTAGATTCTTCAGTTAAATTTATTACTTGAATCCCTTACCGATAGCTTAGCTCAGCCCCCATATCTTCACCGGAATCGGTCCACAGTAATAACTTCTCTTTGGAAAACACTAAAGCGGGTATTTCTTATCTGGCGCTGAAAATGGGTCTATTGTTTTATGGGCACGATTAGAAAATTCATTTGCATTGTGTTTGTGTGTTTGTCGTTCGCTTCCTATAAGATTTAACCCTCGCCTATAACATTTTTTTATTTAATTTTCTTTGAGCGATCTTATGTATTTATTTATTTATGTAATTATGATATAAGTTTTTGTAAATTATTTTGAATAGTAAAACATATGAATTGTATAATCGTGTCACTCCTAGGATATAATATACACTAGTTGTGTTCAATGTAATATTACCTGTTAAATAAAGATTATTTGAAATTGAAATTGACTCGCCTATAAGATTTTTTCATTTAATTTTCTTTGAGCGTTCTTTCTTAAGTCTGGAATGAGTTTGTCGTTTGTTTTGCTTCCTATAAGATTTGACACTGGCCTATAAGGTTTTTTTTATTTTATTTTCTTTGAGCGTCCTTTCCTAAGTCTGGAATGAGTTTGTCGTTTGTTTTGCTTCCTATAAGATTTGACACTGGCCTATAAGGTTTTTTTTATTTAATTTTCTTTGAGCGTCCTTTCCTAAGTCTGGAATGAGTTTGTCGTTTGTTTTGCTTCCTATAAGATTTGACACTGGCCTATAAGGTTTTTTTTATTTAATTTTCTTTGAGCGTCCTTTCCTAAGTCTGGAATGAGTTTGTCGTTTGTTTTGCTTCCTATAAGATTTGACACTGGCCTATAAGGTTTTTTTTATTTAATTTTCTTTGAGCGTCCTTTCCTAAGTCTGGAATGAGTTTGTCGTTTGTTTTGCTTCCTATAAGATTTGACACTGGCCTATAAGGTTTTTTTTATTTAATTTTCTTTGAGCGTCCTTTCCTATGTCTGGAAGTACTGGCTCTTAAGGAAACTGCTAGAATATTTCGTTAAATTTTTATATAGTGCTTTATATTTCATCTTAGATGTTTGTTAGCCAGGCGAGCTCCAGTATAACTATTGTATAGTCCAAATACTATACAAAATCTATAGTTATCCGTGAATAGAAATAATAAATTATTAAAACTTTGAAACAATCTCTACGAGACTTGGTTTTAGGAGAGAAAAACATCGAATGCCAGAGATACATAAAATATGAAATTAAAAGCAAATTCTTTACCGTAGTCGTCAAATATTCGAAGTATTTAGAATATTATCAGCAAAAACCTCGATCAAGGTTTTTGATAATTGTTTTGTTTTGCTTGAATTTGACGATGTTTTTCTCGGTTTGTGTATTGAAATAACGTGTTTACAAATGATTTATTGAAATTTCATTTAATTTAAGCTTGTTTTTTTTATGTACATATTTTTATAGCGACAACGGAAATAAATAACTTGTGAAAATTTAAGCTTTCTGGCTATTACGGTTTATGGAGATACAGCCTATTTTGTTTTTTTTTTACGTGAGGAAATGTATTTACGCATTTTCTGCCACTAAGCCTGGTGACAGACATACAGTGCAGCCTTAGTTATAGGGTCCTGTTTTACCTTTCAGTCATGGAATCTTAAAAAAGTAAACGCTATATATAGTATTGACGAGTTTATTGAAACTGAAAAGAAACGTTACTACGCAGATAACGGTTGTAATTTAATTGTGACATATTACTAAATTAGATGTTATTTATTTTAATATTTGACATCAGGAATAATATTAAATTATAATTGTAATTATTTATTATTTATATTTGACATTGTTGATTATTATATTGTATTCTATTGTAAACTGACCTGTAATTTGACATATTATTAATCAAATGTTTATCTGTTTATCATTGAATACCACCGTCGCAAAGTAAAATTCACAATGAGTACATATTTTATTACCGTGGGCAGACGACGTAGGCTAAGCACCCAGTTAGCGTGACCTAGATCTAGATATCCACGTGGCGGACCATATTAACACTAACATTATATATGTAGTATATACTCGTATATAGCGGTCATCATACTAGCGGTTGATTGATTGCTTTCAATTTTACTGTTGTTTCATAGTTTTTCATTATGAATATATTTTTATAACTTTATACGGCTCGGCATTTGACCAGCAAGGTGGTAACCACATGTGTAAGCGATACTGGCCGTAGTTGGAGCATACCTAGTTTGGAAATATTAGCTCTCAAAAAGGCTACCGACAGACACCGGTGGTTGTGTGCTTTTGTTGTGAGGCGAGCAATAGAAAATGCTTGCTATGCTTTCCCCGCAATGCTTGCCTTTACCGAAAGCCTAATAGACTTAATAATAAAATTATCTGATGTGATTCCTTCGACCGATTTCTTGTTGTTTCCGCAGTGTTCCCCGCGTTAATCCAAGAAAAAAGTAGCATATGACGTTCGGCCGTTTGAGCTTGAAGAAGGAACAAACATAAACCATTACAAACTTTCGCATTTATCATATACACTAGCTGACCCGGCAAACGTTGTTTTGCCTGACTTAGGGGTACAGCGCTATCTATTGATTACTTACTCAACCCAGTCGAAAGGTATCGACATCTGTTAGAATCATTTGGAGTACAACAGACAATAATTAGCAATAAATTAAAGTTGCGACTATAATTTGAGATTTAAACTATCCTATCTCTCAAGTTGGATCGAACTGCACATGGTGTGCGAATTTTATTATAATCGGTTAAGTGGTTTAGGAGTCCATTGAGGACAAACATTGTGACACGAGATTTATATATATTAAGATATAAGTAGGTTTATATTTATTATGGTTGGTGTTTGCCCCAGTGAAGCGTTGTGTCTCTCTTTAAATATTGTAACCTTCCCCCTGTTTGTTCCCCCAGACTACGTAGCCGGCGGCGAGTTGTTCACGCACCTGTACCAGCGCGAGCACTTCCAAGAGGACGAGGTTCGGATATACGTCGCCGAGATTATCATCGCTCTCGAGCAGTTACATAAGGTGAGGAGACATGTGGATTTATTATCACAACTACTTGTTACCCGCTTTAATCCGGGACAAAAGAAGTTAATCCGCGATAAAAATTCACCTATGTGTTAATCCAAGGTCTAACCTATCATAAAGTCCATGTTGGAATCAGAGACATCCTGGGAGGCGGTTGTCTCTTTCTGCGAACAAGTCATGTCCCGGAAAGAGACGGCCGAACGCGAGCGCGAAATTGCCTCCAATATAGCTCCGGCGCAGGAGACCAGGACGACAAAGGAGGATATACCAAGCCCTTCTTCGACCTCCATAGCAGGGTTCTTGAGTAGCAGACTCATGTTTGCTATTTCTTTATATAAAAAAAGTTGTTTTTGTCGCACATCCATGCAGTTGCCGAGTAAAGAAAGTATCTCCAACTCTATGCAATCTTACGGAAAGGGTCGCGAAAGATTAGCGTTGTTATGGTTGTGGTAGAGTGAGAAACCGTTCCCACAATCAGGACACAAAGCGTACGGAAGCGCACACAGTGGGGTTTTAGTCGGTTGGAGCCCGACACTACCCGCACATCGTCGCCGGTGGTGTGCGGGTGTCAGTTCCGGATTTCCCCACTTATATAAAAAAAAAGGTCTAACCTATCATCATAGTAAATCTCATCAAAATCCCAGCCCATCTCATCTCATCAAAGGCCCAGCCGTTGGAGCGTGAAAGAGTAACAGGATAGATTTTGAAGTTTTTTGCGTATCGCACGGAAACCACTATTGTTTTCGGGTTAGTAAGTATTATATGTGTTAATCCAAGGTGTAACCGATCATCACTCCAAATTTCATCAAAATCACTTCCCCGACGAGGCCACGGCCGCTCGACTAAATCATATTCCTCTTCCACAGCTCGGCATCATCTACCGCGACATCAAGTTAGAGAACATACTCCTCGACGCAGAAGGTCATATAGTCATCACCGACTTTGGCCTCTCCAAAGAGTTTGTCGGCGGAGAGACCAGGGCGTACAGCTTCTGTGGAACCATTGAATACATGGCGCCGGAGGTCGTCAGGAGTGGAAGCCAGGGCCATGATACTGTGAGTAGTCTTTTGTTGTTCTGTGCTAGCGATGCGCGACTGTCAATGATTCCAGTCGAATTATTCGACTTTATAAATCATTCGACTCATTCGAATGATCTCCGAAAATTAGTAACTTACATGATACCCACTCAAAAATAACCGGACTGAATGAATACTACATTAGTTACTACTTGAGCCGACTCCACTCCACAGAATGTTATAGTATTGCGTCGCCGCACGGTTTTAGAAGCGAACTTTCAGATGATTTTCTATTTCACCATTTTGTACTAGTCGTAAAAGGACAGCCTTCGTCAAAAATACTGAAGTTTAACAGTTTAAATGACGTAATTCGACTGGCGGTGGCGCTAGGGAGCGGCGCGGGAGTCCGGCGAACGATTCATTAATTTGAAATTAACAAGTGATATTGACAAGATTCGCTAACAATCGAGTCAAAACGCTATTAGTAATTAATTAGAAGTCATCATTCGATTATTAACATTACTATATTACTAATATTCAAGTCGAACGTGAATATTAGTAGTAGTAGATAATTCGACTGGCCAGATTATTCGCAGTCGCGCATCTCTATTCTATGTTGGTAATCTGGAGCAGTGTTTTTCAACGTACGGGTTCAAAAAGAAAAAAGAAAAGTAAGAAAAGTCGTTTATTGTGCAGACATCGATAACAAACACAATGGTGGCGATTCTGGTGTACATACGAGTAAACTAAATTTAAAGTAACTCTGTCTCTTTTCACCATTAGTGATCAGAAAGAGACGGCACGATCTAAACCATAGACAAAACAACTAAAACCACGTCAAATATAGAAAATGTATATAGTTTTAGAGCTGATACAATTGGGTGTGTTCTAAAATCGCCTACGTTTTCCTTATTTGACGTGATTTTAGTTGTTGTTTTGTATATGGTTCGAATCGTGCTGTCTCTTTCTGTTCACCAAAGATGAAAAGTGACAGGACTACTCTAAATTTAGTTTAGTCGTGTGTTCGCCAGAATTGCCACCATTTACTGAAGTTTCCGGTTTATAAAATGTAACATGATAAAATAATAATCTAATATATTATGAGTAACCTTAAGCATGTCACAAAAATTTGTAGCTCAGTCCAACAACAGATTTAGGATATTGTAATTAAGTCCAATACATTTTTTGTCAAGCACAGCAAACACCGAATACTGAATAGTGAAATGATAACACTGGTCTACAGTGGTTCTGTTGCCTTTGATATGATGATGATTTTGGGTCTATTTATACACGCAATTCGTGAAAATATCAATGATTTTGTAAGATCTGCTCGTTTTTTTTTTCAACAAATGACTGAAAATTAAAATTTTGACGATAAATCGTTTAAAATTCAATTTGTAAAAACGAGCAAATTTAGTACTTTTACGAATATATTCGTAATCTGGGCACCTAAAAACGTAACAATTTGCGATGAGAAACAGGGCAACAAAAAAAAAAATATTTTTTGTAGAGCGGTGTAACTTACGTAAAGCCTAGTGACAGACGGACTGACAGACTGACGGACGGACAGCCAAGTCTAAGTAATAGGATTCCGTTGGCACCCTTTCTTTGGATGCGGAATCGTAGAAATGTCAATTTGTTTGTCGCACCAAGTTTTCGTGAGTGAAAAACACTGATCTAGATCACATTTCAGTACCTAGTAGGCGCTTGCGATTTAGTTAATTAGAATAATCAGCAATAATCAGCTCCAATATGTTTAGATTTACCACAGTATGTAGAATATCGAATCGTACCCCTAAAATAAATAAAGTTACAATATTTATGCTCTACGAAGATGTTTCTTTTACCATATTTCATTTCAATGTAAGTATATTTTTGGAAGCAACCTCTGCTTTGTACAGAAAGCCTTTGCATAGTATAACGAGTTCTCTAGTATAGAATAGTCCTCTTAAAGTAACGAAATAAACAGTATTTTTGCATTAGGAAGATATTTGACACGTGCGGTTGCCCTTTGCCATATTTCATTCTTTTGAATATATTTGGAAGCAATTTCTGCATTGACTGTAGAAATTGCCATGATATAGATAATTTAAGTCATCGGAAGGAACAAACCTCCATGACACGGGCGCTCAGTCCAGTTTGAGGGTTAGGGAAAATAAAATATGTACAGCATTTAATGAATAAAAATATTTTGAATTTGAATTTTGAATTGAATTATGTATGTAGATGAAAAGTGTTCGGCAGATTTCAGGGTGTTTTGATAAGAGGCGCATTTCAAATTAAACGTTCTGGAAAAGAAAAGATTTGTCTAAGGGTATTGTTTCAAAATTGTTATGTGTATGTTTTAAAAAAAAACAAGGTATATTAAAACTGTTTGATCATTTTAATGCGGTCAGGACCAGCGACGGCCAATGGTATGTCTTGACTAATTTAAAAGTTGTTCGATTTATTTGATGATTAATTATTAATTTGCAATCTTCTTCTTTTTTTTTGAACGGTGATTCTGTGTTGTTGATTTGGGTTTTTCTAGCCTGTTACTACTGGTTAGTAGTCTTGGAATTTTGGTCTCTTAGTTTTAAATGTAAGATTCAACCACTGTTATTCATTTTAATGGATAGTTTTAACTATTGGAAAAATTTCTAGGTGCAATTCTAATATCACAATGTTGTTGATAGGTAGGTCAATTAGAATTTGTTTATAAACAAAAGTTTACATGTCAAAGAATACAAATTATTGTATTACTATTATTTAATAAAATTATTGAATGAGTAATGTATGAAATCACACACTAAGCACATAAAGAGGTTTATGTGCTCAGTTTTGGGCAAAAACAGATTGACCAAAACTACAAATTACTAGAAAACTTCATCAGAAATCGTGGAGGGGGGGTGTCAGAGACGAGATTCTGCTGAAGTAGCTAAAATATACGGTTGTATGTTCTGCCACAGCACGGGTTTTATTGGGGGCAATACTACAAGGGAAGTTGCACTTAAAATGGCCGTAGCGAGTTTGGAATCTAAATAATCCTGACCAGTGATCTTGCGTTCTAGAAACAAATTTACTAATATTACATTATTTGAACATGAAAAAAAATAAATAAATAAAGATAAAAATACAAAAGCTAAAAAAACAAAGGATAAGAAAAAAAAACGCAATGCACAAAATAAATATGTAACGTTTTAAACTAATACTCGTTCACAAATTGGAATTTAATTACTTTAGTTTCTAAGATCACAATCAGTTAGAAAAACGTCTGAAAACTGCCCAATATCTGTTTGGATATCACTCGAGTTTATTAAACAAAGCGAAACGTTATTGCGTTACAGTTTTCCCACAAAGGCGAGTTCTTTAAACCGATTTCACAACATTGCCAATGAGATACACAATGTGATGCCAATAATCTTTATGAATCATAGATTATACGAGTTTCATACTAGCCGCGTCCCGTGGTGTTACCCGCCTCGGGCCTGGATTTAAAGTTGCCTATATGTAAATACAGATTCTAAGCTATATCCACACCAAATTTCGCCCCATTTTTTTCCTAATAGTAACAAAGATACACGGAAACTATTGTCTTCATAGTATTATAGTATAGATTACTAGCTACTTAACCCGGCAAATGCCTTATAAATTATTTCTTTTAGTAAAAAAATAAGGGTGAAAAACCTTTATGAAAAACACTTATGGGTATGGAAAATAGATAGTAGCTGATTCTTAGACCCACTGTATACGCATATTGGTGAAAGTACGGTAAATAATAAAGGCATGGAATTTTGTAAATTTGATAGAAGATATAATATATTAAAGTAGCCTCCATGTTATAATATATTAAAGTAGCCATATCGACACTAAATTTCTTCCCTTAAAGTGACAAAGATACAAACGCAATCTTTCGCCTTTATAATATAAGTGTGAAGATTATATTATACTATACTAGCTGCACCTGTGGTTTTACCCGCGTCAGTCTAGGATAAAAAGTAGACTATATGTTAATCCAGAGTCTAACCAATTTTGATCCCAATCGGTTCTGCCGTTGATGCGGGAACAAGTAACAAACATACACACATGCAAACTTTCGCCTTTATAATATAAGTGTAATGTAGATATATCTAGAGCCGTGGATTAAATTATATCTTTGTATAATTTAGATATCTATTTGCTTGTTTATCATGCAGAGAACGATTTGTTTACATTTATAACGGCTAATGGTTCATTAAATTGATAAAATCAATTTAAATCTAGTAGACGTCCTAATCTTATAACTTCTTTAACCCTATTCAATATAGAAAATAGTTGTGAGTTACTTTCTTCTCTTTCGCAAAACTGTACGTATACTTACGTACAGATGTAAGGACACGTGCTTTCGATTTTATATATATCTGTACCAACGTATAAAGAGGAAAAGTTTGATTTTTGTTTGTTTGGCGCAAATATGCTCTGAAACGGACCTTGGACCGATTTGAAAAATTATTTCAACGTTGAGGATCTACATTATCCCTGAGTAACATAGGCTCTATATTTTGTTTATCTTTGCAATTTAGATTCTTTTATAGCCCGTGCGAAGCCGGGACAATCTGCTAGTTGAATAAAAAAATGTTTTTTTTATTTGAGCATAGACTTATGTTAGGACAGTTTAGCAGGTAGTTGAAACTTACTTTAAAATGAGGAAGTTCAGGGAAACAATGCTTAACTTCAAACTTATATTTATAATTTATATATTTTACTGAATTATTACTACTACGAATGATATAATAAGGTGTAATTTTATTATGTCACTAAACCCGGAGGACTCTGTGCCCCACGGTTTACCATACGGGTCTGACGTAGTTCTTAAAAAATTAAAAAATAAATACTACTACATATAAATACTAGTTTTTTTCTTTGAAAGCTACATAACATTTATAGTTTTGATACTTTGTAAGTATTGCACAAGAGTTCGCAGCGTTGTATGTCATATCCAAAGGTCTGCCTGTCAACGATACTATAAAACGCCGCCAATTGATTGATAGTGTGTGTGTCTGTTATGAAACTAACTACACGATTCACTAGAGTTTAATGTGTCAGTAGGCCAGTATGGCTCGGCCAACTAAGGTGATCTGACGCGATCACCGAAGTTAAGCTACGGTCGACGCGGACAGTCTTTGGATGGGTGACCATGCGAAATGTTATTTTTTAAAAAGTTGTATAATATCAGATGGATAGACACCAAAAAAATAGTTTTGTATTATGTCCTAATATTGTAATTAGTATTGTATTTTATTGTGACTGTCTGTATGAATTTAATTGTAATTTTAATATTATTTTTTTTATGGATTTTATATTTTGATAATAATATCGATTTTTCGTGAATAAATAAATTAATAATAATTAGCTGTAAAATAAAAATCGTCATCGAGGGACCTTTATATGAGGTAAGGCCCTTTTTTTCAGAAAATATATGAAGTATTAGAAAAATGTTATTTTCATAGTTGCGTATATTATAGTGTCTGTGAATTGTGGTAAAAATGTCATTGAAACGTTGTTGTTAAGCGGATGTGGTCAAATTGATAAGGTAATTAGGTGGCACATAATATTATTTATTTTAGGTAATCCCCCGTCTCATTTTAGGCTCCAGTTTATTTACTTTAACCGTATTTAATTTATAACGATAAAACGGTAAAATCAAGGTTCTTAATGTATTATTTTCTGTTGAATAAGTAGGTATAAAAATTTACGAAATAAGAAGTTTGACATAAAAGCTCACTTATTACTGGTAAAGCATGTAATTTAAAACATATAATGAGTTTAATAATTTAACACCTAAATCTATGGCTTCGGGTGGCATGAAAACTCTCGACACCAGAGCTTGGCCACTTAATTCATACGAAGTAAAAGAACACCAAAATCTTTGTGTATCAATAATTAATTATAGATACTATATTATGATTTCAGCAAAGATTAAAAAAAATATATATTTCGTCAATCGACTTTCGACCCTGAGTCAATACCTGTAAAGTCTATACTATCTGTTTGTATACTAAACCTATGTTTATAACTTTCTACGCATCAGTTTCGTTCGCAACAGCTGACTGAGAATCTTGGAACAGATAATGTGTTGAGAGATCAATGTTCATCAACATCTAAGTAAACAAAATGTAGTTGAATGGATTCACCAGTTTTATGAACAAATAACGTAAAATCGCGACAACTGGGTTTTATTTATTTATTTATTTGATGTATAGGCGAGCAGCATTATGCTGATGTGCCTATATCACACTGAGTTGAAATTATTTTTTAACAATTCACATAATGTCCACTGTTCAATGCCAATGGTTTGACTTAGATTGTAATTGTCAGATGGTATATGTTTTAAACTTTAAAAAAAAACTTAATTATTTACCATATTATAGCAGTTGTGCTGAATAAAATGTATCAAATTTAACAGGAAGGCAGTCTTTCGCTTAATAATTGCACGAACGTAAACCAATCGTAGTTATATGACATACTACCATTTACTAGTATTTGTTTCGGATTTTTTTATATCTATAGCTTCCTTACTCTGTGCTGAAAAGAAGACTGCGTGATGTGAAAAGAAATGGGGAAAACAGCTTGTGGTGTAATTTTTCTTAATTGTGCGGAGTTATTGTTTTGTTTTTCTCATCGACTGGCTTAGCACAGCGCGTGGAAAGGATAATATTATACCTCATCAATATCTGTTAATAGGGATAATAGGGCGGCAGCTCAGCCGTATTATCCAAATTAACAGATCTGGCTTATTTTGGTACTGATTTATTTAAAATTTATATGATTAAGTAAGGTGTATACGAGTATCAAAGAAATAAATTCCGATTAAATATACTAGCTGACCCGGCAAACGTTATTTTGCCTCACTTAGGAGTTTGAAAATAGATAGTAGCCGATTCTCAGGCCGTTTCGGAGGAGTACGATACTAACATTGTGACACGGAAATTTTATATATAAGATGTAGATTGGCTCATAAAAATACATACATGTTTCGTTCATTTTGCTCTAACTGCCAAAATAGGTGTTAGCCCATGCCTTGGCAGCTGGTCTTTCCCAAGATTTATCCAATAATAAGGATAAAAATAATAATAGTTCCATATTAACTTAGTCGCTAATTTATAATAAGTACATAATATTTCTCAATGCAAGAAAGGTATTTTGAAACAAAATATTGTTT
This sequence comes from Mellilla xanthometata, assembly GCA_035578125.1. NCBI lineage: Eukaryota > Metazoa > Arthropoda > Insecta > Lepidoptera > Geometridae > Mellilla > Mellilla xanthometata. The sequence goes on from JAPUBQ010000025.1 coordinate 7,669,442, forward strand.
TATCTCGCCGGCGGATATATAAATTACTTAAAAACTTGTAATACATTATTATTTTAGCTTTTTAGCTAATTAGCGTATTATTGTATACAAGAAAATATAATATTCCCACGCTTGTACGTAAACTAATGAAATATATAACATTATTTTAAACAAATTGTTATTATGAAAATAACATGTAAGTAAATAAAGAATTAATAAGAGCTTTGCGTCAAAAATACAAATTAGGATGATTACATTTGCATTAAAATTATAAATAATCCAAAAGAAAAAAAACACGTTTACACTAAATAATAACAAAGAAAAATACAAATCGTTAGAGTTAGGCGTATCAAACAAGTTTTTAGAATAAACAATTTTGTGCAAACAACTACATATGTATGTGTATTTTCTTCGCATATTATATATTATGTATGTATGTACATATATGCAAAATCGTCTCATAACCTGCTCAGACGTGTTGGTACTTTACAATGTTACATCTATCTTGCATCTATCCCTTTCTTTCGCACGTGATTTGTATCTTTGTCTCTCTCACATATACGGACCATGACCTACATTCGGGCATCGGTGTTGTGCTAATTTTGGTACTATCACCACGTTTAATATCTATGTATCTAATACATATTTATCTTGCTAATAAAATTTTGAGATAGATAGTTTGACAGTATTTTATCTATTTCTGTAAGACAAACTATAAGTGAATATTGCTATAAGTATTCGTTTGTTTGACAACCTCGTTGGCGTTATGACCAACCAGAGGGTCCTGGCATGGACGACATCTTTGTGATGAACTAAACTTGTTGGCTGGCAGTCTGGATGTCAAATATGTATCTATATAAAGTATTTAGTTATGTAGTACCTTTTTTTTCGTGAGGAATTGCATTTACGCATCTCCCGCTACAAGCCTGGGCGGGGTATGTCGGGCTCGAGGGCCAGAGGGGCCGTCACTACCGACTACAACCTCACGGTGTCCCATCTCACGATGGGGGCAGGGATGCAGGACGGTTCGCGCATTGCCGCTGCTCTCCCCGCCCAGGCTGCTGTCCGCAGTCCGAGCGGACCCACCTCATTTATGTAGTACCTATGTCAGTTGTGTTAGCAACCATAATTAAAACTAGAAATGGTTCAGTATGGAGCAAACAAGCGTGTGTGAAGCAGGAAAAAAAAGTTCCAAAGATTCGCACAAAGCTCTTCGCCTCAACATTCATAGTGAGGACTGCGGTGCTTTAGAATTCTTTGCCTGAAGCTCTGTTTCCTGAGAAGTTTTAATCAGAGTTCTTGGAATCTATTCAACGTAAATAGGTTCCTTCTAGGCAAACGTAAAAGCATCGAAGGCCGCAGCACAGCTTGACATCAGACAAACTGTTGTCTTACGTGAAACTGTAATAGAAAAAAAAAGTAGTTATATAACCTACCTCAACTATAATATTGTTTGTGAGTTCTTAACCTTGAATAATGATACTGTATACTTCCTCTTATAACGTTTATTTTAAGCGGAGGCCGTAAAAGTTAAACACAAAACGTTATGATGGAACTAGTTTAAAGAATAATCATATGACAGTGTTGATTTTCGACTTCTCTTTTTAACCCCTAATTTTCTTAGTCTAATTTGACTGTCTGTGGCATCGTAGCTTTGGAAAGAATGAACAGGATTGGATTTTTTTCCTATGAAAGGTGTATTTGGTGGGAGAATTCTTAGCTATGTGTGATGTAAATGGGACTAATATGGTCGTAGCTATAAAATTGCGGATCACTTATTTTTCGCAACTTCACCTAATATGAGTATCAAATGAAAGAGCTCAACAGGTAGTACATAATGATGCATTTCAATTAAGATGAACACTATCACACAATGTAAGTGAAAAATGTAAAGGATTTTACATTTTTGTTTTAGTCTATTTGATTTTAAATATAATTTAATTAAACTTTTTTACTATTCCAACTTAGTTTTTTGTAGTATAGATAAATTTGTAGTTCAAAGATTTTTTTCAAAGATGTAGCGCTGTATGGGAAAAAATATTTTCCCTGTTTTCCTCCTTTACTGTTGAAATTTTCCCTGAATTTTGTTTGCTGCAAACTTCACGTAGCCTGACACCTTTACAACGTATGCAAAACTGTGGAAATAGGTTCGTGCATTCTGGAGTTAAAGCGTCAGGATGGAAAACCCGACTTATTCTTATATTATTTAGTATTATGTAATTTAACCCTTTACCTTTTTTATTTCATACTTGTCATATTTCGATATAAATTTCTCTATTGTCATTGTCAAAATACTTTTTTTATGATGAATGAAGCGCGGGGAGGTCATTTAAGGGTTTCACAAGGCAACATTGTGCAAACCAGTCGACAGTGCGGGTGTCCAAGGTTGACTCATGTACTATGGAAAACCATGCGGAGTATTGCTGAATATTATTAAATATTAGTGTAGTTTCACTAATATTAAAATAACACAGCTCTACAAAAAATCTATTTTTTTTGTTGCCCTGGATATTATCGCAAATTCTTACGTTTTTAAGTGCCCAGATTACGAATATATTCGTAAAAGTACTAAATTTTCTCTTTTCTACAAATTGAATTTTAAACTATTTATAGTCAAAATTTAAATTTTCAGTCATTTGTTGAAAAAAACACGAGCAGATCTTACAAAATCATTGATATTTTCACGAATTACGTGTATAAATAGACCCAAAATCATCATCATATCAAAGGCAACAAAACCACTGTAGACCAGTGTAATTAACAAATAAATTTGAAGACCTCATTGGCGTAATGGTTACCATGCCGGACTGACAACCAACCATAGTCTCGGCTTCGAGTCCTGGAACCGCCAACATCTTTGTGATGAACTAAATCTGTTGGCTGTCGCTCTGGGTGTTATATATGCATCGATATAAAGTATTGTAACAAATGTAGTAACTAAACCTTAATTGACGACCTCGTTGGCGTAAAGGTTACCATGCCGGACTGCTCATCAGAAGGTCCCGGGTTCGAATCCCGGCCCGGTCAACATCTTTGTGTTTAACTAAATTTGTTGGCTGTGGGTCTGGGTGTTAAATATGTATCTATATAAAATATATATGTATCTATATGTAGTATCAGTTGTGTTAGCAACCATAATACGAGCTAGAAATGGTTCAGTATGGGGCTAACCAGCCGTGTGTGAAATGTGTCCTAATATTTATTTATTTATTTATATTCTGCTCTTAAGTTTTTTTGCCTCGCACCGTGTGATTACAATAGAATATATCAGTGATATGAGTCATATGTTTTGGTATGACATCAAATATGCACGTAGGTATGCTTGTGAGTATGTTTATTAGAATAATATCATTGAACCGAGGAAAATCGGGAGATTATTTGACTTTGGGACGGCTTTTTGTTGTTTTTAACTTATTTGATTATTGGTTCTTTTATATTTAGTAACGAGTATTTTAACGTAAAGAAGATAAACATAAAAATGTCTTTATTTTTGCAACGAAAAAAAAACGTATCTTCAAGAGTTGTATTTTCACAGTGATGGAAAACATCGTGAGGTCGTGAGGTTACCGACACGTTAGAGGACCCAAGCCGCTCTTGGTGGATTATGGCCTATATCTCTCTCCTTGTGAGAAAAGGCCCCGAGCCCTAGCAGTGGGAACGTATAGTGGGCTGCTTATGCCTATGCTTCAAGAATAAAAGATACAATTGTATAGTATACTTGTAAATAGTTTTAACTTTTTATGACATTTTATAAAACCACCTATGTACCTTGTTTTAAAGACAAAATAAATAATTAATAAATTCATTTATTCAAGGTTGAATTGAATTGAAATATTTATTGTGACGTGGTCATATTTTGAATTTCTGTGTATATCGTTATAGATAGATACAATGGTATAGTAAACTCATGCCATTTTTTTGTGCTGTGTTTATATGCAACATTGAATCTGGTATATATTTTGATCGAAGAAAAAAAAATATTATAATGATTCATATACGAGCAGAGACAGTTTGTCTGTCCGTGTTGGCGGGGCGTGATCGAGAATAGGCTAATCCAAATACTGCGAATGACAGCTTGGAAACTCACCGTCCGCAAAGGTTGACAGGTACGGTTCGCATCGCGGGGAAAGGTCGTGTGTTTTTTTACGAGATGTAAACTATAAAGGCATCGAAACCAAGTGCTTGTAATTAGTAAAAGTAAAAGTAAAGTAAAAAAGCCATTTATTCAATTACAAATTATAAGGTTCTGTTTCAAATTCACAATCAATTTAAATATAATTATCATAAAATAATCTCTTGTTTAATTTTTAGTTTTTAAATATGTCAATTTTTCTTGTAAATAATAATTAAGTAAAATAATAGTAAGTTTAAATTTCAGAATGTCAAAAATATAATAAATTATTTGTGAATTAAGCGATTTCTCTTGTCAGTTTTAGGTTGCTGTAATTGTCGCCTCGTTGGCGTAGGCCTCCCCCAGCTTACTCCATAATTTTCTATCTCTTGCCAACCTCGTCCATTCCTGTCCGTATCTTTGATTAAACAAGTCTTCCCATCTTCTATTTGGTCTCCCTCTACCTCTTTTGTCCTCTCTCGGTACCCATTCTATTATCTTTCTTGTCCAACGATCACAACTCATTCTCATAATTAGCATATCTTGTAATTAGCCTAAGGTTAATAAATATACTTTGACTTTGGGTCCGAAAACATATATTATACGAGGGTGGATTGAAAAGTTCGCGGTCTCAGCAAGAAAACAATATACATAACATTACATAAGCCAAAGTAATTTAATTTTTCCTCCTAATCTTCACTTAATTCTATCCACTTCTTCCATCTAGTTTCCAACGACTGTATGCCGGTCATAAAAAAAGCTTCTTCAAAACCTTCAAAAAAGTCACCCAGCGCAGCTTCGACCTCCTTCCTCATTTGATGAAAATTTTTGACCTCCAAGGTGTTTTTTAGGTTTGGGAATAGGCGGGATGGGGCAGTAATTCAAACCCAAAATGACGAATTTGAGCAAAAGATTCTGGCCAAGGATTTCTGAAAGGTGTGAACGCGTGCATTATCCTGATTGAACAACACTTCCTTGCTAATCCTGGCCTTTTCTCTTTGATTTGTTTTTTTTTTATTGTAACTGTCACAGAATGGCTTCCACGGGTTAGCAAGCGCCATGTTGCAGACCACCAGCCGGATGGATAAATGACATCCGGTCCATAGATAGAACGCTCTGGGTTCGTGGAGCACAAGATCGCACGTACTGGCGTAAGAGAGAGAAGGAGACCTATACCCAGCAGTGGGTCAAAATAGGCTGATGATGATGATTGTTTTTAACGCCTGACGCAAAAACGACGGGGTGTGTGTGTGTGTGTGTGTGCTGTGGCATCAAAGCGCCCGAACATATGAACCTATTTTGATTCAGATTTTTATTTGAAAGGTGTGTTATTTGAGAATCTTCTTAGCTATGATTGATGACAATAAATCAGAGATGGCTACAGCAAAATTACATAATATGGTCAAATTTAGACACCTGCCTCAATATGGGTATTAAAGGGTTCAATTACTAAAATACATGCACTATGATAAATTTGGGATCCAAGGCGGCCGCGACCATACACTTTTGTACAATGAAGCAGAACGCACGCTTTCTTCAAAAACTCACATAAACTTAAACGTAGTGAGAAAAGCGAAGCATGTGAAATGAACCAGCGGGCTGCGCGCGCGCATTGAATATTCAAAATGGCCGGCGACAATGACACTGGACCGCGCAACAGTGAATGACATTTGCACCGCACTGTGTTGCTAGATTTATTAGTTAATTTAACAAATTATGATAATGATACTGGATTAATGAATAATAGATTCTTTCTAGGCAAGAGCATAACATGTAAGACAAACTTAACATCAGGCGAGCTACGGTCAAACTTGAACCTATTCAGCATTGTCTTTGTGTTTCCGTGTATTTTTTTGCTCTCATTAATAAATACCAACTATTATTCTTATGGCATTTTTAATCTTCATTAAACTTATTTATTTTCCTAGATTTGTGTGGCAAACCCTCATGAGTGTCGCCAATTCGAGTATCTAAGTCCATAAAACAAGATAACTAAACTAACTATGATGGGTTGCTGATCCGGAAATGGATCCTGGCCTCCGACACTAAGAGACGCCTCTCTGCTCTATCCTGTGCTGTCTCCTGCCAGTCTGTGGCGTGAAGTTCACTTGAGTCTTCAATATATAATAGCAAATCCATACATATTTTAAAAATAACAAGACATTGGTATAGGGTAGAGATCAAACCGGGAGCTGTCAGATTGAAAAGCAAACACAGTCCCAGCGAGCCACAGTCGCTTTTCTTAACACATTTTTAAACTAACTTAAATTTTAAACTACTTGAACTTTATTGTACCTATTGTAACGCTATTTGATTCTTAATAGAAGTTATTTCTATAAATAATTGAAGTCCCCAAGCTAAGTTAAGGTACGGTTGTACGCAACACGTGAATGTGGGTCAGGGCAGTGAGGCGTCTCGTTTAGGTAAAAAAAAGCTTAGATGACATTGTTAGATCGTTTAAAGAGGTTTTTGACGAAAACGTGATGAAAATTTTATATTTTGTCCTTTGTTGCGTAGAGAGTTTAACTAGAAGATGTATCGAAACGGTAGTGAAGATTGGAATAGGTCTAAAGAAAAAGACGAGGATAGAGTGTGTGAAAGATATGACAGAAAAGAATAAATTAAAAATATAGAAATAACCCCACAGCATATATGAAGGCGGCTGGCTATCTTTGATATGAAATGTAACATAATATGTTATCTTCTAGTCAAGCCTTTTCATTTGATACCCATATTGAGAGAGTTATGTCGAAGTACAGCCATCTTTAATCACATTTCTCCTAACAAAAAGTACTCTCGAATAACAAACACATCTTTCAAATTAAAAAATAATCAAAATTGGTCCATCCGGTCAAGAGTTACGATGTCATACACGTCATAGTATTATCATCCCGTCGTTTGTATGTTTTTTTTTTCATAACGAACTAGAATACGAACCAGAATTAGTTCATTATGGGGTTAAGTATCCGTGTGTGAAATGTGTCCTAATATTTATTTTTATTTTATTTATTAATCCCGTATTACCATTCCTATCAGAGTTTTGTTCCACATAACACATACCGAAAGCTTAATATAACTATGTATGTATTCATGTAAGTATGTGTATATTTTTGGCAATTCTCGAAAGTAACCGGCGTTCTTTCTTTCCCATCGTAACCTTTAAGCTTTACTTTCTCTCGAATCTCATAAGAAACCTACAAAAAGTTCTCACAAATAGCTATTCACAAGTCTATTAAAATTTTTATAACGACTCATTTTTGTACTCCGAAAATGTCCCAAATGAAAGTGATATAAATATTTATTGGCTGCGCCCTGCGGTTTCATTCGCTTGTTTTCGGGATAAAAGAAAAGAATTGAATTCATTCATTCCTTGAAGTATCTTCTTTCCAGGTTTAAAACCTTACCTCGTACTACCACATTCAATTCGGTTCTTCGTTTATGGTGTCAATGAGTAACAGACATACGCACTCACAAACTTTCGGCTTTAAAATGCTTCTGTGTTAAATTTAATTTTCAGGGCGCCATTTAATGTGTCAAGAGATTATCGTCCCACAAATCATATTTAATGGTGTCAGTTTAAGTGTCTTTATTTAGCGCTTCGCAGCTTTTGAATAAAAAATGTTTAATGCATAAAGGGTCATTTCTTCTGTGTGTTTAATTTAATTCCTTGATAGTATTATTCTGCTTATTTGATATTTGGTTTGTGTAAATAAGCATAATTATATTTGTGCATTTTTCTAACAAATATCAATTTAGCATATCTATCGTACAAGAGCAATACGTTGTCCTATTTATTACGTCTCATCTCAATACATTCGGTTCGAATATCAAACAGGCTATACTGTTACAAAATAAGCACGTACAGTAGATGCTACAAACCGACAGAACGAACGCCTCGCGAATTCTTTTCCACGAGAAGTGAAAGCCTAATGATGTATTTATTAGAGCGTAACACTTTTTTGGTACGAATAATGTAATGCAAGCAAGCAACTCCATTGACAAAACGTTTGCTAAGCACCGAGAGTGTTGTCAATGTGAATGAATATTGTAATAATGGCATATTCTAATTTTAATGATTTATTTTTGCGCAGCCCACCACTGTCGGTCCGCTCTCTCGCGAAGTCTCGCGTGGAATGAGGTCGTGGTGTTCCAATTTTAAATTCGATTGTCAGGCGTTCTGGTTTGATACTTGCACTTTCACTGTCACTTTTATAAACCTTTAGAGCTCTAGCTTTGGGCCTAGTTGATCTATTGCACATACTTACACAACGTATGTCTTGTTTAGATCCGTTTTGAGTTCCGGCTCTTTTTCTTTCGATTCGTATTGATTGGTAAAGTGAAACGTGATTCGTGATAAAGTGATTCGTTGCTTATAAATATATCTTGCGCTGTAATTGACGTTTTTATATTTGTACGACATATATTGAGTTCCGTGTTTTCATGTTCAGTAATTGTATAAATAACTTCTTAATTGGGGAATTACTTTTGCGAATAAACATTGTCGACTGACAACAAAGGTTATTTGAACGCGCCAAAAATACTTTGTCGTGTATTTTTTTCTTGATCATATTTTTTTTCTTTGTTACATTACTAAAAAGCCTATTCTACCCGTCAAGTCTTTCTAATCTATTCTATTATTTGAATTTTAGCAAGTATTTTTGTCCGTCTATTCTGTTATTTGAATTTCATAATTGTGATACAAGGATAATAATGAACAGTTCATTATGCTCATTACAAAACTATTGTCAAGCCAATTTTACCGTTTAATAAACTACGTGACTTCCGTTTATAGTGTTGCCGAATTATATTGGCACAAATACTTGACTTCAATAAAAACATACGGTTCTTTAATTCTTATCAAACAGTCTTAACATGTAATATGAATTTTGTTCCATATTTTTTTTTAATAGAGATCAGATTACATTTTTACTTATTATTCAATAAATATTACAGAAAAATTGACGTTTAAAGTTTAAATTTTATTACTTTAACTTGTTTGGATATGACGCCAGTTATTAAAAATAATGATACGTCTTAAAATTTTGTTTTGATTTTCATTATACCTATTAGAAGAGTAAACATAAATACTACTTTGACATTGTTGGACAGTTTTAGCATTCTTCAGCATCTCTGAAACTTAAAAATATCTAAAACGACCGCGTAAATCTTCCCAAACGTACCATAAAATTGTAATAAACTACAAATGACACATCTACAGTTATTACAGCTCCAGTATCGCTCCGCTAATTATAAAAACTGACTGATAAGTTCCGTTAAGCGTGTTTTACTTCCATCCTTCTCTATCTTCAACATAAACTAATGTAAAAGACAAGGATAGTCGTATAAACCTGTCTCCGCGGCCTGTCTCGGCGCATGCTTTAAATCGGGTTTCCCAAGCGAGGCCACTTTCCTTACTCAACACGCGAACAATTTCAATATCAATTTTAATCTCTATATTTTCATCGCTAAAGTTTACTTTAGCAATTGTTTCATCAATTTTTACTGCAATATTGATATCAACCTTTAGGTTTTCAGTGTTAGAGTTTGTTTTTGCGTTTCTGTGTTACATTTTTGCGGTGAACCAGTTGGCTCTAGATAGTTTTTTGACATTGCCGATTTGAATAAGGACGTTGCCCTTTTTGAGGGCAAGTCTGGTCACCCGTGTTCATAACCCGTGGCATTAACATAATCATTTCCTGTTCTCACTTATACGGTGTTGCTCGTTAAACCTGCCAACTAGAATTACAAGTTGACAGCTGTGTGCCTTAGTTTATAAATACGTGTTAATGGAGTATTTTTATTCATATTGTTAATGCTTTTTATTTGGTTCACTACGAAATCTACTCGGATGTCCTTTCTACGTACTTTTATAAAACTTATTCATATAAGTGTCCGCTATGTCAGAAATCTGTAACATGTTGCAATGTTACTTGTCATGTTTTTTACTTTTGACGTCTTCCTGGTACATGCCTATTTATTTATGTTGACTGTTTTTCAATGCTTCTGATTTTAGTTGAAAGAATACATTAATAATACCCAAAAAATCGTCTAGTCTCTCAATGAGCGAGGATAACATTATTGCACAAAAGTAAAGATACATACAATAACATAATGAAACAGCGAAGATGAGTGAAACCTCAGCCGCTTTGCTCATAACATTGACAGTCGTATTAGTTGTTTGAACAACGCACTGTCAATGTCATCGTGAAGGGCCAGCATCAATGAGCGCGGTGGAATCCGCCGCATCAGCGCCGTGCGACGTAACATAGCGGTCCGACGACGTAACCGAGTTTCACCGCGCGGTAACGGATGACACAAGCGGTTACGGTACCTGACTCGAGGCCTGTACTATCACTGCCAAGAATCAACTCACTAACGATTCTAGAACGACAATTCGAAATTGAACTCTATCTTCAAAGCACAAGGTCCATTATAACTGAGTAAGAGTCTTAATGCGAGAAGCGGTTCGCGGTAAAGAGGTGGTGATAGTGGTATAAGCCAAGAGTAAGTGTAACGGGGGAGGGGCGGACTTTCAAACTCACGCGCAGCCGAACACTCCCGAGTTGCTCGGGTGGAATCGGCTATCTCCGGTGTTCCAAATTCGAAATCACAATTGCCATTTACGTGTACGGATTTATACTTATCGGAGTATATAGGTCATAAAGACAGGTAACAAGATGTTGATTATAGCGTGGTCTTGTATATAATATACATAATGAAGCGGTAACTTTTTCATACATATTACATGAAGACTTATTGGGATCGGATCGGTTTTCATTAACTGAATTCAATAGAGAATGAATTCTTTATACCTATATTTGTTTTTCAAGTTCATCAGCCAATGTTATTCCCAACTCGGATGACGACACAATTCCCGCTAACGCGAGATGGAAGAACGTGACTGCAATTGAAATAGCGGTCTTTATCCGACGGCGTAAAACTTGAATTCGCTTAGCATTCATCGGGCGTTGCACAGGGTTGCTACTCGGACCGTTAGCAGTGAAAGTGGTCGAGCAAAAGTGAAACGGATGATTTAGACTGGCGCAAGCGCAATGCGATCGTGATTTGCCGTGAAAAATCGCGATCGGGTAATGTGAAAGGTTACTGCGGTTGAGTTTTTTTTTTTCGCTTCTGGTTGGCTGGGTTTCTTTTTACTGGTTTCTGATTTCTTGATTTCGTCTGTTAAAGTTGTATCTGCGTCGTGTCGCTTTTCATCTCGTTTTTAAGGATTCCGTGCCTAAAATATAAAAATAGGACCCTATTACTAAGCCTCCGTTGTCTGTCTGCCTGTAGAAAGGCTGAGAAACCGTGATAGCCAGAAAGTTGAAGTTTCCAGAAGTTTGATGTACCTATTTCACGTGCCGCTATAACAACAAATACTAAAATGAAAATATTAAGGCATACAATAAACGTGTTTTTTTTTTCATACTTTTTAGACACCTAAAATTTTCACGGAATTACAAGGTACATTGCCTTTCAAATTAAATTATAAAAATTAAATAAAATAGATACGGGGGGCGAGTTGGTCTCGCGCATGAAGCCAATTAGTTTATTTTCTAAGGTTTTTTATTACTTTTAGTAATATGTTTATTTTATTTATTCGTTCTGTAATGGGCAAATCTGCTTACGATATTCGTGATTGGTTTTGTTTGCATAAGGTATTTGACTGATATCACGTGACTACCAGACTTTATTTACCATGCGATGTAAGTACTTAGTTACTCGTATGTATGTTTATTTGGGTGTTATCTTGTACGTTAAATTACATGGCTTTGTTGTTCTATGTTCTTTATTCAGAGCATTAAGAATTTATGAAATGAGTGGCTTAATGTAACTAAATTCAAATAATGTATCATCCAAAACATTGCAAAAACAATCTTATTTTAGACTAATTAGTCTATAGCTCCCTAGCACCTGTAGCTCGGCTAGCTAAGGTGATCTGACGCGATCATCGAAGCTAAACAACATTCGATGCGGACGATGTTTGGATGATTGACCATGCATAATACTGACGTTTTTCAAGTGGGATTTTCAGCTGGGCGCTAAATGGGATGGATGACACGTTAAATTTTACAAGCAGTCGTTAAGCCAAGTCAGAGGCCTTCGGGCGGCTTGAAAACTCTCGACACTAGAGCTTGGCCACTTAGTTCATACGATGAAGAAAATCACTTTCCTCTGCGTCTCGTACTGCTTGCCAACTGGGTTGTTACGAGGCCTCGATCCGCCAGTGCATCTACGCTACAAATGTCTGTGGGATTTTTGATATCTGCTAGAATAGAGAGAACATTCAGAGTTGTAGTGAGTCTGGGATACAAGGAACCCGAAGTGTTAATTCAAAGGTATAAAGCTACCATCATTCTTAATCTATGCCAATATATAAAGAGGAAAAGTTTGATTTTTTGTTTGTTTGTTTGTTTGACGCAAATAGGCTCTGAAACTACAGGACCGATGTGAAAAATTCTTTCACCGTTGGGAGCTACATTATCCTTGAGTAACATAAGGCTAGATGTTGTTTCTCTTTGCCTGATAACAGCGGAAGTACTCTAAACGTTTCAGATATTCTTCCGTTTACAATAAATTTTCGTAAAGTAACTCCCAAAGTCAATATCTTTAAAACCCTTATTCTAACTTGTTTATATTCTGTGGGAGAGACCATCGGTGCTGAATAGTTCGATAATTGTTCAGCACTAATGGTTCAAAATAAATATGTATCTTCTGTGTTTATGCCAATAAAGATATTATTATTATTTAACTCCTACATTATTCATAATTGAATCCTCACTTCGTTTCCTTATATACTGAATACCTATCATTCCTCGCCTACTGACCCTAATCGATATGCCGAAGTTATGATTACCCTCCGCAATGAAGGCTAATGTGTGACATTGACAGAAGAAATAATGAGACGTGTGCGAATAACGCACGCACGGTTGAGGGTTCTGTAGAAAAAATGTTTTGTAATTTTAAATAAGGTGAAGTTCCACACGTCATCACCTGCTACCAATTACAGCGCTCGTTTCTGAATGATCGGAATGACACGACCTAAACCCTGACCTTTGTAATGCAAAAATGGGAGTGTCACCAATCTGTACTTGTTATCCAGAGATATTGAGTCTTAAAAAATCATACAGATACATTTAATTTATTGGTAAACAAAGAACTTTTTGACGATCTTGACATACACTTGGAGGATTGGTCCACAATAGCGCTAGATGGGGACAAATGGAAAGAGGGTAGGGAGGCCTTTGCCAAACAGTGAGATCAGATAGCTTTATTTAAAATAAAATACTATTATTTAAGTCATTTTACAATCGCGTGCCTTATTAATTAAAAGCAATTAGTTTAGATTTAAATATCTTTGGGGAAGCTATGTTAGCCCATTATTACACTGGAAACAATGCCCTTCAAACTGCTGTGAACTGTCACAATAGTGCTTGGACACTACTGATTTAACGGCAAAATAACTGACAAAATGTTGTATTACTCAACTAACAGTTAAAAATTGCAACATTGATATAATTTTAAAAGATACTTTCGATTTAAGAAAAATAAACATGCAGTGGAATTGAACCTTTTTTTAAACCGCTTATTAACTTACATATGCTACTTACCATTTCAGAAAATAAACATGCAGTAAATCGAATCCTTAAAGCTGGTAAAAAACTTGTACTAAGGTTCCACATATCTCTCGCAAGCCCTTCGGATCCCCAACGTTACCTCCACCGCTACAAGCGGCGGTGTGGCAACTCAACCTAATTTCACCTATCGATTGTGCACCAAGTAGTACGGATGTACACTCGAGGTTTCTTTTTTGTTTTAATCCTATTGGAAGTTAGGTTTCAAATTGCAATACTGTTCGATAGTTATTAAAGGTAACTGCAGATGTGACTGACAGCGAAGCTTTACCTCTCTACCTGAGTCTCTATTTTCTGAGATGTGTCATCATCCGGGGGTTTTCAAAAGTAGAATAAATAGGTTATCTTCTAGGTAAGCGTGCCAAATTGTAGACTACAGCGTAGTTTTACATCAGGCAAGCTGTAGTCAAACGCAAGGGTAAAAAAATATTGTCAACCGTTTTCTTTAAACTACTCAGAATCCTTATCCAGGCATTCATGCGCTTGCCTTAGCCACGGAAATTCCGCATTTTCTAGACAAAAAAAATGCGATAACAATAGCATTTTCAAGCCCAGATAAACTAACGACCTCCATCCTCTAAGCTGGCAATTTAAAAAATAATCCTAAAATCAACAATTATAAACATAATTCAGTCAAGCGATCTGACCTCGCGTAAACCTCGCACAATGCCAATGTCATCTTTTTGCTAATTCATTTCGCACCTTCCCAGACTTGACCTTAAAATTGGCAATGCGTGTCAGGTCAGCACTGTCAATGAGCATGCCTAGTTTGCAATAACTGGCTCTAAGGACACTGCCGTATCACACCGTTAGTAGCTTTTTTTAAAAATAATTGTTTTATTCGGAGCCTATTCTTTACTGGAACACCCTTTCATACCATTTAGTTTGGGCACTTAGTCCGTCAGTCTTGGTATGACGGGTAGTGCTCCCATATTTCTGCTTCCATTCCTTATCCCTACTCTTTTAACAATTTCTTTGCAATATAAACTTATGTCTAACTACTTTATCTAATATGATATTACTTATATTTTCTACAGTTATATTTACATGTATTAGGTTTTCTAGATTAAATCGTTCATTTCCATAGATCGGGCATTCAGCAACAATATGTCGCAGAACAGCAGAAGCAAAACGTACGAGTACTTATAATATTCCGTCCGAATCTATTTAAAAATCGTAGCGCCTGTAGCTCGGCTAGCTAAGGTGTTTGGATCGGGGACCATGCACAAGACTGTCGTTTTTCAAGTGACATTTTTATCGGGGTGCTATCGTTGGTCGGATGACATGTGAAAGTCCCGGCTGTTAGTCTTAGAACAAACAGTCGTTAAGCCAAGTCAGAGGCCTTGGGGCGGCTTTAAATCTCTCGATAGACCACAGTTTGGCATTTTAGCTTATACGAAGAAGAAGTGAAAAATCAAAAAATTGGCCAATTGCGGGGTGGGCTCGCGCATGAAGGGATCCGTACCATTGTTTTATGGGAGCCCCCTTAAATATAAATTTATAATTTTATTTGATAGCTAATATACATTTATATATTTTTGGAAAATTTAAGTGTCTAGCAGCTCCCGTTATTGATACATACGAGCTAAAAAATACAAAAAAAACACGTTCATTGTATGGGGACCCCCCTTACCCTTAATATTTTTTTTTAGTCTTAGTAATTGTTGTTATAGCGACACGAGAAATACATATCTTGTGAAAGTTTCAGCTTTCGAGCTATTACGGTTTCAGAGATACAGCCTGGAAACAGACAGACAGAGACAGACAGCGAAGTCTTAGTAATAGGGTCCCGTTTTTACCTTTTAGGTACGGAAGCATAAAAAAAATCTTTCCTACTTTTAAAAATATCCTTTGTAAGGATTGTCTAAGGCAGCGCGTGTACCGTGTTGACTCATATTAGAAGCCAGGCCACGGTTGTTGGGTAACTAGGTCAGTTGGTCGCGCGGCCTCCGCCGCTGGTGCCTCTTCTTTACTTTGGAGATATCTTGATCAGGCTCTGGAGGATGTTTTTTTTACGAATATAGCCTAGTTTGACGACGTCGTTGGCGTAAAGGTTACCAAGCCGGATTGCTAATCAGAAGGTTCCGAGTTCGATTCCCGGCCCGGTCAACATCTTTGTGCTTAACTAAATTTGTTGGCTGTGGGTCTGGGTGTTAAATATGTATTTATATATAATATGTATGTATGTATATGTAGTATATCAGTTGTGTTAGCAATCATAATACGAGCTAGAAATGGTTCAGTATGGGGCTAACCAGCCGTGTGTGAATGTGTCCTAATATTTATTTAGTGTTTCCCTACAACTCATCTGATGTTAACTTGAGCTTGACTTGAAAACTTCGGTTGTGACATTATTCTCAGTTGCATAAGCAGCCCACTATACGTTCTCACTGCTGGGATTCGGAGCCTTCTCTCACGAGGAGAGAGATATAGGCCATAATCCACCACGCTGGCCCCTGGTTCGTTCCCGGCCCTACACCAATGACCTGTTTTTTCAAGTTATGTGTGGATTTGCACTCGCTTTACGGTGAAGGAAAACATCGTGAGGAAACCGACATGTTTGAGACGAGTATCCGAAGACGTGTGTCATTCACCAACCCGCACTTGGCCAGCGTGGTGGATATCTCTCCTAGTAAGAGAATGCCCCGAGCTCCCGCAGTGGGAACGTTGAACGTTGAACGCTGGCCGTAATGGTACAACATTGAGCTACTTATCATGAATCATTATTAGAATGTAGGTCAATAGAGCAGCCAGTTATTCAATTAACTTAACACTCAATTATCGAATCGGTTGTTAAATAGAGTTAGGGTATGATAAAATATTGGTTCTCGGATAGCGGAAAAAAATAGGCAAAGTGTGAGTCGGGCTCGGGCTTGAAGGGTTCCGTACTATCTTAAAACAATGGCAACAAAACACGTTACCACAAACGTGTTTTGTTGCTATTGTTAGTAGCTACAATAGGAGCCCATCATAAATATTGATTTTATTTTTATCATTTATTTCTTAAGTATTTATAAAATTACATATTCTGTGAATGTTAAGAGGGTTTACAAAATGTTCTAATCAAGATTTAGTAAAAATTACTAAAAAAGAAATTAAGCTTAAAAGGCTATACCGATGTCGATGAAATTTGTTACGGTGATAAAGTACAGCTTTAATTACACAGGTTAATTTTTATCCTGGATTATTGCAGGTAACAAACACCTCTTGACGCAACTAATCTATACCAATATTATAAAGAGGAAAAGTTCGATTTTTTGTTTTTTTGTTTGTTTGTTTGACGAGAATAGGCTTCGAAACTACTGGACCGATTTGAAAAAAATTCTTTCACCGTTGGGAAGCTACATTATCCCGAGTAACATAGGCTTTATTTGGTTTCTCTTTACAACTTGGATTAGTTTATAGCCCGTACGAAGCTAAGACTGGCTGCTTAAGTTTCATATAAAATGCTTGTATAAAATACAAGTTTTGTATTATAAAAAATCCACGTGAAAGCGAATTACTTCCGCCTTCCTTCCAACTGACGTCACACTCGCGCATTTTAATGTTAAAATCCCCTCTCTCTCGGAAACGCTGCCTCTTTCTTGTAATGGTTGCTTTGTTTACAAGTTTTCTTAGAATTATCTTCAACTTTAATGCTTTGTTAACCTAGCTAACTGGAGTGATCTGACACGATCGTCGAAGTTAAGCAACGGTCGATGTGGACAGGCTTTCCCTCATGTAAAGACTGTCCGCATCGACCGTTGCTTAACTTCGACGATTGTGTCAGATCACTCTAGTTAGCTAGCTTAACAAGGCATTCAAGTTGAAGATACTGCTAAGAGCCATCTTTAATAAACTTTTGTTTAAGCTGCAGCATGTAATATTATATTATTTCAAAATGTATAAATACTTATCAACTATTTATTTCTTGACGTATAATATAATAATTATCATTAAATGGTAATTTTCATGTGGGTACTATCAAATGACACGTTAAATTGAAGGTCCCGCCTGTTAGTCTTAGTACAAGCACAGAATAATAACTTGTAAGCAGTCGTTAAGCCAAGTCTGAGGCGTTAAAGCGGCTTGAAAACTTTTTTTACAGACAACAGCTAGGGTTTTGACCATCAGGGCCCGTAACCACAAGAGTTTTTACTCTCTGGCCTAAGGTGGAGCGTGCAAAGTCTGGAATAACTTAAACCAACAAGGCTCCTAACCCTACGAGCTTTTAACTCTGGACTAAGGTGGAGGATGCCTGGATCATAATCTACAATACTAATGACTGACTGTCAAAGTTGTTCAATTGAAGTTATCTGCATAATATTATTGTTTTGTTTATTTTTCATTCTTTTTAAATAAAATGTATATAATATTAAATGAAATTTTGTCAGGTACTCGTTATTATTATGAGTGTAATTTAGGGGAAGTACAGGTGTCTATATTACAGGCTCTACAGCCTAGCTTAGACAGCTGTATATCACTGTTCTAAAAATACAAATGTACTCTTTTTTTTGTATACATTATCTTTTTTTCCTTTTATTTTATTAATTGTACCCTTGTTCCAAATTAACTGATGTACCAATAAAACAATTTTGATTTGTCAAGGAAGTTACCGGAATACTGATAGGTTCTTGGCGTCAGATGTTCGATACCAGAGCTTGGCCACTTGCCTCAAACGAAGAAGATGAAGTTCGACGTGTGTTTTACCAGGTCCATCTCTCCTTAGAAGTAAAATGTTCCTCGCCCACTCCCGATCACCGTCGCGACAAACACGCGGTTATTTATAGAAATAAGAAAAAAATGTGTAGGTATTATTGCATAGTGTTTGTCTCGTGCCGAGTTATTTTAGTTTCCGAATACTGGACGCTTACAGTGTGGGAGGCCTAGACGCTTAAAGACGTGTCTAAATAGACAATGAAAATGGTAAACTTAAAAACTCATTATTTTAGTTCCCGAAAATTGGATGCTTCAACTGTGGGAGGCTAAACGTTTAGAGACTTGTCTAAATAGACAAGGAAAATTGTTAACTTAAATTTGAATAATGTTTGTATAACCGGCTATCACTTACGTTTATTTTGTCGGTATTATAGCCCGACATGTTTCAGCACAATCAGTGTGCCATTCTCAAGGGCAGGAATTTCAATACAGTAACTTAAATTTGTTAACTTAAAACCCAGGTCAATCCTCGGAAGACGTGTTTGTCTTAACAAGCGAAACAATTAACTGTAAAACCACATCAACTTTAGAAAATAAGTACGTGAATGATTGTATTTGCTATTGACGAACCAGATTCAATAAAATAAATAAATAAAAAGACACACGGGTCTTGTGGTCCTCAAACATGTCAGTAGCATTTTTTTTAACTTATAAAATTCTGCGTAAATATGGCTACGATATTTTCAGTTTTATTTATCTTTCATTCTGTGTTAAGAAACGTGTTTTGGAACGACAGTTTTGTTGTTTTTGTAATATATTTTTTAAATTAAAAGGTATTGCTACTTCAGAAAAAAATAAATAAAATACAACAAACTATCCTTTATTGCGAGTAATGGTATTAACTAGAATCGTTAAAGCTCATTATAATTTTAATATTGTTAATAAAATCAAAATCAAAAAAATCTAAATGAACTCGGTATATCATCGCTTTAAACCCTCATTTTACTTACGCCCAAGAATACTGCTTACGGAAAATATTTTCCGAAAACGGGAAATGTTTCCAAATCACGGGAAATATTTCCTAAGCATTTCCAGGGAAATATTTTTCCGAAGGCGATTCTTGGAATGAATGCGGTAAATACGATAATTAAGTTCAGTGCTGCATTAATCGTTTGGAACCATTACTGGGTAAAGTGGTTCTACGTTTACTCACATATGTACTCCAGATCTAACATTAGCTTTTGTAGATTTGTTTGCTATTCTAGGGTCTTCTTCTTCGTATGAGCTAAGTGACTAAGCTCTGGTGTCGAGAGTTGTCAATCCGCCCGAAGGCTTCTCTCTGACTTGTCTTAACGACTCCTTGTACTAAGACTAACAGCTGAGACCTACAACTTAACCTGTCATCCGTCCCACGGTAGTGCTCAGATGAAAATGACACTTATTAAAAGACAGTATGTTTTGTGCATGGTCACCCAATCAAAGGCTGCCCGCATCGACCGTTGCAACCTCGTTGATTGCGATCCTAGTTAGCCGTATTTCATGGTATAAAGGTTTAAATCTTAATTTTTGTTATCTTTTCATTTTAATACTAGCTGCGCCCTGCAGTGTTAACCGCGTTAATCCGGGACAAGAATAAGTTAGTCCGGGATAAAATTTAGTCTATGTGTTACCTATCTTCATAGTAATTCTCATCAAAATCGGTCCAGCCATTTGAGCGCAAAGAAGTAACAAACATTCATACACACACAAACTTTTGGATTTATTTTATTAGTAGGAATTAGGAATGCGCCAAAATCCATTTAAAAGCAAAATCGTATGATACTCGTAGTTTCAAGCAAACCTTACCCCCAATATCTCATATCGACCTACATCTTCCAGTCTGTTTGCGGAATAATATTAAAACTGTAGCTTGGAGTCGACGCGAACTGGCACGGCGGACTCTGCACTTGTGAAGATTCCCGCTTTAATATTCTTACTGTACAACTGCAGTATCAAGTTTTAAGTGAATTTTAACTCGGCTGTACTTCTTTTTCGTACGTACTTCCATCCTTCAAAAGTAGAGTTAATAGGTATCTTCTAGGGGGCCTTCAAAAGTAGAGTTAATAGGTATCTTCTAGGGGACCTTCAAAAGTAGAGTTAATAGGTATCTTCTAGGGGACCTTCAAAAGTAGAGTTAATAGGTATCTTCTAGGGGACCTTCAAAAGTAGAGTTAATAGGTATCTTCTAGGGGGCCTTCAAAAGTAGAGTTAATAGGTATCTTCTAGGGGGCCTTCAAAAGTAGAGTTAATAGGTATCTTCTAGGGGACCTTCAAAAGTAGAGTTAATAGGTATCTTCTAGGGGACCTTCAAAAGTAGAGTTAATAGGTATCTTCTAGGGGACCTTCAAAAGTAGAGTTAATAGGTATCTTCTAGGGGGCCTTCAAAAGTAGAGTTAATTGGTATCTTCTAGGGGACCTTCAAAAGTAGAGTTAATAGGTATCTTCTAGGGAAGCGTGCCACGTCGTAGACTGCAGTGCAGCTTAATATCAGGCTAGCTGAAGTCAAACGCTAACCTATCAAGGATAAAAAAAAAAAGTACTGAGTGGTCAGGCTCTGGTATCGACAGTTTACAAGCTGAGGGTCTCTGACTTGGCTTAACGACTGCTTGTACGAGATGTGAAGAAACATAATGCATTCTTCTTCTTTGTATGAGCTAAGTGACTAAGCTCTGATGTCGAGAGTTTTCAAGCCGCCCGAGTGCCTTTGACTTGGCTCAACGACTGCTTGTACTAAGACTTTAACAGCCGGGACCTTCAATTAAATGTCATCCGACCCGGTAGGCGGTAGCGCCTAGACAAAAATTCCACTTATAAAACGAGAAAAAAAAGACTTATTCAATACTCATCGGATCTTCAAAGCCAGACGATATACGACCTTTTCTTGACTTTAAAAATATATTAAAATACCAGTGTTTACCGACCTCTTCTGTGTGTAATAAAGACTAATTTGCAAATCATACAGAAAATTACTTTCTTTATACACTGAAGGAAAAGGAAATAAAAGTGTTTGTTGTCATTTTTATAGTTTCCCTGGT
The DNA here is from genome assembly GCA_035578125.1 of Mellilla xanthometata. Classification (NCBI taxonomy): domain Eukaryota; kingdom Metazoa; phylum Arthropoda; class Insecta; order Lepidoptera; family Geometridae; genus Mellilla; species Mellilla xanthometata. Next base: position 7,690,879 of record JAPUBQ010000025.1, read on the forward strand.
CTTGTCATTTTAGTAACGACTTTAATTAGGTTACGGTTTGTTTACCGCTGTTTTTATTTTCCTCTTCACTGTACGAGCTTCATCATCTACTGCTTCTTTAACCTTCTCCGCAACTGCTTCTGTTTTACTTCTGTTGGTTTCTATTTCTTTGTTTACTTTTCCAATTGTATACCTATAACCTTTGTTATTATAGGTACGCAATTTAAATCATTTAATATTTCGTTTATAGTTTTTATATTTATCGTTTCCTGTTATCAATCGTATTCAATATTGCGCCGTCAACAATACCGCATTCAGCCAATAAACTTTAAGTTCTAACAACTCCACCGTAGGACATTATTTTATTTGTTTATTCGCAAATCGTTTAGTCACTCGATGCTACATTGGAAATAGCACGAATATTCCTACCAACAACTTATATTGAACCTACATTCCTACGAATAGGAACCAAAATCCTTAATATCATTCGTATTCCATATTCACGAGACATATAGAACAGAACGTCATAACCTGCTTACGATAGACGAACAAATATGAACTGTATGTTTGAAGTGATACGAGCGGTATTTGTTTGTTTTAACACGGTAATGTTATTCAGGTTAGTAGGACATTCGGATCCGCAACTCGACCGGTCGGTTCAGTTCAGCCCTGAACTTGCACAGGGCTTGACATGATGCCTCTATAATATGTACCTACACAGGGTTATTGTTATGGTGTGAGTGAACCGGTTCCTTCTAGGTAAGCGCGCTCCACCGTAGACCTCAATATCACTTACCATCAGGTGAATTGTGGTCAAGCGCTGACAGTGATGTTCTGATTAAAAAAAAACAACGCAAAACCATTTAAAGACATATTTAAAGAAATCAAATAACTATACTAAACATACATAAGAAAAAAAATGTTTTTTTTACTTGAAAAACAAGCCACCGGTTTTGGGCCGGGATCGCACCTGAGGCCGTAAGATTGAAAGGCAGACGTTTTTCCGAGCCCCACTAGCTCTTTCCTTAATAACTAGTAAACCTGTATAATTCTTCGTGTTATGTCATTAATGTGTGAATGAGTTTTGTGTATTTATGTGTTTTTTTTTTATGATGGATAGGCAAACGCTTGATCGAAACTCACCTGATGTTAAGTGATGTTGCGATCTAGGGTGGAGCGCGCTTGCCTAGAAGAAACCGATTCACTCTCGCCTTGAAGACAGTAAGGTTATAGTTCAGAGGGAACAGGGATTCCGGCAATGAGTTCCACAGTTTAATGGTCCGCACAATAAATGTGGAAGCGAAACGCTTCGTACGGATTTTTGGAACTTCAACTGTATAGCGGTGCCTCCTAGCCGTCTCCCTTGTGTGTCTACATATAGTGATCTAGCTCTATTATTTATGATCAGGGATCAGAATACTAGAGAGGATTGCTGATTCCCATACAATAAAGCGTAGCGCGGAAGTTTGACATAATTACCGATGAAACCTAGATGGTGCTGCAAATCGAGCGTGCAGCCTAGCTGCCGCTAAATTCCGCAACGCGCTGCAGTCGCATAGTGATATAACGATAGTAGATCGGGTACCCGAGTGAAGTCTTTTCAAGATAAATAATAGTTTAAAAAAACTAATAAACACGCGTTTTATAGAAAACCCAACTAAAAAAAAATATCAAATTAGTGTATTCATCATCGGTCCTCAATAAATCTACAAAGTTTGAACGAAATCTGGCCGTTTAAAGTGGGACAAAATCGCGCCCAAAGAAGTCGGTTACAAACAAACATACAGGTGAAGCTAATATAAAGCGTGTAAAAATACGAATAGATGTACGATTTTCAACAAGAGTTTGACCGTCTTTTATATTTATTAGTCTATGCTTATGACTTATTCAACAGTCGCAAGGTTAAATGTGTTGGTTGGATTTGATTTGGTGGTTGCCGCTTCTTGATGCCGGATATTATGTATATTTTATTTTACAATTTTAATATTTAAAATAGGTCCGCGCTTGACCACAATTCAAATTCAAATTCAAATAATTTATTTTGCAAAACACGGGTAATACATAATAATGGAAAACAATGTTATGATGCTAAGTCTCACCATGTTTTAGCCTATTAAGGCATGCAAAAAAAATATATATTACTAAAACTTATTCTAATTTAAATTTAGTCATTCCATTATATGGTACATGAATAAACACAATAAACAGTCCTAACTAAAAATCCAATAATAAAATAATCCAATAAGCAGTCTTAACAATATTCCAATCATTTACCTTCTAAAAACTCTTTTATGCTATAATAACATTTTTATTATTCACCTGATGGTAAGCGATTTTGAGGTCTACGGTCGAGCACGCTTACCTAGAAGCAACCAGTTCACTCTCAACTTGAAAAACGCTAGATTATAAATAGATACATTGGGGGACAGGGAATGCTATAAACGCGAAAGATTTCTTTTAACTCTTCCTGGCTTTAAATGCTGAATAAATGGTGGTGGAATTTGGTATGGACATTACCAAATTCCACCAATAGACCTATAACATGGATTAATTCATAGGCTACTTTTTCTTCCCGGATTAACGCCGATAATTACGGGGTCTTACAACTTGATATAATTATAAAAGATTTATTTATATATATTTTTTTTGCTTATCTTAATGTGGGTTTCAGATCACAGCGGAAGTACATTAAATATTTAATTTTGTCTTCTATTCTTAATTTAAATATCTACTTTCATATCTGTACATTCTCTTCTTATAACATTTTATTTTCTTTTCTATATATAGACTGTAGTAGATTAAATTAACCTTTACAATTCCAACAAGATTAATATAATTTATCTGATATATCCAACGTTCATTCAACACTTACATTGTTGCGTTGTATTTATTCTTGTTTCAAATATTAAATTGCATCTACGACTTTCACTCTTTCACTATTGTCCTTTTGTTGCTCAGTCGATGCTCCATTATCGATTTGCAGTATCGATTTATCGACATGCTTTTTATCAACTGTCGATTGAAGAAATGTACTATCACGATTCGTAACGTGACTTTGGTTTTTTTCTCGTATCGGACGCTTGATTAGCAATGGATTGATTGTGCATGTTTGTAGTTCTTAGTTTTGTACTAAGAGTTTCACATTATGAATTATTATTTTCATATCATCATCATTGTAAGCATTTTTATTTTCTGAGATTTGTCTACTCTTTACTGCTTTGATAAAATTGTTAGTTTTAGTTAGGTTAGGTTTTTGTTTGGTTTGGGTCGACGACATAAGAAACATCGTGGGCAGGACATGGATGAGGGTGGCACAAGACCGAGACAAATGGCGTACAAGAAGGGAGGCCTATGCTCAGCAGTGGGCGATAGAGGGCTGAAAATGATGATGAAATGAGTTAGGTTAGGAACACAAAGGGATCTTTATACGTTATTGTAATTATAACGCAACACTAAGAAATCATAATCAGGTGACAATGTTAAAGCGAGATAGAGGTATATATATCGTCTGTGCCTTGGTAATAATGGTGATCTGACACAAACATCGAGGTTAAGCAGCGGTCGATGGCGGACATTATTTGGATGGGTGACCAATAGTGATGCCCAAGACTGTCTTTTCTAAAGTAGTTTTTTTTCCTCTGGGCTTTACCTTACTGTGGGTCGGCTTACACGTTAAATTGTAGGTCCCGTCTGTTAGTCTTAGTACAAGCAGTCGTTAAGCTAAGTCTTTGGGCGGCTTGGAAAACTCGACACCAGTGCTAGGCTACTTAGCTCATACGAAGAAGAAGAAAAGAAGAAGTTTTTCTAACTCTAAAATTAATACTCTAAAAGAATACGACTAAAGTGAACTATATAAACGTTAATGTTAGTAAATATTCCGTCTTCAACCTTGAGACAAATCCTTGAGGTGGCTCGTCTCACGACCGCATGAATAATGTATCTATTGTTCTATATATTATACCGCTTGGTGCTTTCTCTAATTTATTGATAGCTGGTTTATTTGTATTTTTCTTCTTCGTATAAGGTAAGTGCCCAATCGCTGGTGTCGAGAGTTTTCAAGCCGCCCGAAGACCTTTGACATCGCTTAACGACTACTTGTACCATGACTGGAACCTACAATTTAACGTGTCATCCGACCCACGGTAGCGCCCAGATAAAAATGCCACTTGAAAAACGACAGTCTTGTGCAAGGTTACCCATCCAAACATTGTCCACATCGACCGCTGCTTAGCTTCGATGATCGTGTCAGATCGCCTAAGCTAGCCGAGCTACAGGCGCTATGTGTTATTTTTTTTATTTTTACAAGGTTAAAAGTAGCCTATGCGTTGATCTAGAATATGCCTAACTATGTCCTTACAAAATTTCATCGAAATAATTTCACGTAAACTTTCGCATTTAAATTAGTTTAATAGTTAGTTGAAAAGTTATTCTTAAATACCTACGTTTTCAATTTAAACCGCATTCAACTCTTCGTTTAAGTTTAGAAGCAGCTTGAAGTAAAGTTTGAAAGAAAGAAAGTAAGAAAGAAAAAAAAGCTAATTGTGCATATACATAAAGTAATTACATACAAAAACAGGTTTGGTATCTATAGTAGTACAATAATTATATGAGTAGGCAATAATTTTCAACTGACCGTAACTTCTATTTTGATTTGAAGACTTCGTTCCGTATATAACAATTATTTTTTCAAAGTAAATGTTCTAATACGTATTTAGAAGCTAATACATGCTAATACCAAATTTTTTCCTGTACAATACACTCGAGACAAGCGGTTTATTGAATTCGAACTCTATTTTCTAAGCAATAAAAGCGATATTTGCCTGTTGTCTGGATCTGCCGAGGAACGTGTCCAAGTCACGTGCTGCGTGCCGCCACTGGCACTCGTTTGCGTGATCGAAACCACTCTGTACTACTGTAGTAGTTTATATTGCTTGTATTGCCAACATAGGTGACGCTTTTGTACTGCATTATCTATACTAAAACAAGCAAACCCGGCGAACTCCGTTTCGCCACAAAGTTGTTTTTTTTCCCTGAATTTTGTTTGCTACAAACCTCACGAAGCTCAAGACCTTTCCAACGAATGCTGTACCGTGGAAATCGGTTCGTGCGTTCTGGAGTTATGGCGTCAGGAAGGAAAACCCCGCTTATTTTTATCTATACCAATATTATAAATTATTTTTATTTAGGTTCCGCAACTACTGGACAGATTTGAAGAATTCTTTCACCGTTGGGAAGCTACATTATCCCTGAGTAACATGGGCTCTATATTTTGTTTCTCTTTGCTAACACAACTGATATACTACATATGCATACATAAATACTTTATATCAATACATTAAACATCCAGACCGACAGCCATCAAATAGTTCATCACAAAGATGTAGGCCGTGCTGGGAATCGAACCCGGGACCCTCTTGTTGTCAGTGGTAACTATTACGCCAACGAGGTCGTTAATATATCTTATTATGTTATGCTACTTATGTGTTATACTGGTAGTAGCCTTAAAGCAAATAAGGAACCTGTGCGACACCCCTCAAGGTTCACCTTCGACCTGCGTTGTTCATTTAATCGATATGCCATTAGACTAAGTAGATATAATACAGAGCGCGCACTCGTGAATAAGATGTTTAACAAAAACATAGCAGCGACTGTAGCTCGGCTAGCTTAGGTGATATGACGCGATCATCGAAGCTAAGCAACGGTCGATGCGGACGGTTTTTTGGATGGGTGAATATGCACAAGACAGTCGTTTTAAAAGTGACATTTCCATATGGGCTCTACCGTGGGTCGGATGACACTTTAAATTGTAGATCCCGGTAAGTACTAGCAGTCGTTACAAGTCACCGTCCGTATCTACCGTTGCTTAGCTTCGATGATTGCTTCAAATCACTTTAAATAGCCGAGCTACAGGCACTACAGTAAGATACTACATAATAATTATAATATACTATATAATATAATTATATATACAGGCTTCGCGCGGGGTATAAAATAATCTATGTTGCAAAGAGAAACAAAATATAGCTTAAGTTACTCTGGGATAATGTAGCTTCCCAACGGTGAAAGACATTTTCAAACCGGTCCAGTAGTTTCGGAGCCCATATGCGTCGAACAAACAAACAAAAAATCAAACTATTCCTCTTTAAAATATTGGTTTAGATAAAAATAACTCGGGTTTTCCTTCCTGACGCTATAACTCCAGAACGTACGAACCGATTTCCACGGTACAGCATTCGTTGGAAAGGTCTCGGGCTCCGTTAGGTTTGTAGCAAATAAAATTCAGGGAAAATTTCAACTCTGTGGCGAAACAAACAAACAAAAAATCAAAATTTTTCACTTTATAATATTGGTATAAATATTTATTTATTCAATAAAATTATATAAAATTAAGTCCAATATAAATGTCACACTCTAAAAACTAAAACTAATACTAATCAAATAACCCGCCCCTGGTCGCCCTGGGTGCAAAGGTGCCCATCACGCTCGCTGCATTACCGCGCTGAATAGCTATGGCCAACCTCTGCACCAAGAACGACCCGGAGCGGGAGTCACCGGTGATGTTGTTTATCCTAAGACCTATCTCGTGGATACATTTTTTTTGGTATAGATTAATTTTTAATGTTTTTTTGTGTTTTGACTTTTTGTATTTATCTTACGTTCTATCCAACAGTATATTCTCTACTCCAATTACCTTATTCAGTTAGCCAATGGAACGTGCCTGTGTTCTAACTATAGGCAACATCACCTGTGTTGTTTGTGATACAACACAGCACGTGTTGTTGTTGTGATAAGAGAGCGGTGAAGCGTGCTTTCAAACCTACTCGTATGATAACAATGTTGTCACATATGCACATATCTGTGTTTCGGATTTGGTGTTTTATTTTTAGCTAACTTCCCCCAACATCATCTATACTATAAGACTATTTGTCCTGACTCATTCCTCTATAGGCAACGCAGAGCCTAAACGGCTGTTCCTAGGGGTATGAAATTTGGATGGTGTATTTTTTTTAGTATGCAGACGCGTATTAAGAATAGGTTTTCGGAAATTCCACCCCTAAGGGGGTGAAAGAGGGTAAAACAGTTTTTATGAAACTTCTTTGTTTTTGAACTTCTAGTCATCTATGCTAATACTAGCTGACCCGGCAAACGTTGTTTAGCCTTCTTACTAAAATGGCCATAAAAATAGGGGTTGGTGATACAAAAGTATAAATTCAGGGCTGTGTTTATTTTTTAATGCCACGTCATAAAAATAAAAACAAAAAAAATCGTCAAAAATATTAAAAAAATAATTAAGGGTGAACAACACTTATTACTTAGGGGTATGGAAAATAGATAGTAGCCAATTCTTATACCTACTGAATACGCATATAAAATTTGGTAAAAATCGGTCAAGTAATTTCGGATGAGTACGGTAACTAACATTGTGACATGGAAATTTTATATATTAGAACATATATAAAAACTTCTACGATATAGCTCGGGTGAGGATTTGTGTTGAAAGTCAGTTTAAAAATTTTCAAAAAAATAAATAATTTTGGAAGAATTGTGTGGTCATTGTCAAAATGTCATACACGGTAAAAAGAATAGGTTTTAACATTACATTATTGTATGTCACAAGGTTGCTTGCCCTAGCCGGCCCACTTCCATTGTGACCAACGAGCTAAAATAAACTTATTTAGAACAATAAACAAGACCCAATTGTATAACGTGGCTAGAACCAGGACAGGTAGGTACATAGATAACACTGGTCTACAGTGGTTTTGTTGCTGGTCATACATAACACTGGTCTACAGTGGAAGTAGAGGACGGCCTAAGAAGATGTGGATGAATTGTGTGAAAGAGGATATGAAAGAGAAAGGAGTGAATGTAGATATGACGGCTGACAGAAGAGTGTGGAAGCCAAAAACGGGCTGTGCCGACCCCACAAAGTGGGACAAGGCGAAGGCAAAGAAGAAGACAGTGGTTTTGTTGCCTTTGATATGATGATGATTATGGGTCTATTTATTACACGCAATTCGTGAAAATATCAATGATTTTGTAAGATTTGCTCGTGTTTTTTTCAACAAATGACTGAAAATTAAAAATTTGACAATAAATAGTTCAAAATTCAATTTGTAGAAACGAGCAAATTTAGTACTTTTACGAATATATTCGTAATCTGGGCACTTAAAAATGTAAGAATTTGCGATAATATCCAGGGCAACAAAAAAAATAGATTTTTTGTTTATCACGCTATATGTATATATTTATAGCTGGGTTTTTGTAAAGCAGCCGTGGTCGACGCTAGAGCATGCCTCGTGTGGAATTACTTGGCTTTCAAGAACCAATTAAGAAAAACAAGCAAAGTTATTGATCAAACACGAGCTATGGACACGCATGAAGGGTTAATCATTTATTTTTCCAATTAATATTAATAAATATTATTTAGAAATAATATATAAGGCGAATTTATAAAACAACGTTTGCCGGATCAGCTAGTACATGTTTAAATCGTACGATTTCTTTTTACAAAAATATACTTCAACCGTAAACCAATCTAAGTTAGAACAGAAAGTCTTTTTGTATAAACCACAGAACCAACTCTGTCAGTCACCTTGTATAAGGATATTCCACTGTATTTTCGAGCTATTGCCATCATTACCTTCCACACTATACAATAAAGAACATTTAACTGCTGCGAAAAACGCTGTTACCAACCCGATAGTTGCCAAAATTGTTAACCGACGACCTAGATGCTAACTCTACTTGAGTGCAAACCTTAAATCAACTTTATTACTCCAGATATAAAGTTCAATTTCCTTAAAATTTCTTTTCGAGTCTTCTCCTAACAGTGCAAACCAAAATCTGCTTTATTTTTTTCTAACTACGACCGATTTTGCTCTAGATTAATTGCTGAAGAAATTGCAAATTTCTACACACTTTTAAGCGCATAAGATCTTAATTACAAAACATATGATTAGCGAATTTAATCCCTATTGCTTAGTAATTAAAGTTCACACGAGTTCTAATCAAATTGAAGTAACCTTCCTATGTAGTTTGACCTCGCGACTATCACGTTCAAGGCTCGGATCCTATGTAATTTACATGCCACTATATACTTTATTGTCTACCACATAAGGTCTAAAACAATGTAGATGAAATAAAATATCGTATTGGAAGTAATAAGATGTACTTATCGTAGTAACGGCATTGTAGAATAGACATCTGCTTTAGGCGTTAGACTCACGTCCGATTTCAGTAACTGTGAACATGCTTCGGTAACTATAAGAAAACATTTAAAGTTCGTTCTTTCTTCTCTACCTCTCTCGCTTGCACAACTTAATTATTATTATTAATTCATTTATTTCAGAATAATCCATACAATTCAACATGCAAAGTGTGGAAGCGAATGGCGTAGTGAATGGTGGAAGCGAAAGGAAATGCACTTGCAAATGTTTTCGTTATTAACAAGATTCACCTTAACATTTTGTTTTAAAAAATACAAGCATCCATCTTTAATTGTGGCATCCATAAAGAATGCTAGAAAGTAGAAAATACTATAAAGTAGAAAGGGTGTACATATTTGTGCATAGATACATTTGCGTAATAAAATTGTTTTAATTAAAAGCCAGATCTATCAGCTTTTGGTATTATTGTTTTTTTTTATATATGTATAACATGTCATTTAAAGTAAAGTGAATTAGTCAGCAAACTTTCCGCCGTCGTTTTTTTATCCGTGACGAGACCTAAATATTAGCCATAAATAGCATAGGTAAAGGCAAAGTCACATGACAATAATTACTTAAATACTTAAAAATACTAAAACGGAAGTGTGTCTATTGCCTTACACCAGATCGTAAAAATCGTTGTCTGGGATTTTTATGAAACAGTTGGTTTAATAAATTTCTTGGTCTGGCATTATTTTCTACTTGTTTCGTGTGAGTGACTCTGGTGTCAGGAGTTTTTAAGAAGCCCCGAGGCTTTTAATGTGGCTTATTTTATACCGAGATTAATAAACTCTGCTTGCAATTTATAAACGGGTGTTCCATTAAAATCTTATCTTAATTAATGACTTAAGTAATTTCGTCAATTGTTATTTCATTTTTAAAACCGATTGTGATGTAATGTCGTATCGTGATATCTTAAACCCTGAATTAAAATATAGATAAACACTTAAAAAAACATAAAAGAACTTGAAAGCTAGTGCCTTAACTGAAGGCCTTATCGCTAAAAGCGATCTCTCCCAGGGCAACAAGGCTTTGCTTTCTGTCATCCGAACCCATATTTAACACCATGGAGCTTAACTGAATCATCTGTCTTTTGTGTTGTGTTTGATTTAGTTATCACAAAGAACTTAACCAGTCTTGTCGTTTTGATGCACATATTGCTTATTAAAAAGCGAGTGTGGCTCTGTGGTAAAACATCTGCTTTTCAAATAAACGACTCCTGGTTCGATCCCGGCTCTATACCAATGACTTGATTTTCTAGTTATGTGTGGATTTGCACTCGCTTTACGGTGAAGGAAAACATCGTGAGGAAACCGACATGTTTAAGGACCACAATATCCAAAAACGTGTGTCATCCGCCAACCCGCATTTGGCTATCGTGATGGATTATGGCCTATATCTCTCTCTCGTTGTGAGAGAAGGATCCGAGTCCCAGCAGTGGGAACATAATGGCTGCTTATGTAATGCACATTTTGATAAAACTAATGTCAGACCAGATTTATACAGTTCACGAATCAATTCTTGATAATATTGAAAGTAAGAAACAAATGTTTTGTTTTTGAAGGATCGTGAATATCCGAAAGTAGATCACAACACCGCATTACCTTAAAGAACAGGTTTGCTAAAATTAAAAGGCGTATGCCCTTTAGATGGCGGAAATGCCAAACCTTTAAAAAAAAGTTGTTTACGCTTTACAATCCTTCATTTCATACAAAGATGTAAACATGCTAGGTACGATATAATAGGGGTGTTACTAATGATTGGTTTGGTCGTCGCTATTTAAAAAAAACTATATCTCAACAACTGATGAAAAAATAATAAAATCCAATATTACGCAAAATATTGTCGGGGGGGTTTTTTAATTTATTTGTTCTTGTTTGGTGTATTGTTATGGTTAGCCATAATTTTCGGCGCTAGAGCTATGCAGCTAGTTCATGTGTCACTGATTTTAAGTAGCCAAAAGAGCTATAAATTTAAAGGCTTTAGCTAACTGGCACTTTTGACGTGACAACGTCTTAAATTAGGTTGCGGCTGAGAGTCACTTATGAAAAAGTGTAACGCCCGGTAACGTTACGATGAGTCACCGAACGGAGAGAGGCCCGCCGAATGCCTTGCGTCTCTCTCCCACTCAACTATGATCGGTCTGCCGCGCGCGCAGCACGCGGCAGACGTTGTCACGTAAAATCTTCGCCCGTAAAACCGACTTTACAGGCAACCATTTTTTTTTTTAATTTATACTGTCCCACTGCTGGGCAAAGGTCTCCTCCAACTCCCTTCACAAATCCCGGTCTACAGCCACCTCTTGCCAGGCATTCGAAAACTGGTCAACTTCGTCACACCAGATGAAGAAAGAGAATTATATAGTAGTGAAAAAAACTTAGTCTTATTGTAGAGGATTAAGCAATGAGTACCTTTAAAACACTCTCCAATCATTTACTAATTATTTTTAGAGTTCTTTAAATAAATTATCAACAAAAACCATGTCAGAAGCTGCAGGTAAAAATGTTTAGGACATTTTCATGGCCAATTATATTTTATACTAGCACATCGTCCCGGTTTCACACGGGCTATAAAATAATGTAAGTTGCAAAGAGAAACAAAATATAACCTATGTTACGCTGGCTACCTATGTAGGTAGCTTCCCAACGGTGTAAATTTTTTTCAAATCGGTCCTATAGTTTCGGAGCATATTTGCGTCAAAAACACAAACAAAGAAAAAATTCAAATTTTTCTCTTTATAATATTGGTATACTACTACAGATTATATTATTAGACAGTTTATAAATAACTAATGATGATGATGATGATAGGTCGATAATACTCATAAACAATACGAGAAAAAGCATGTAGTAATCCCCAACAGCGAGTCGCCAAGGTTTGTAGCGCGGAAGCCGGCGCGCGCGCACGCTCGGCAATGTTCGGGTGCGCTCGGGAAAACTCGCGCCCGAATAGAGGTCGAGGAAATGTGAAGTGTAAAACTTCAGCACTGATTTAGATGAGATGCAAAGGTCGTTGGGAAATTGACGAGGTATTTTTACAAGGTTACTCGTGCTGTACTGCGTACGCGCTGTAATGATATAGTAGCTACATATACATATATGTACATCTTGATTAATATAGGCAGGCCACTATATGTTTCCACTGCTGATGATGGACGACCTCGTTGGCGTAAAGGTTACCATGCCGGTCTGCTAATCAGAAGGCTCCGGGTTCGATTCCCGGCCCGGTCAACATCTTTGTGCTTAACTAAATTTGTTGGCTGTGGGTCTGGGTGTTAAATATGTATTTATATATAATATGTATGTGTATGTAGTATATCAGTTATGTTAGCAATCATAATACGAGCTAGAAATGGTTCAGTATGGGGCTAACCAGCCGTGTGTGAATGTGTCCTAATATTTATTTATTTATTTATTTATTTACTGCTGGGACTCGGAGCCTTCTCTCACTACGAGAGATATAGTATAGGCCATAATCCACCACGCCAAGTGCGGGTTGGCGGATGACACACATTTTTGGATATTGTGGTCTTTAAACGGGTCGGTTCCTTCACCGTAAAGCGAGTGCAAATCCACACATAACTTGAAAAAACAAGTCATTGGTGTAGGGCCGGGATCGAACCAGGGGTCGTTTATTTGAAAAGCAGACGTTTTACCACCGAGCCACACGTTTTTTTATATGCAAGATGTGCTGATAAAAATATTTAATTTCTTCGTGCTAAATATATGAATCACAACCCAAAAGATTAGCTATATACATACATGCATATATCGTAATGTGAATGTATAGCTCGTGTCCAAACCGCCAAACTTTGGAATTCCTTGCCAAATTCCCTGTTCCCCAATAATTACAATCTCGCGATTTTCAAGGCGTGAGTGAACCGGTTCCTTCTAGGTAAGCCCAATCCACCGTAGACCTCAATATCACTTACCATCAGGTGAATTGTGGTCAAGCGTTGACCTATTCTGAGTAAAAAAATGCGCATATAAAATACTAGTAGACAGTCCCGGCTTCGCTTGGGCTATAAAATAATCCAAGTTGCAAAGAGAAACAAAATAAAGCCTATGCTACTCGGGGATAATGTAGCTTCCCAACGGTGAAAGAATTATTTAAATCGGTCCAGTAGTTTCGGAGCCAATTCGCGTCAAATAAACAAACAAAAATTCGAAATAGGTATATGAAACCAAAATTAAACTTAACACGAAAAATAAGTTTAAATAACTGAGCTTATTTTAAGATTAATAATGAATTAAGTTATAAGTAAAAGTTCTTCTAAAACGTTATGCTACCATAGTAACAAAATTACTAAATGTACAGTAAAATGACCTCAATGTTCATGCATATTAAAAATATGCAAATATATCCTTTTTAATTTCATAATTAAAACGTTTGCAAAGCTTGCTACATACGTACCTAATCAAATAACCTTCTGTGTTATTAATGGAAGTCCTTGCTATACAGAGTTAGGTGTAATTGGTATATTCTAATCTCTAATCCGCCAATCCGCACTTGGCCAGCGTGATGGGTTATGACCTATGTCTCTCTCCTCGTGGGAGAAGGCCCCGAGTACCAGCAGTGGGATCGTATAGTGGGCTTCTTATGTATGGTATCCTTTAAGGACTCCGTATATAATATTGCTAAGTCGATGAATAAGATCTTCTTCTTCTTTATAATAATATGAGCTATGAGGCCAAGCTCTGGTGTTGAGAATTTCAAGCTCCCGAAGCCCTTGGACTTGGCTTAACAACAACTAGGTAGCCGGGACTTACAATATAACCTGTCATCCGACCAACGGTCGCGCCCAGATAAAAATGCTAATTTTAAAACGACAGTCTTGGCTGTGGTCACACATCCAAACACCGTCCGCATCAACCGTAGCTTAGCTTCGATGATCGCGTCAGATCACCTTAGGCAGTCGAGCTACAGACGCTACACATTTTTAAATGACAGTCTTGTGAGTATTCAAATTGAAATTTGTTTATTACAGAAAAATATTAAAGATTACCAAAATATATTAAACAAAACAAATATTATGAAAATGGACAGTATAGTAGGATTCTCATGATATGACCCAATACTATAGTTGTTAAGTTCTTTGTTTTGATATAACAAATGAGCCCTTGAAAGTTTGTGCACCAATCACAGGTTACCCTGTACGTGTCTAGGACTTTATAAATGTAACTGTCACGGTCAATGCCAAGCTTAGATTCCTTTGTTAGTTCCCATTTTGTGTTAGAACTTTAATAGAAAATAGTATGGAGGGCAAGGTCGAAGGGGAAATGGGAAGAGATTGATCGTGCGAGTTAGAGCAAAATGTTAGGACAACCAAATAACATTTGCCTATCCTTGTTTCTTATATTTCAGTTAGTTATTTAAGTGCCATGCGGTTTATTTAATCTTTGCTAATGAAATCCAGTATAGTATTTTTTTTTACACACACGGCTGGTTAACCCCATACTGAACCATTTCGTTTAGCTCGTATTATGGTTGCTAACACAGCTGATATACTACATATACATACATACATACATATTTTATATAAATACATGTTATTGTTAGTCTTAAGAAGAAGATCATAAGAAAAAAACCTAATGATTTGAATTATTATTTATTATACAATAGGGAAATAAAACATAATACTCGCAATCTCCGGACCAAAAATCTTAATAAGAAAGGCGAAAGTATGTGTTTTGTTACATCTTATGCTTTAACGGATGAACCGATTTCGTTGAAATTTGATGTAAAGGTGATTAAGACCCTGGATTAACACATAGGCTACTTTTTATCGCGGATAACACCGCGGGGCTAGATTAGCGAGCTAGTTTATTTATAAACCACATTAGTCACTTTAAACCGTAACTTAAAATGTGCTACATACATACCATTGTACATTGTATTTACCATTCAGCGAACGTCAAAAATCTTATAAATATTACAATACAGTAGAAAAAATAAAAATTCAATCCAATTACTCGCCTTTTCACGGGGCTCCATAAAAATATACATACAGACATACATCGCCAATCGGCATAAGTGGTCTTTCATACCTTTCTATTCGATCGCTTAATTAAAATACTACTTAGATCCACAAATCGACCTACATTTCTTTATGGGGACATTCCGATACTGCCTCGAGCGCCGATGGTATCGCGACCCGGCGACCTTTCATGCTTGTATACAAATAATTGGGCGGTCAGACGAATGTATGCAATGCTAGCTAGTCAGGTAAGACTACCGAGTGCGGGGCATGTCAAACATAATGTATCGATAACTTAGCACCGTCGTAACGCGATGATTGGCTGCCTTAAGCAACCACGTGACTTCGGCAGCCAATCGCGTCAAGCATTTCAAGGGTTCCTAGGCCACTCAGTTCAGATTCCTGAGTGCGGAGCTTGATAAACATAATGTATCGGTAACTTAGCACCGTCGTAACGCGATGATTGGCTGCCGTAAGCACCCACGTGACTTCGGCAGCCAATCGCGTCAAGCATTTCAAGGGTTCCTAGGCCACTCAGTTCAGATTCCTGAGTGCGGAGCTTGATAAACATAATGTATCGGTAACTTAGCACCGTCGTAACGCGATGATTGGCTGCCGTAAGCACCCACGTGACTTCGGCAGCCAATCGCGTCAAGCATTTCAAGGGTTCCTAGGCCACTCAGTTCAGATTGCAGAGTGCGGAGCTTGAAAAACACAATGTATCTGTCGTGGCCGCATCGTAGAATTGCCCATTTCATGAAATGATCGGCCATTTCATGATATGGTAGCATTTCATGAAATATGTCACTGTCAATTGGCTATATCATGATGTGTCCAGGCCAGATCAATGATAAGAAATCGTTTGACGATAGGGCCAGCTGGGCATACTGCTATTTCATGAAATATTCAATCTTAATCGATCATATCGTGAAATTGTTTCATTGACTACCGGTAGAGGCGCTGCAAGCGCTTTGTTTGTGTCAAGATGGCGGCGCGGTTGTAGAACACGTAAACGGACCTCTCCAATTTCACAAGTCTATGGACGGGCGTTTTCAGATGCATCTTCTTCACGTTGCTACGTAAATCCCACGTTTTATTAGCTCCCCTGCGTTGAAATAAATCGATTCACTGTCGAAGTTCCGAGCTAGCGTGTTACATCTTAGACCACAGTCAAGCTTAACATCAGGCTAGCTGCGGTCAAACGTAAGCCTATTCAAAAAAAAAAAAAATATTCAAGGATGCAAATACAAATACAAGCGATGATGATTGGCTGCCGTAAGCACTCACGTGACTTCGCCAGCCAATCGTATCAAGCTTTTCAAGAATTCTCGCACTACGGTGCCGGAGTTTTTAGGAGTAAATAGGTTCCTTCTAGGCAAGCGTGTTACATCTTAGACCTCAGTCAAGCTTAACATCAGGCCTAGCTAAGGTCAAACGTAAGCGTATTCATCAATAAATAAAAAATATAAAAAAAAAATGGTTGCCTGTAAAGTCGGTTTTACGGGCGAAGATTTTACGTGACAACGTCTGCCGCGTGCTGCGCGCGCGGCAGACCGATCATAGTTGAGTGGGAGAGAGACGCAAGGCATTCGGCGGGCCTCTCTCTCGTTCGGTGACTCATCGTAACGTTACCGGGCGTTACACTTTTTCATAAGTGACTCCCAGCCGCAACCTAATTTAAGACGTTGTCACGTCAAAATTCAAGGATATATTATGTTGTTGGCAGGCGGTGGACTGGTGGTCGGTGGGCGTGCTGACGTACGAGCTGCTGACTGGCGCCTCTCCCTTCACGGTGGACGGCGAGAAGAACACGCAGCAGGAGATCACGCGGCGCATCGTGCGCTGCAGCTACCCCGTGCCGCCCGACGCCAGCCCAGAGATACAGGACTTCATCAAGAAGTTAGTACTGGTCATATCCTTTTTTTTTTCGTGAGGAAATGCATTTACGCGTCTCCCGCTACAAGCCTGGACGAGGCGGGCGGGGTATGTCGGGCTCGAGGGCCAGAAGGGCCGTCACTACCGACTACAACCTCACGGTGTCCCATCTCACGACGGGGGCAGGGATGCAGGACCGCACAGCGCATTGCCGCTGCTCTCCCCGCCCAGGCCGCTGTCCGCAGTCCGAGCGGACCCACCTCAAGAGGGGCGACGTACCCCTCTACAGCGCGAGCGTACTGGCGCGTAGTACTGGTCATATCCTATTCAGGACATCTTGAGTTTACAGTTGTATCGTCATGAGGGGTAAAAAAGAAACGAAAAAATAGCTTAAAGACCGTCTAAAGAACAACTCTGAGAATATCTATAGATAAGTGAACAACTTCGAGGTGTCGAGAGTTTTCAAGCCGCCCGAAGGCCTCCTGACTTGGCTTAACGACTGCTTGTACTAAGACTAACAGCCGCGACATATAATCGTGTAATTTTGACTCAGAATTAACAATATGAAAAAAATATTTTTTTTTAATTCATAAGTGGTACTAAAAAAGTGTAAATATTCTCAGAGTTGTTCTTTAGACGGTCTCTTAGCTAATTTTATTTATGATTTTGTTTGCCGTTTATGATTTATAACGAAAAGACTGTCAATTCAAGATTTTGGCTTTGTTATCGCCTTAATATTATATAGGTAGCGCCTTTAGCTCGGCTAACTAAGAAAATCTGAATTATGGAGCTTAAAACGGACAGTATTTCGAAGAACGACCGAGCACAAGACTCATTTAACCAGGCTTACCATAATTTTAATATACATAAATTCGTTGCTAGTTAAAATCATCATAATCAAACTTTTATTTCAATATCAATAAAATTTATGATTTTTTTACATTTAATGGGCTTGCGTTTGATTTCAATTCACGTGATGGTAAGCGATATTGTGACCTTAGGTGGAGTGCGCTTGCCCAGAAGAAACCATTTCACTTTTGCCTTGAAAGCCATTATATTATAGTTATTGGGGAACAGGGAGTTAAGCAAAGAATTCCACACCTTAGCGGTTCGCACAATGAAGGTGGAGGCAAACCGCTTAGCACGCGCCTTCGGAACCTCCACGGTATAACGTTGCCGTCGTGGTACATATTTCTCTGCTGGTTCGATGGTTGATCGGGGCGAGGGGATCAAACCATACAATTATCTTGCACACTCTCCAATTCGTGTATTTCAAGAGTTTATGTTTTATTCTTACAGGTTACTGGTGAAAAACCCTCGGGCTCGTCTGGGCGGTGAAGAGGACGCGGCGGAGCTCAAGAGGCATCCATTCTTTAAGGTAATGCCGATATTTAGGAGTTTTATATACAATCTGCTATGAGTCTTCTTTGACAGGGGAAAAAATACAGAAAGGCATCCATACGATACTACGAACAAAGACGGATCAGAGATCCGTATCAGGCTTTTCAGCTGAATCGTGATAGAAGTCTTGATAGGCTGCAATTAAAATTGGTTCTTGATAAGTAGTTAGCATAATAAATACCTACAGTGTAAACTCTATATAACGACACTGAAGGGACTGTGCATTTTGTAGCGTTAGAGAGAAATGGAGAGAATGTATCATTGTATGGAATACAAGCTAAACCAACTAAAGCCAATTGATTTTGACGCTTTAGAGAGTTTGTCGTTAAATCGAGTGGATGTAGTATACAGTTTATGTATGTATAGTCTGTGGCCTGGGTGTGATAGTCTGTGGACGATACTCTATGGCAGTGGTCTACAACCAATGGCAGATAGTCGATAGTCTGTCTATTGATATCTATGGTGGGGCAGTCGCATACGGATCGCCAAGCTAGCAACACGTCTCCACAGAATTATCCTAGCAGTACAGTGCAACGTACTGATGGTTTATATAATATATGTTTGATCTATATTTGTGTAAAGTGTTGTAAGTGCACCCAGACACGGGAGCACTCTACAGTATATTTAATGAAATTTGTAAGTTTATTTAATTTTATCTAATGTTTTTAAGTATTAAGAAATTATTGTAGTATGGCTTGCCTTTAACGTATGTTATTTAGGGCTAATAAAGTTCTGTATTTCTGTATCATTGTATGGAATACTAGCTAAACCAACTAAAGCTTGTCGTTAAATCGAGTGACGTTACATAGAGTTAACACTATGTATGTATGTTTATATTTTTATGGCCTAAAGGCATGGTGGTAGGGCAATTTCTAGTGCTCGTCTGGCTAGCTACCCACCCTCAAGATAATAAATCTGTCGCAAACCTAACGTAAGTTTACACTGTATATGGAATATTCCAGAACCTGGACTGGGAGGCGCTGGCGCGGCGCGAGGTCCCGGCGCCGATCGTCCCGCAGCTGTCCCACGCGGCCGACACGGCTAACTTCGCTGACGAGTTCACGCGCATGCCGCCCACAGACTCGCCCGCGCAGGCGCCCAAACATCACGACAAGCTGTTCCTCGGTACGTTGTTACCGCCCAAAGTCAAAGTCAATCATTTATTGCAGAATTAAATGTTATGTAACAATCTTTGCTTAAATAACACACCTCGATAGCATAAAGGTTACCATGCCGGTCTGCTAATCAGAAGGTTCCGGGTTCGATTCCCGGCCCGGTCAACATCTTCGTGCTTAAGTAAATTTGTTGATTGTGAGTCTGGGTGGTAAATATGTATTTATATAATATGTATGTATGTATATGTAGTATATCAGTTGTGTTAGCAACCATAATACGAGCTAGAAATGGTTCAGTATGGGGCTAACCAGCCGTGTGTGAAAGTGTCCTAATATTTTTTATTTTATTTTTTATTTTACTTAATATACCCATGGTCAGGGTGTAGCAATATAGATTTGGAGCGGGCCGATTTATATAATATACATTAGTTATTATTAATTATTCTATGTTTACGTCATTTAAATTATTGTCATTAATATAATCTTTTACGTCATAATAACATTTATATAATAATAGATTTTTAAGACATTTTTCGAATTTATTATCGTTTTCACCCAACACAATGCTAGAGAGGATTGCTGATTCCCATACAGCGTGGAAGTTTGCTATCATCATCATCATCAGCCTATTTGATAATTGTTCACTGCTGGACATAGGCCTCTCCTAGCGATCGCCACAGAGCACGGTTTCCTGCCTTACGCATCCAGTGCTTATCAGCTACCGTCCGCAGGTCGTCGCTCCACCTGCCCGGTTGGTCTCCCACGCTACGTTTGCTATAATTAACGATGAAACATAGATGGCGCTGCAAATCGAGTGTGCAGCCTAGCTGCCGACCAATTCCGTGACGCGCTGCAGTCGCATACTGATATAGCGATAGTAGATTGCGTGACCCGCGTGAAGTCGATTCTTCTTCTTTGCCTTCACCTTTTCCCACTATGTGGGGTCGGCACAGCCCGGTTTTTGCTTCCACACTCTTCTGTCAGCCGTCATATCTACATTCACTCCTTTCTCTTTCATATCCTCTTTCACACAATTCATCCACACCTTCTTAGGTCGTCCTCTACTTCCACTACCTTGTACAATCATATTCATACTTCTCCTAGTCACATAGCTCTCCTCTCTTCGCATGACATGCCCATACCAAGATGAAGTCGTTGATATTGATTTAATATTTAATGTTTTTGTTTGACTTGTAACTGTATTGTTATCAATAAATGACTTTGACTTTGACTTTGTAATATTGAGGTCTACGGTGGAGTGCGCTTACCTAAAAGGAACAGGTTCACTCTCGCCTTGAAAATCGCTAGATTACAATCATTGGGGAACAGGGAATTCGGCAGTCTTCCTTATCATTTATAGTTTTGTGTATATTATGATTAATATCATATACTATTGTAATGATATTATAGTACTAGAATATAATTGAAAATTGACATGGATACATATCATATACTTTTGTAATGATATCATATTATTTGACTTGTAACTTTGGTGTTATCAATAAATGATTTGTATTTGTACTTTTTATATTTCAGGATTCTCTTACGTCGCCCCGAGTATATTGTTCTCAGAGAATGTGATCTCGGACCAGATCTGGCTGCAGACCACTGGACACAAACAGGACAAGCCTAAAGGATGGGTCGCGAAGGTAATTTAAGCTGCTTTACTCCGACTCCTGAGAATAAATAGGCCTTTCTTCTTACATGCCATTCTCTCGGTCCGGTCCAATCGTGTCCAGGTTCGACCTGCGACTGATGCTATGTGTATGTATGTTACCCGGGTTAATCCGAGAATAAAGGAGTTAATCTGGGATAAAAAGTGGCCCAGATTAACCGAGTTAATCTTCTCTTATTTATTAATTAATTAATTACCCCTCTGGATTGCCAAGGAAACTCGCTGCGTCAAAAACCACCATTCGACGTCCGAGGTCACGGACTATAAGTTTGGCGTCCGAGCACCATGATTCTAACGTTTCCACGGGAAACGGGATGAAGTTGTACGCTGGTTCCAAGCTCGTTTCTCCTTGTTCATTTCATACTTATACTTATTTTATTTTATTTACTTTTTAATTTTCAAAACATTTTTCTTTCCATTTTTGGAAACTTTCTGACATAGTGTACTTTACTACCTATGTATTATTGGGAGAAGACATCGGCTACCGTCATAAACTAGAAACTAGTTCGGAAGCCTAGTTTATAACTATATGACGAAATGGAATTCTTTATATATGTATTTGTAACAATTACTGTGTCAAATTTGACGACCTCGTTGGCGTAAAGGTTACCATGCCGGACTGCTAATCAGAAGGTTCCGGGTTCCATTACCGGCCCAGTCAACATCTTTGTGCTTAACTAAATTTGTTGGCTGTGGGTCTGGGTGTTAAATATGTATTTATATATAATATGTATGTATATGTAGTATATCAGTTGTGTTCGCAACCATAATACGAGCTAGAAATGGTTCAGTATGGGGTTAACCAGCCGTGTGTGAATGTAAAAAATAAAAAAAATATGTATTTATATTTGTCTATGACATTTACCAATAAATGAGTTAATGAGTGTATTCTCTCCGCAGGACTCTCCGTTCTTCAAGAAGTACGAGGTGGAACTGAGCACGCCGCAGCTCGGTGACGGCTCTTACTCGGTCTGTCGCAAGTGTATACACAAACAGACTGGAAACGTTTACGCCGTTAAGGTAAACTTTACTGCTATTGTTGTGTAAAATGTAACTGAACCGAAAGAAATGATTGTATTAAAACTTTAATAAGGCATGTTTGAATCATCTATACCAATTTTATAAAGAGGAAAAGTTACACATTTTTGTTTGTTTCTTTGACGTAAATAGACTCCAAAAAAATCGGTCCAGTAGGGACTGATTTGAAAAATTCTTTCACTATTGGGAAGCTACATTATCTGAGTACCTAGGCTATATTTTGTTTTTCTTTTACAATGTAAATGTAAATTTATATTGCTTTTGTTTAGTAAAATTTAAATGAACCGAAAAATTGGCTATGTGTTAGTCGGGATCGCGCATGAAGGGTTCCGTACCATTGTTGTATAGGAACCCCCCTTAAATATTTTTTTTTATATTTTTTAATTAAATACATATCTCAATATTCTGTGATTGTAAAGAGGGTCTACCAAATATCGTTATAAAGATCGGGTAAATAAACTACTTAAAAATTACTTTTGTTGTATGGGAGCTGTATTTATTTTTAGTATTTAGTTTATTATAATGGTCTTAAGTATTTAGTAGGCTTTAGTGTCATATATTTGTCTATTTTATCTCATCATTATTAAATGTAAAATAATATGTCCTTATTGATTTCCAGATAATCTCATCCCAGAAGAAAGACATAAAGCAAGAGATAGAACTGTTGAAGGCGTGTCAAGGGTGTCCCTACATCATCACATTACATGAAGTGTTCTACGACTCGGTAAGCTTATCTTAATATATATAAATCTCGTGTCACAATGTTTGTCCTCAATGGACTCCTAAACCACTTAACCGATTATAATAAAATTCGCACACCATGTGCAGTTCGATCCAACTTGAGAGATGGGATAGTTTAAATCTCAAATTATAGTCGCAATTTTAATTTATTGCTAATAATTGTCTGTTATTATTTGACAGTTACAATTATCTGTTAACTCCAAATGATTCTAACAGATGTCGATACCTTTCGACTGGGTTGAGTAAGTAATCAATAGATGGCGCTGTACCCCTAAGTGAGGCAAAACAACGTTTGCCGGGTCAGCTAGTCTACTATAAGAATCTTTGTCCTGACTCATTCATTCACTTATTCATTCATTCATCTCTAACTCCTTTAAACTTTTGACGACCTCGTTGGCGTAAAGGTTACCATGCCGGTCTGCTAATCAGAAGGTTCCGGGTTCGATTCCCGGGCCGGTCAACATCTTTGTGCTTAACTAAAATTTGTTGGCTGTGGGTCTGGGTGTTAAATATGTATTTACTAGCTGACCCGGCAAACGTTGTTTTGCCTTAAAAATATATAGTAGAAGATTCTCAGACCTACTGAATACGCATATGAAATTTGGTAAAAATCGGTCAAGCCGTTTTGGAGGAGTACGGTAACTAACATTGTGTCATGGAAATTTTATAATTCTTTATTGGACACATAAATAAAAAAGGCACAGTAAAAGACAATTAACTTAAAATTAGTGTACCACAATTGGCGGCCTTATCGCTTAAAGCGATCTCTTCCAGGCAACCTTTGGATGGAAAGGAATTTATAAACGACTAAAGAAGGACGTAGTGTACAATAAAGAATAATAAAAAACATACATATAATATTAATAATCTTATCTTAATTTATATAATCTCGTGTCACAATGTTTGTCCTCAATGGACTCCTAAACCACTTAACCGATTATAATAAAATTCGCACACCATGTGCAGTTCGATCCAACTTGAGAGATAGGATAGTTTAAATCTCAAATTATAGTCGCAATTTTAATTTATTGCTAATATAATTTGTTATAATTAACTGTAAGTAACCTATCTATATAGTAATTGAATTATCAATGAAGTAATTTGTAAAAATGAAGTATCTTTTTGTACGTGTTACTCCTAACCAAAAAGAAACCTGGCAATAACTAACCTTAGGCCTATATTACTTAAAGTAGGCGACCATACGTTTTTACCAAATCGCTAGTGCCTTGAAAATTCGCAAAACGGACACAACCGTCAACGACGTCTGCCCTCACGCGTCTGCCCGCGTTCGGGTCGCGCACTCAGCTATTAGCCGCTTCTTCCCCACCGCACACCCCGTTCGCCTGGCGCCGCTGCATTTTAAATCTGTGATATCTTCGAAAATATTTATTTAATTTACATGCTGCAAAAAGCCATATTGATCTTTATTAAATGCACAATGTATTTAAGATACTTAATTGGATAAGGATTAATACTGTATTGCTTAAAATCGCTTCGTAAATAAGCCATTATTTCTCGTACAAAGTAAAGGATAAAAAATGGTTATTGTGGGTTATTCCTAAGAGATAAACATATACCATCACGGACTTTTTTGTAGACCTTTTTAAGTTGTACAATACTGTATAAATTGTTTTGATCTATCTTGTAGGATACAGTCAGCGTTTGCAATGTAAGCGCAAAAAATGTGTTTTTTTACGACCTCACATTAAAAACCTCAAAAATTGTAGCCTATGTGTTATTCTGATGTATAAGCTATATTGTGGTAAAGTTTCATTCAAATCCATTCAGTAGTTTTTACGTGAAAGAGTAACAAACATACATCCATACATCCATACATCCACACATCCATACATACAAACTTTCGCCTTTATAATATTAGTAGGATATATAATATGTATGTATGTATATGTAGTATATCAGTTGTGTTAGCAACCATAATACGAGCTAGAAATGGCTCAGTATGGGGCTAACCAGCCGTGTGTGAATGTGTCCTATCAAAAAAAAACAATTAGACATGTATGTGACGGGACGGCAGAGCGTTCTTCCTCGTCATCCATTTTAGTTGCAGATGTGGGTAGCGTAGGTATACAGGCGTGGAGAAATGAAAACGTGGCACTCAATTTATAATGAAGGTATATTACCATCGAATCACAAAATATAATCGCAGGTAGGTAGATTGACAATTATTTCCGCTTATAAGATCGACACTCCAGCCAACACGTAGCGCTTGCGCACGATGCGAACCGATTGCTGTCTCGAATCGAACTGCCGCTCCGCGTTCCGTGCTAGCGCTGGCTGTTGCGTCAGAGCGGGCCTCCGACGTTAGTCACAAGTCAGTGTCAGCTGACACTGACATCGCAACTCGCCCGCTCTTCAGATCGAACGCGCCGTCAAACATAACTAAACTAAAAGGAACAAAAACAAGTCTGCAATCCAAAAAAGAGTACACAGCATGCTAGTGTAAACTTAATAATAAGGAAGGTTCAGATATACATAAAAAAGGGGAAATCTTAAGTACTAAACAATTTAACAATTTAACCTATAACTTATATTATTTCTAAATTGAATGAGACTGTTACTAAATACATCCAGTTCAGTAATGTGAGTCTTACATTGGTTGTTTTCTGGAGCGTCACAACATTTGAGTACCAGCTCGTTATATTCATTCATCTATAACTCCTTCAAACAATTAGACATGTATGTGTGTTAATGTTTACTAACATGTTGTTTGCAGGCGTTCACGTACATAGTGACGGAGCTGGCGGGCGGCGGCGAGCTGTTCCCGCACATGTCGCGGCCGCTGAGCGAAGCGAGCGCGCGCCGCCTGCTGCGCCAGCTGGCCGCCGCCACGCGACACATGCACGCGCGACACGTCGTGCACAGGGACCTCAAGCCGGAGGTATGTCTGTCTCCTTCTATCTACATATATTTGCACGAAACAAATGACTAACTAACTGGGTTGGCGCGTCTACCCGAATCGGATCCTTTTTTTTTTTTTTTACGTGAGGAAATGCCCGAATCGGACCGTTTTTTTTTACGTGAGGAAATGCCCGAATCGGATCCTTTTTTTTTTTTTTTTTATGTGAGGAAATGCCCGAATCGGATCCTGGCCTCCGATATTAGGAAACGCCACTGTTCTCGGTCATGTGCCTTCTCCTGCCACTGAGTGGCAAATCTTACAAAATCATTGATAGTTTCTTGAATTGTGGGCATAAATAGACCCAAAATCATTATCATATCTAAGGCGACAAAACCACTGTACACCAGTGTTACCAGTGTGCAAAGTGACTTTGAAAGTGTAATAAACGTGTTCCCGTACTCGTGGTTTCCTCTTTGCTCGACCATTCAAGTTTTACGCCCCTATGATGTCTGCCGATGATACTGCTGATGCTGTCGATCCGACATGTATATCACTTGAGAATAATAAAGTGAAAATCACATTAAAATTATTTGCAATCGTTAGAAAAAAATACAATTTTGTAAATTAAAAAACAAAGATAAAATGAAGCCACTCGCCCAAACGTGTCCATCAAGCTTTCAATATACAATACAAAAACCCTTTATTGCACATAGTTTTTACATAATATTTACATTTATACATAAAGAAAAGATAGAAAAAGTTGCAAAATAGGCGGCCTTATAGCCTATAGCGATTTCATCCAGGCAACCGTTGTATGGAAAAGTGAGAAAAGAAGAAGGGAGGTGTACTTAAAAAGTTATAAGAAGAAGAAAAGAATTAATTTATGAAGAAACAAATTAATTTATGTGATAAACAAAAAAAAGGATAAATTAAACCTACTTACAAAAAAATAAGGACACAGAATAACTACTACAAAAATAGTTATACACACGACAAGTAGTGTAAGTAAACCAACTTCTGGAAAATGGGAAGAGATTTAGCCTGCCTCACTGACAGGGGTAACGCGTTCCATAGTTGAAGAGCTTTTATAAAGGAAACGTGATAGTACAAGTTAGAATGGGAAGGGGAATATATTTAGTTTCTCCTTCCTCTTCTTCGTATGAGCTAAGTGGCCAAGCTCTGTGATGTCGAGAGTTTTCCATCTACCCTAAGGCCTCATTTGTTTTAATTGTACGTTTGTCTTGCAGAACATCCTGCTGACGAGCGACCGCCTGCACGAGGCGCGCGTGAAGGTGGTGGACTTCGGGTTCGCGCGGCGCGTGCCCGCCGACCGGGACGACAGAGAGAGCATGATGACGCCATGCTTCAGGTATTTTTTTTTTATTGTTATCCTTGTTTTGTACCAATCTGTCCATAGAGACGAAAGGCTTCAGTTTTTCTGTCCATAGAGGCAATAAGCTTCAGTCTTGTAGCAATCTGTCCATAGAGACGATAGGCTTCAG
This sequence comes from Mellilla xanthometata, assembly GCA_035578125.1. Taxonomy (NCBI): domain Eukaryota; kingdom Metazoa; phylum Arthropoda; class Insecta; order Lepidoptera; family Geometridae; genus Mellilla; species Mellilla xanthometata. The sequence continues at coordinate 7,718,248 of JAPUBQ010000025.1, forward strand.
TTTTTCTGTCCATAGAGACGATAGGCTTCAGTTTTTCTGTCCATAGAAACAATAGGCTTCAGTTTTGTAGCAATATGTCTATAGAGACGATAGGCTTCAGTTTTTCTGTCCATAGAGGCAATAAGCTTCAGTCTTGTAGCAATCTGTCCATAGAGACGATAGGCTTCAGTTTTTCTGTCCATAGAGACGATAGGCTTCAGTTTTTCTGTCCATAGAAACAATAGGCTTCAGTTTTGTAGCAATATGTCTATAGAGACGATAGGCTTCAGTTTTTCTGTCCATAGAGACGATAGGCTGCAGTTTTTCTGTCCATAGAGACAATATGCTTCAGTTTTACTGTCCATAGAGACAATAGGCTTCAGTTTTGTAGCAATCAGTCCATAGAGACAATAGGCTTCAGTTCTGTACAAATCTGTCCATAGAGACAATAGGCTTCAGTTTTGTAGCAATCTGTCCATAGAGACACTAGGCTTCAGTTTTGACTTCATTCGACTGTTGAGGTATGCGCCCAGCGCCCAGAGCTCAGCTTTCTTAATACAGAATACAGAATTTTACAAGTCAACTTAAAATAAATATAAAAGTCAAGATTTTGCCTTTATCCTCGCCCTAAATATTTCTACTAATAGTTGTTGTGCATGTTTCAGTTTGCCGTACGCGGCGCCGGAGGTGGTGTCCCGGGCTCGCAACGCTTCCGCGCCGGGTTACGGGCCGCAGTGCGACCTCTGGAGTCTTGGCGTTATATTCGTTAGTATACCGTTATCTATCTACGTTAATGGGGTTTCCTCTTCGATCAAATATATACCAGATACAGAGTTGCATACAAACACAGCACAAAAAAATGGCATGAGTTTACTATACTATTGTATCTATATAATAATATAATATAATATATATTTATTTTCCAAAAACCTTAAGCTATATACATTAATTTTCCCAAAATTGTAAGCTTTTTATAATAAGTTTGTTACAAAATTATGTTAGATCCTCTTAGAAATTACAAAAATATTTTAGAACAATAACAATATTTAAGAAGATTTATAAGAACTTATCGAAATAATACAGTAATAACTTAAAGCTTACATTCAAGTTTCGATATAACACTGCTTGTGTTGGTCGCTGTGAGTGTTCAATGGACCCCAACCTAGGCGTGAGCCTGTATCTTGGCGGTCCGTTGTACCTTTGTTACCTGGTATGAAGTTCGCGCTAATTTAGTAAGTTACAGTTACATAATTCAATATTTATGATTCTACTTCTACTATTGAATGGAAAAAGAAATAAATTATTACTAAAAGTTGTTCAATAGAACTATAAAAGAAGTATGTTTGTGACTGTGTACGTATGTATAGTGTGTGTGAGCGTAAGTATTTGTGTAAGTGTGTGTGTGTGTGAGTGTGTGTGTGTGTGTGTGTGTGATAGAGTGGTCGAGCTAAGTACATCCAGACATTTGGGCCTAGGTGACAGCTAAGTGTATATATTACACAGAAATTCAAAATATGACCACGTCACAAAAAAATGACCATACGCAGTGAACGTTAGAAAATTCAACTGTACTACTATACAAATAACGCTTAAATTCCTCAAACTCAAATAAGACCACACTCTTACTTGTGGTCTTATTTTCCTTGCCGTTTTTAGAGTCATCACCTTTTCACTTGGTCTGTGGTTCTAAACGTAGGTTCCAATTCCAAACTGTGGTTCCAAAGAATAACTTCAAAAAAAACGACCAGTATCTGGCCGGTTGCCAGATGAATGTTTTTTAAAAGAACCAGTATCTGGCCACTTGCCAGTTGATGGGTTATTATATCTAGTACATTTTTTATCGAAGGGTTTTGTTCTACTCAAAGAATTTCCGTCAAGTGTGGCGCCAGCCTTTATAAATGATTTGATTTGTATTATAAGAGTATTCAGTTCATTTATTCAAATGTAGGTACATTTATGAATGTCATTTACAGTCAACACTTATAAACGAAAGAAGATAAAATTAACAAAAATAAAAATTAATTACATAAAAGGTACATGTAGCACACTTATGAATGTCATTTACAGTCAAAACAAATAAACAAAAGAATATAAAATTAACAAAAATAAAAATTAATTTCATTAAGTAGCAAATAGCGCAAAATCCTTGTCATCAATAAATTCGTCAACAGAGTAATAAGCTTTCTTAATTAGCAGAGACTTAACCTTTGTCTTAAATTTAATGTCACATAATTTGTTTACACATTCAGGAATTAAATTATACTTTAACATTGTTAGTTACAAATGCTTTTTCGGTTTTCACAAGTCTGGTCACAGGTACTATCAGGTGGTCTTTACTTCTACATGGACAATAGAAGACAAAATTAAATATTTAGTGTACTTCCGCTGTGATCCGAAATCCAAATTAAGACAAGTAAAGGAAAATTCAACTAAGATCAATTAACCAAGCTTAATTAATTAAGATTAATTAACTAAGATCAATTAATTAAGATTAACGTTACCTATCACAATTCGGAAATTCTTAACTCTACACGTGTTTCGCCTAACCACAAGGCATCATCAGGAGATGCTGACTCTTCGAACGACAAGTCGAGAGTGATTTAATTTTGTCTTCTATTTACAATGGATTTCCGCAAAGTAACGCCTGAGTCAATAAGCTTTCTACATGGACGTTTGCAGCTATTATCGGTCATGGTATATTTGTGTTATAAGAGTATGTTTGTTTCCAGTATTGCATGCTGAGCGGTCGAGCGCCCTTCCAGCCGACGTCGCGGAAGGAGCCCATCACTGCTCTCATGGACCGTATCCGAGTAGGCCACTTCTCAATGGAAGGTTGGTTTACTTATCATATTTTCACTTCTAATTGAGGCCACTAGAACCAGAGCGGCCCAAACATAAACTACAAATTATGTGGATATGTGCTGGGCCAGTGTGCTCTATTGACATTGTTTTAAGAATCAAAATGCCATAACATATTTTTTAGCACCATCTATGATTATTTCTCGAAATTACCTTTGAGCCTCTCTGGCTTTGAAATTAGGGGTTTGAAAAGGGGCATTGCCGTGGTCTAGTAATAATATCACAAATTGTGGTTTGGGCCGCTCTGGTTCTGGTGGCCTCAATTCTAGTAATATATTATCATTAAGTACAATAGTATTTAGTCATTATGATATGAATCAACTGTCAATTTTCAATTCTAGATAATCATTAGTATTATAAAAAGTTTTATCTAATAGCCAAACCCTGAGTCTAGTCTTAAAGCTGGCGGTGGAAGGTGCATCTCGGACAGTCGCGGGTGGGTACCTCTCCAATTTCACAAGTCTACGGACGGGCGTTTTCAGTTGCATCTTCTTTACGTTGCTACGTAAATCTCACGTTTTATTAGCACCCTGCGTTGAATTTTTTTTATTGATGAATAGGCTCACGTTTGACCGCAGCTAGCCTGGTGTTAAGCTTGACTGTGGTCTAAGATGTAACACGCTTGCCTAGAAGGAACCTATTTACTCTAGATTTGAAGACCCCCAAATCCCCCCCAGACCCCGATTCGGGTTGATGTGCCAACCCAGTTAGCTAGTTTAGACATTTTTTGATATTGTATACTTATAATCTTTTGACATTTCTTTTAAATATTATTGCTTAGCTGTAAATTATAGTGGAGTGCAATTGACTTATAAATTAACTTATTAATTGATTTTTTTCACACCGCATATGCGGTAGCCTACAAGGGATATTTTATATTATTTTCCATGTTTTTAAATTACCTGTGGCTACGCAAATAAAATTATTTCATTTCATTTCGTAGTTCTCGGGAAAAAGAGACTCATTCAAGGTGCATGAGTTGAATGTTAACTTTTGTTTTAGGAGCTATCTGGGAGCAGATATCGTCAAGCAGTCGCAGGATCATCCAGAGCCTGCTGACGGTGGATCCTGTCGACAGGCTGACAGCCGCCGAGCTCATACAGGCGCTTACCGACACGCCGCCCGACCCCTCCACATTCAAACTACAGGTAACCATCACCATCAGCCTAAACCCTGGTGGAAATTGCTCTATAGTCCGGTCAATTTAGACATACGAAGTTATTTATTGTTAAAAGAAAGTTAAATTGAATGAGAGAGAGTCTCTAAATGAAAGTCAGAGAAATAAATAAATACGAATAAATAATAATATATTGTACATCATAAAATATTAACAGTATTACAATTAAATGATAAACAAATTGGGTACATATGGGCGGCCTTATCGCCTAGATAGTCCGGTCAAATTAGACTAGAAAATGAGAGTAAAGTTACATAAATTCCCACCAAGCTGAAAATCTGTAAGATTGTTTAAGATATCATTAAAAACGAGATTGGAAAGTTCCCCATCTTTCCCCTGTAATGATTTTTTTTTACTTACAGGGGAAACATGGGGAACTTTCAAATTTTCTTTTTAATGATATTTCAAACAATCTTACCGATTTTCAGCTTGGTGAGAATTTATGTAACTTTACTCTTATTTTTTAGTCTAATTTGACCGGACTATCTAGGCGATAAGGCCGCCCATATGTACCCAATTTGTTTATCATTTAATTGTAACACTGTTATTTTATTATGGTGTACAATAAAGATATTATCATAAATGTATTTATTTATTCATCTTACTTTTAAGTTTTTACAATCAATTGTATCGTTACTATAATAATATAATAATCTTCTAATATATAAAATTTCCATGTCACAATGTTAGTTACCGTACTCCTCCGAAACGGCTTTACAGATTTTTATCAAATTTTATATGCCTATTCAGTCATAGAACAAATGTTGGTTATCTTGTCGCTCTTAAACCGCTATTGAAAAGCTTAAAGTTAGTTAGTAATCCTGTACATGCATTATTGATCTTTTAATTACGTTTTCTTTTTTTCCCACAGGACATGACCAAAGCGGATCTGTACAAGCGTCGCAATAAGACCAAACAAGAGCACGGCTCCGACGCATCCGACACAAGCAACGAGCAACAGCCAGAGGTCGACCCCATCACTATCACCATCAACAACCATCTCAATATCATCAAAAACAGAACACACAAAAGCTCACTAGAAAACGACGTAGAACTCATAAAGGCTAACACACAACACACGCCTGTCAACGAGGAGACACAACCTTTCACCGACACAGAAGAAATACCATCAGTCAAACCCGTTGAAAAGACATACGCCAAATCCAGATCCAAACTGGACGACTATATGTACGTAGAAAGTGATGAGGCTCTAGACATGTTCAACAAGAAGTCCGAAGAAGACTCCCCTGTGCCAGTCAAAAAGAGGAAAATCGAAACGCGACAAACTAAAAAAGAAACGGAACGGCAACTGAGAAAGAAAGATAGTAATGTGAATGGAACTAAGAAACGTAAAGGCAAAAAGAAAGCCAAAAGAGAAGTAGTTATAAAGAAAGAAGTAATAGAAGAAGAGGAAACGCCAAGACAGACTAGAGCTAAAAAAGCAGGAAAGACACCCGAGAGCGAAAAGAAATTAATACCAATCAAAATTAAAGTAGAAAAAGGTGACGAGACGGAAACTAGGAGATCTTTGAGAAGCGGCAGCGGGGATAAATCGCGTAGTAGTGAAAAGAAAACACGCGCAGGCAAAGAGTCGATAGAAAACGATAAACGGCCCGTCAAAGAATCGATCGAAAACGATAAAGTGACTCGAAATACTCGCAAGCGCAAATTCGAAGATACCGAAAAACCCGTACTTCGGGAAACGGGTCAGAACGGCCGCGCTTCGAGAAAAAGCGACGAGAAAGCCGAAAGAAAAATAGTTCGAGCCAAAAAAGGGAAAAAAGATCTAGAACCGTTAAAAGTCGACATCGAAATAGATACCAACGTTCGAATGACAAGGTCTAGACGGCGTCGCTTAGAAATCAGTCTATCACCTTCGGAAGTAGCATTAGTGATGCCCGCTTTCTCATTCGAATCTGATGCTCGGGTGAACTCGATCGAGTCGAATAAATCGACTAAATCGAACTCGTCAAAGAATAAATCGATTAAATCGAATGCCAAAGGGAAAAACGCGAGTAAAGCAAAGAAAACGCCAGTCAGGGCGACTCGTTCGCGAAACCGTAGGTGAAAAAATAACCGTGGTTGTTAGTAATACTATTAGTTAAATTAGTAACTAAAGCAACACTTGTGAGTAAAGAATTTGATTCAATTAGGCGGGTCTCTGAGTCTGCTTAAAATATTTCAGTAATTGTAAATGTATTTTGGACGGATGAATTACAAATAAATGATGATGTGTTTGAAAATAAATAGACGCTACGCCAATTTGAGCCCTATTCTCTAAGCACGAGAGTTGAACCAAAATCGTTGTTACATTAGACAAATTATCATAATACAGGGTTATCTAGAAAGGGTTCTATTAAACGGAAAAAGGGGTCAATGTACATTTGTCTTCTTTTTTCTCATTTTTTTTGTTGGTTGTCAATTTTGTGTTTTTTCTATAAGAAGCTCAGTCAAGCCACGGCCTCACTGATTGTAGAAGAAATAAGGCAAACAAATAATTGATATACATATGGACCCCTTATTTTGTTTACAATACCCCTTCCATATAACCATATATAGATATAGACTGTTATGCCAAAAGGCAACTAGGTAATTTAAAATGAGTCCTAATGTACCCGCGCTTGCATAAGGACCTATACCAATACCAATTTATTTATTAAAAATGTATTTTTGCAAACTTGCTTTGTTTTAAATGATTTTTCCAAAGGCTATATTTTGTGTACCTATAATACCATCGAAACGCTATTGAAATCATATCAAAGTTATCAAATGTAATGAATGTAGTTTGTGATTCGACATGTGTTTCGCAAAGCCCTCATCTTTGTGACATTTGTGACATGTACCTAATAACTGAAGTTTTGTAAAAATATGTGTTGGACTAACACAACGTTTCTTAGTAATGTGTTTTTATTTTATAATCTGTTTATTTAATGTTACTATTAGTTTTTAAGATTTTAATTATTACCATTAGATCTAATTCTTGGACGTTATATTTAAACTAAATTAATTATCATTATTGATGTTTAATATTAATTATTTTATTAGAAAAGGGTCTGCGTTACCGAAAAGGGGTCAATGTACATTAGTTGTTAGAAAATTTGTATTCAACTACTGATTTTTCGCAAAATCAGTTTTGGTCGCTATGCATTCAGTTCTAATTGAATTGATATTGACCCCTTTTCGGTGTATCCAACCCTTTCCTGATAACCATGTATAGGAGAAAATTGAGGTGTGTTTGTTGATCTTATACTGTTCTACATATTTTGTAAGCTTTTGGGAATTTTCGCGAGACGCGGGGGAAGATCAAAGAGAATAAATTTTGAAATACTGAAGTTTCTGTTTTTTATTTTTTGTTTTATAATTATTATTACTACCATGGTGGTCCCAATACGTGAGCTGATGCGGAGTTGGGAACTATAAATAAATAGTAGTAGAAGTATTTGTTTTTCTACAGAATGCAGAATCTTAAAGTTTTTCTTTTAAAATATTTTTCTTACTTATTGTCTTCTTACTAACCTTAAATCTAAAAGTCTTCTTTTCTCATTCAATATTTTAAGACTTTGACTAAAAACAGCCGGAACTTTAAATATTTTATCATCATTTAATAAAAGATGTAGTAGGTAAATATTATCATTAAAAGGAAAAAAATAAAAATCTATCTACATTAGTTTTTATTTCATTACTTTCATTTCAGATTTTTAATTTATAATAGACTGCAGTGCTTTAAAATTTATTATCTTTCATACTTACTCCGTGTGTGAAATCCAAAAGCATTTACTACTTCATTGACGACCTCGTTGGCGTAATGGTTACCATGCCGGACTGCTAATCAGAAGGTTCCGGGTTCTATTCCCGACACAGCCAACATCTTTGTGCTGAACTAAATTTGTTGGCTGTCGGTCTGAGTGTTGAATATGTACTTGTAACCATAATACAAACTAGAAATTGTTCAGTACGGGGTTAACCAGCCGTGTGTGCAATGTGTCCTAATATTTATTTTCTCTGTTAATTAATACAGTGACAAAATTGAACCTACTGTAGAATCAAAATGAACTTTATTTTTTTATTATCACTACAGTTTAATACGAAAATTAACAATAATTATTAAGAGTATATTTTCCGCCCTTTACGCTTAAAATTTCAATCAAATTGTACAATCTAAAAGTTTACACTCAAAATGTCAATGTTTTGGTTAGTAAAAAAGATCTCTCAGAATAAATTGGACAGTTTGTGCGTTTGTTTGTGTGTATATTTGTTCGAATAATTAAATGGTAAGTGTTGTATAAATATGTTTTAAGGAATAAATTCGATATGTAACTATTAAACTCAGACTATTCTAAACTCCTTAGAATAGTCTGAGCTATTAAATTACATGTTATATTTAAAGTTGTCTATCTCGTTGTAAAATAACACTCTCATTTCTTATAAAATAACAAAAAAAATACCATTTTATTATAAGGTTGTATTTTCAAATTCTCTTTCGACTTTTTGTTGATTTTGTCTATAGTTTTCACTGGGTAAATTATTTTTTCTTTGTAAATAAAAAATAGAATTTAAGTACAAAAAATGGTTATTGATTAATTATAAATATAAACAAGTAAATACAAAAGTAAAAAAAGGGCGATTGTGGCGCTGATTTTAATTTCTATTTATATATTTGCAATGCCTTTCTTTTATAATTTTTAAAGGGTTTTCTCAAATTCTGGCCTGGGTTTAGAATGTTTTTAATTTTATACGTTTTTTTCTAACTGGTTGTTTTGTATGAAACCTGTAGTACCAAAGTTTGGGTACCTGTCCCTTTCAATTTGTTATAAAATTCTAATGAAGTTTATTTGCATGTTCTAATGAAGTTTATCTCATTAACGTTCTATGTATTAAAATCCATCTGGTGTAAATTTATTAGTCTTTTAGTCTATGCAATGTTGTTAAAAATCAAAATAAAAGATTCTAAATTAAAATCAGTTGAAATAAATAAAAAATAGAGGTTAAAAAAATATAAATATGATATGAAAATGTCAGATAAAAGAGTTATCGAGTTTTTGTTTGAACTTTTGAAAGTTTTAAAACATAAATTGTTTGTGGATATAGACCAATAGATACATCCATTAGTTACCCGGCATTCTGTAACTATTTATAAAAACAACTCAATTGTAATAAATATTAAAATGTATCGCAAATGTGATTTTATAAGTAATGTTTTAATTCAAAAGTGAATATTAAAACTTAATTTAAAAATATTGCAAAAATAGGCGAGGTTATTTTTTTATAATTTCTTTTTTAGCTGTAAATAATACGAAAAATATAATATCATAGAAATCAAATCAAATCGATATTTGCGGTGCACTGGATCAATCTAAAAGAACATAGATACCTATCAATGTTCTACCTAACAGTACCTACCTAGGTACTGTTTAATTCATTACCAAGTTGTCTATACGTAAACGTATGTAATACACAATTTATTAATTAAGAGTTTGTACATGAAAAAAAATATATCCAACTAGTACTATAGAAACCTAAATTTCGTTATATTAACGTTAATAGCTCGAGTCAATAAAGAAAACATTTGTTAGTTCATGTCCTCTGATAACAAGAGAGTCCTGGATTTGATTCCCAGCACAGCCAACATCTTTGTGCTGAACTAAATTTGTTGGCTGTTGGTATAGGTTAAATATGTATCGATATAAAGTATTTATATATGTAGTATATACGTTGTGTTAGCAACCAAAATACAAACTAGAAATGGTTTAGTATGGGGCTAAACGGCTGTGTGTGAAATGTGAAAAATAGTTTATTGACTCAAGATATATACAATATGTATTCAGAAATTATGTATATCCCTGTTAAGAAAAATGTGTCTCCTTGTCTTGTTAATGCTAAATTGTATGTTTGTAGATACTTCTGTACACATAAAATATAATTTCGAAATTCATAACACTATGAATTTTCATGTGTAATTAGTTTCGATCAAATATATACCAGATTCAGTTTTGCATACAAACACAGCACAAAAAATGGCATGAGTATTGTATCTATAACAATATACACAGAAAAACAAAATATGACCATGTCACTAATAATATTTCAATTCAAGTCAACCTTGCCTTATAAACATAAGCTATCTTGCGCCGCGATAACAGCTCGTAAAGTTTTACGACCGCAGTGAGCGTTAGAAAAATCAACTGTATTACTATACTGATAACGCTTAAATTCCTCAAACTCAAATAAGACCACACTCTTACTTGTGGTCTTATTTTCTTTGCCGTTTTTAGAAACATCACCTAATTTGGACCTAGTACATTTTTGATCGAAGGTAATTAGTAAAAAATAAGTAGATACTACCTATTGCCGTATAAAAAAAATACAGGAAATTTTAAATTTCCAAATTGCTTTGAGGTTAGCTTTTACGTCACTGTGTCATGTAATAATAATAAGTGCACTTAAGTATGTACTTTGGATAAACCAAAAGAAATATATAATTTTTGTAATAATACATAAATAAAATAAATTAAATTAGTTATATATATATATGGTGTGTCGGCCCAAAACAAATTTTGTATGATGTATGTGATTGTCGTATAAAAAGTAATTAAATGTATTAAATTATACCATTTTAACATTAATTTCTTGTTTTTTATTTTGCTGGCTGTTTTTTTATCCTTGATAGGTTTTGACTACAGCTTACTTGATGTAAAGCTACACTGTAGTCTACAATATGGCACGCTTACCAAGAAGATACCTATTAACTCTACTTTTGAAGACCCCCGGATTGATACCTCTCAGGAAACAGAGATTCAGGTAAAGAGTTCCAAAGCTTCGCAGTCCTTACAATAAAGGTCGACGCAAAGCGTTTTGTACGAAAGTTTGGAACTTTAACTCTGTTTTGGTGTCTCTTTCCTGACTCTCTGCTCGTTCTGTAACGGAGATAGTGGAATTATAATATGGAGTTCCAAAGCACACTGCCCGAAATAATGTTAATGTTGAAATGTAGCTCAATAGTACATACGCATATCATCGTGGGCCTATAGACCTTAATCATATATCTTAATCTCTAATGTAGCGCCTGTCTCAGCCAGCTAAAGTGGTCTGATACGATCATCGAAGATAAGCAACGGTCGATGCGGACGGTGTTTTGGATGGGTGACCATGCACAACACTGTCGTTTTTTCAAGTGGCATTATCATCTGGGCACTACCGTGGGTCGGATGACACGTTAAATTGTAGGTCCTGGCTGTTAAGCCCGGGTGACACGAGGCTAGTATTTTGAAGCTAGGATAGTAAGCTAGTAAGTAAGGGGTCACTAGCTTACCTACTAGCCCGGATTGTAACCAAGCTAGTGCTGTCTACACGAAGCTAGGAAATTTCAAGCTAGTCAAGTCAGTAGTGAGTTGTGCTTAACCTGATAACACGTATACGTAATAAAATTGTTTTAAAAAACAAACAACCGACTTCAAAACCACAACTAAAAAGGGAAACATAATTTTAAGCCTAAATCAAATCAAGAATACATAAATAGAATAGAAGAGTTTATTTTGTGTACTTATAAAAAACTATTTTCAATTTTTATTAATCCTGTATTCTTGGAGTCGGTGCCAGCAAAGAAAGACAATTAATAATAGATATTTTTTAACAAACATTAATTTGTTCTTATAAGATGGCACCGACTTCAAGAATACAGGATTAATAAAAATTGAAAATAGTTTTTTATAAGTACACAAAATAAACTCTTCTATTCTATTTATGTATTCTTGATTTGATTTAGGCTTAAAATTATTTTTCCCTTTTTAGTTGTGGTTTTGAAGTCGGTTGTTTGTTTTTTAAAACAATTTTATTTTTACATTTTTATTGGTTAGTAATGAAATTTTCACCGTATTTGTACGAACCGTTTGAGCGTAAAGAAGTCCAAAGCAGCACAAATTACAAAATGTTTGTTGTGTCAAAACGTACTAGAAACAATTGCGAGCGAAGCAAGCCGGATGCGAGCGAAGCGAGCTATGCGCGAGCGAAACGAGCGCGAAAATTTGCACCGTATTTGTTCGAACCGTTTGAGCATAAAGAAGTCCAAAGCAGCACAAATTATATTATATTTGGAGTGTCATACGCCCAAAACACCCTGGGGGAAAATCGAATGAAGCGAGATAACTCCTAGCGAAGCGAGCGCGTAAATATTTTCCTTATCCGTTTGAGGGTCTAGTCTATTAATATATCAAATTTTACAGTTCCTTCTTCCACTTAGTATGACCTAAGTGGCCAAGCTCTGGTCAGATTACTTTTGTTAGCCAGGCTTCTTATTTTAAAATATATATAAAAATAAAACAGGTTATCGAGTTATTTGGGCATCCCACGGGAATAGCAATAACTCTTTAAGATAAAAAGTAACCTTCGTGTTATACAAGGTCTAGTCTACCCCCATAGCAAATTTTAGCGAAATCAGTGTGTCATGTGTTATTTGGTGCATCCCACGGGAACAGTAATTATTTTCGGGATAAAAAGTAGCCTATGTGTAAACACATAGTCTAACCTATCTTCATTCCCAATTTCATCAATGTCAGTACAGCCGTTCGAGCGTGAAGAAGTTAAAAAGATTTATATGTTATTTGGTGCATCCCACGGGAACAGTATTTTTTTCGGGATAAAAAGTAGCGTATGTATTAACACATAGTCTTACCTATTTTCATCTCAAATTTCATGAATATCAGTACAGCCGAACGAGCGTGTATCTCTCTTCGGCCGTAAACATAACCTAACTTTTTAGGTTTGCCTACGATTTCCCTAGGAATCCATCATCAGATCCTATTTTGGTGTCAATGGGACCAATTCAGAACCATACTCTTTCAATTAAAAAAAGAATTTTGAGAATCGATCCACAAATGGCTGAGAAATCGGTGAACATACATAAAAAAAAAAAATACATACAGTCGAATATATAACCTCCTCCTTTTTTGAAGTCGGTTAAAAATGAACAGTGTGCGTAAGAGAAAAGCAATTCTACTAAGAAAGTTAATTCGGAAGTTGTGTCAACATGCGCTAGATGAAATATTAGCTCTGCTAGAAGAAAAGCGTACTTGGACAAGACCCTGGATCTTAAGAAGACATAGTCATGGAGCATCTGCATTACTTTTAAAAGAACTGCGATCTGAGGATTCCGGCGAATTCAAGAGTATTTTGCGAATGACACCTAATATTTTTGACAATTTACTGAATCTAGTGGGACAAATACAAAAATTAAATACTAATATGAGAGAAGCCATACCGGCTAAAATAAAATTGGAAATAACTCTAGATTTTCTATCATCTGGTGTCAATTACAGGAAGTTAAGTCACATGTATCGTGTTTCAAGATCTACTATATCTAGATTCATACCAGAAGTTTGCAGTGAAATTTATAAGGCATTAAAGAAAGATATACAGGTATGTAGAATTTTATTTATTTCAAATTAAAGTAGGTACTTTTACGCTTACATAAATGGCGAGATTAAATTCTAAATTACAAAATGAGAAATCATAAATGACGACAAAATGTACGTTTACGCTACATAAATGGCGAGAAATGTATCAAGCATTTTGAAATGCTTGATAGATGGGATCTTCATCTTGCTCCAACTCTTGCTGTGGTGGCGGATGGATGATGGGTTCATCACGTTGCTCAGTCTGTTGTAGTTGTGATGGTGGATTAGTGTAGAGTGGACTTGCTGCAGAACTATTGTAAGAAAATGTGGTTGACATATTGGAGTCTGAAGAATTGATAGGTGACTGGTACGAAAATGTAGTATTTCCGAAGTTTAAATCATACATCCGACAGCGGGATAGTGTTGCGTTGATCTGATCCCTAGCTAAAATGGCCTGTCCAGATGAAAGCTTTTTCAACTGACTTGCTACATATTTTGCAAATATCTCATGTTCATCCAGCTCTGGTTCCTGAAATTCTCGTGAACTGTTTAAATCCTCCTTAATCACCTTAATTTCATTTATCAATGAACTCACTTGCGAAACCTTCCGTTTCTTAAATTGCGGAATGTTACTTCCGGGGGAAATAAATTTAGAAGTTTTATCTTGAATAGACGTTCGCTTGCAGGTTGAGACATTTCAACTGTCTTTTCTGACAGATTTTCTGCTACGGGTGGTTCTAATGACTGACTGTTGCTTGCACTGTTGTCATCTTTATTATTGTTTGGAGAATCTTGATTGTTCTGAAAATAAAAAATTTGTTAAAAATATTGTTACAGATTCCAACTACAACTGAAGAATGGGCAGCTATAGAAAATGGTTTCAGAGTGAAATGGAACTATCCAGCGTGTTATGGCGCCGTCGACGGGAAGCATGTTCAAATCATAGCTCCTGGCAACAGTGGAAGTTTGTTTTTTAATTACAAAAAAACATTCAGTAATGTTCTTACGGCTATTGTTAGTCTCAGTACATGCAGTCGTTAAGCCAAGTCACAAAGTACAATATTAGTAGGATCGAGTAACGGATTTAAAATCCTCAGAATACAGAAAGAATGTATTCTGAGTTAAAATCATTTACAGTAATTATTTGCGTATCCCACGGGAATCAGTTCTTATTTCGGAAATATTACCTAGTGCCTATGTGTTAATCCAAGGTCTTACCTATTTCCTTTCCGAATTTCATCAAAATCGGTTAAGCACACACACTTTCGCATTTATTATATTAGAAGGATGTTTGTCATATCTTATAAACATCATAATCCATCTACGATTTTCCTTAAAAGCACTACTAGAAAACAAAATTATAGTCTGTTTACAACTTGCCAGTTGACAGTGACAGCCAAATGTCAAATTAGACATAAGTAATGTATTCTTGCCTGCATCTAAAATAAAAATGGTGCTATTATATTTTTTAGATAATTGTAGGTATATCTATGCGATGTCTACTTTTTATATAAGTACAAGTAAAATATATAAGAAAAAATATGTACAGCATAAAAACCCAATTTATATTTCAATATATTTAATAATGCGTGTTTCTAGAATATAATGACGTCCACTCCTCGTATTATTATATTGTTAATGCTCGATAACTCTTTAATGTCAATGGCTACATAAGACCTATTTCTGGGGCCTATTGTAACTCGTTTTATGATATTTGCTATTCTTACATTTTATTAAAATACGCATCATAGACGTTGGCCAAAAGGCAGCCTAACTGAAGTGGAATTGGGCTGGGGACATCAGCCGGATGTCGGAGGATCTGTGGGCTAAACACACCACCCAGTGGGTGCCACAGAGCGTCCGACGTCGCGGCAGGCCCAGACGGAGATGGCGGGACGCACTGGATAAACACTGCAAAAACTGGCAAGAAATAGCAATAGATCGTGATAAATGGAAAGAGAGTAGAGAGGCCTTTGCTCTTCAATGGGATAAAACAGGCTCATAATAATATAATACATTTTATTATGTTGTACAATTATTCAAGACGCACAACTACTATGCATAGAAATTACTATTTATCGGACCTTAATCAAAATAATAGCTCTACATGTACAAAGAGATGTAGTACAACATATTAAACTCATCTCAATCATTAGTATGTTGTCGATTCAATACGTTCGGTTTTCACTTGTCAACTTCTTCTTCTTCTTCTCCTTGTGGCGTCTTTGTCGCACTTCATCGCCCGCGACCAATCAGAGCGCTTGTCCTGAATCGCGCAAACGGTATTTACAGCGCGCGTACGACGGGTTCAAGCTACAATGCATGACCGTCGGACGGCCGTCTCCGGACACAACATCTGTCCGGGGGGATATCCCTTTGCTAAATGGAGGCAGACCGTCGTCGCTCCATATCCTTTGCCATTTCCAGTGGGAAACCACCTAGTGAGGTGGGGTCGGCACAGCCTGTTTTTGCTTCCACGCCACTCCTTCAGCCGTCATCTCCACATTCCTTCTCCCTTTTCACTTGTCAACTTGTCGTTAATTAATTTAAGGCTGAAATTGGTAGAATATATTTATGCATATTCTGGTAGCCCTAAATGGTACAGTGGCAGACAAACGTCAGGCGATGTCGAGTTTTGTGTTGGAAAAATAATTAATTTCTCGACTTTTTTGTGTTAAAAATTATGTGAATAATGAGATGAAAGTGTAGATAAGTGTTAGTTTAGTGTCCTATAGTGATTATGGCGCATAGTGCCGGTGTTTTGAGTTCTGATATATCGCGAAGGAATCCACAGGATGAATATGAGCTTATTCAGAGGATTGGATCTGGGACGTATGGGGATGTGTACAAGGTAGGGGGTCTTGGACCACCTTATTTACTTCGCTTTTCTAAATTTAAACTTTCAAACTCGAATCCCCTGTTCTGGGCGTTACAATTTTCTCTGTCGATTTCTGGTCGATTACATCGGTTTTTTGTGACAAAATTGGTTGCATTTCTCTTTTACGTTTCTCGATTATGTGTTTTAAACCAGTTTTGATCGTATTTTGTTTCAATTTTGTCCATAAAGTCCTGTATAAACATGTGCAAAAGTTGACCTTGAGTGTGGGACCACAGTAAGATACTAATTAGGCTCAGCACACACCCACTGGGTTTTATAAATGCAAAACACTGCCTCCTTTGTTTAGAGTTATATAAAATCTACAGATTGCTTGATAGATTCACAGATTAGGTGATAATGTTTTTAAAACATAATATTATTGTGTTATCTACTGAGAGTTTTCTGTATTGATTAATCATTAATTATCAAAGATATATTTGTGCATAATTTTCCTCTATGGATTTATGAAAATGAATAATAAAAACAATTAATTAAATTTTGGATGCATATGGTATCCTCAAGAGAAAATAATATCCTACATTATACAACTTATTAGACCCCCAGCCAATAACAAAAAAAAATCCCTAGGAGCCTGTGTATTTAATGCTTCACTACCTATTGTTTAGTGATAGACCAGGTTAAGAAGTGACTAGTATAGGCATGGTCCACCTTAGGCAGGAGTGTTCCTGACTCATAAGAATATGCACCCGGATAGTCAAATATGTGAATAGTATTAGGCAGGAGAGTTCTTGACTCATAAGAATATGCACCCGGATAGTCAAATATCTAGTTGTAAGGAGTTAAAGAATAAAAACTCTGTGTTCCTGCAGTTTGCTTGAGAGCTAGTAATTTCACACTAAATATGATCTGCCTTAGGGCAGAATGTCATTAACTTGTATGGTTACACACCTTTCCTGTCTAATGCCTAGCTGTACTTGTGTTTACAAGTCCAATTTAAGTTATACCGATCCAACTACTTAAGACCAAGACAAAATGTTTTTTTATAAGAATTACAAATTATTTGTTGTAACTGGGTTGGAACAGGTATGCCAGTAGACCCAGGGCCTTACTCCGTTATTTCCTGGCACAACCAATGTCTTTGTGATGAACTAAATTTTTTAGTTGTTTTCAATATGTATGGATATAAAATGTTTATCAGATTTTTTTTTAATTGGCATGCGTTTGATTGCTATTCACCTAATGGTAAGCGACATTACAATCTAAGGTGGAGCATGGTTGCACAGATAATGTTAAAGCATGCCATTATGTTAAAGTGTACAGACTGGACCCAGTCTGTATAATATTGATTTGACACAGTTTAATAAGCATTTCCTCACGTTAAAAAAAAAGGGCTAACCCCTGTGCTGTGAAATATATATATACTATTAAAAAAATCTTCTACTATTAAAAAAATACTCAAATCCTACTATTAAAAAAATCTACACAGCACACAGTACACCTTATCTGGCTTGGGTAGACTGGTAAGGGGGCAATTTGCAATACACCCCAAGCATATTGTAATGGTCTCATCACCACCACTTCAAATTAAAATTTAGCTTAAAAAATAATAAACTATTAAAATTTCAACTCAGTGTGATATAGGTACATCAGCATAATGCTGCTCACCTATTAATGAAATAAATAAAACCGGCTTCATAGCTGGTTGCAGAAAACAAAAAAATCTCTTGATAACCTGTGATCAGTGCACTAGTGAACTTTAAACATTGATATTGAATAGTGAACATTATGTGAACTATTAAAATAAATAATTTCAACACAGTGTGATGTAGGCACATCAGCATAATGCTGCTTGCCTATAAATCAAATAAATAAATAAAATAAACAATTTCTTAATAGGATGCTAAGTCAGATTAAGTGTTTTATTATGATTCATACCTATGAATCATTAACCAGAATTGTACAGAGTTTTGGTTCACTTCTCTCAATGTTTAGTGTACTCTTGTTTAGGCTGTGGCTTCCTATGACAGGTGTCTGGCCTTCAATGCATTGCTGAAATATAGGAAATAATGCCTTGACTATAAAAGCTAAGTGAATATTAATTTTGTCTTGGGGAACTTTGAAAGATGTTTGTTATTTGAATTGTTTTCTTCTATGGTATTTACAAGCTAGCTGTGCAGTTATTTGACTATGTAATAGTTTTGTGGTAGGCTTCCTTATACATAGGTAATGTTTTCTTTTACTGGAAGTGCAAATTTCACAATGGTGAAATCATTGGTGTAGGTCTTGACTCAATTTAAGGTGTTGAGATCTGCAATCCAATGTTTTCTCTACAAGACACACTATGAAAGTCCTAATACTTGTATTTTTTAGAGATAGTTATATACCCTTTGGGAATAACTATAGGGAGCTTAAAACTTCACTGTTTGTATATCCCTAAGCTTTGTTATTAGGCAACAAAAATGCACAAGTGAAAAAAAAAGGCATAACAACTGACACATCTAAATAAATAAATATTAGGACGCATTTCACACACGGCTGGTTAACCCCATACTGAACCATTTCTAGTTTGTATTATGGTTGCTAACACAACTGATATACTACATATATTACATACATGCACATTTTATATATATATATATATACATATTTAACACCCAGACTGACAGCCAACAAATTTAGTTCAGCCCAAAGATGTTGGCCGCACCTGGAAACAAACCCAGAACCTTCTGATTGGCAGTCCAGCATGGTAACCATTATATCAACGAGGTTGTCGAGAAATTTCAGCTTTCTAGCTATCACGGCTTATGAAATACAGCCTGGTGACAAACAGTGAAGTAATAGGGTACTGTTTTTACCTTATAGGTACGGAACTGTAAAACATCACAAAAGTATATGATTATTAAGTATATATCTAGGTCAATGATTTGTAATATACATTTGTATTTGTTCTCTAGCGAACTGCACTTTCAGCTATCTCAAAACAACAATAGATTTTGTGTAGTGAACATTATTGGATTCTACATAGGAATAAATCTCTAGGTATATCTTTTCTGTAGCTAGGCAGTTTCTTTTGAGCATTATCAAAGTTGATAATCTACAGGACTAAGCAATTTAATCTCTTTAAACCTGTTACCAATGTGTAGACATGTGATAATAATCTTAGTCTTGTTCTTGAAAAAGTTTTAGCCATTATCATTTCTAATGTGGACTTTAAACATTGACATAGAACAATGGACATTTTATGAACTGTTAAAAATTTAATTTCAACTCAGTGTGATATAGGCATATCAGCATTTTGCTGCTCGCCTATAAATCAAATAGATAAATAAAATAAATAATTTGTTTTTTTTTACACTTTATGGCTTGGCATTTGCAGGGTGCGGTAACCACATGAGTTATCTACTCTCTTGTTAACTTAGACCGGAGAGTTTGTGAGTCGTGTTACTGCCTTACTAGTCAAATGCCTTGCTACTGTGTATAAAAGACTCAATATATTAACAACCTAATTTTCTTAGGTATGCGAGTTAATTGACGACCTCATTCGACCAGAATGCTAAACAGAAGGTTCCGGGTTCGATTCCCGGCACGGCCAAAATCTTTGTGCTTTGTTGCAACTAAATTTGTTGGCTGTGGACACTTTCACACACGGCTGGTTAGCCCCATACTGAACCATTTCTAGTATGTATTATGGTTGCTAACACAACTGATATACTTCATATACATACATACATATTTTTTTGATACATATTTAACACCCAGATTGACAGCCAACAAATTTAATTCAGCTCAAAGATGTTGGCCGTGCTGGGAATATTAGTATTTTTATTTGCACTAGCTTTACGGTGACGGAAAACATCGTAAGGCACCGGCATTTTTGAGGACCACAATATCCGAAGACTTGTGTCATCCGCCAACCCGCACTTGGCCAGCGTTGTGGATTATGGCCTATATTTCTGTCCTCGTGAGAGAAGGCCCCGAGAAGGCCCAGCAGTGGGAACGTATAGTGGGCTGCTTATGCTACCGAGGGTCGGTTGTAATGTTATATTGTAGGTCCCGGCGTTAGTCTTAGTTCAAGCAGTTTTTAAGCCAAGTCTAAGGCTTTCAGGTGGATTTAAAACACTCAACACCAACAGAGCTTGGTCGCTTAGCTTATATGAAGAAGAAGATTGAGAGGCATATGCTCAGTAGTAGACAGAAAAAGGCTTGTTAGTTTTTTTATATCATTTAACAATTAGATCACAGTATGGTATGTGTTGCAACGTGTATTGTTATCATAGAAAACGATAACTCTCCCTCATTCATTGCGTTTGCTCCACATTAGCATCACAAAACAACAGGGAGAGGTGTTAGAGACGGAGCGAGTGTGGCTGAAGCTAGTAACAGATAATACAAACGGTTTATGCTACGTTTGACGTCTATAGACTTTTTAAACTGCAAATGTTTTGACCAGGCAAAATCAATTGAATTAAAATTTGCTGGAAAATACTATGAAATTAACAGATTGATTGAAATAAATTAGTTCGAGTAGTTATTAATAAGAAGTTATTTGAAATAATAGAAAACGAAAATAAATTAATCATTAGCTTACACACCCAGGCTTCAAAATGATACACTGGTTACATATACACTTACAAGCATGGGAGATGGGAAGAAATGCAATTTATAAGGTTTCACTTCACAAGACACTAGCAGTAAACTCATCAGCTTATTAGCAGAATACTGATTTTCTAGCTGCGATTCGCGGTATTAACTATATATATATAATAAAGTAGCATATCATCTAAACACCAAATTTTATCTCTAGTGGTTTTTAAACTAAATATTTAAAATTAATAATTTGTTTTTTTTTCTCATTGATAAGTCAAAAGGTCCTACCAAAGCGTGTATAAAAAATCTCAGGGTTGTTGTTTATACGACCACGAAGTTTTTTTCCAACAACTTATCTGTATTTTTTATAAAGATTAAGATGTAAATATAAAAACATATTTGCACATTAATAACTATGCTGACGTCTTACTAGAACCGCTCATACGCGCTACGTGCTTTGTATTATATCAGATTACACGCTTCGTATTTTTTCTACTCCAATAACAAAACGCTGAATACATTTGCTCGTCTGATTAGAACAATAATGGCTAATAGAATACCTGAGTTAAATAGGTGCGTATGCAGAACTGACTCACGTGGCGACCTTGTTCCAACTAACTACGCTATGTGGTTTTACTTGCACTGTATAAATAAATTATTTGACTTGACTTTGACTTTGAAATAAATTAAATAAAAATAGCTCTATTCAAACAAGCATATTGCATTCTTATAGTAATAGCGAGTGTGGCTCGGTGGTAATAACGTCTGTTTTTTCATCAAACGGCCCCTGGTTCGATCCCAGCCTTACACAAATGAATTGTTTTTCAAGTTATGTGTGGATTTGCACTCGTTTTACGGTGAAGGAAAACATCGTGAGGAAACTGGCATGTTTGAGGACCACAATAGCCGAAGACGTGTGTCATCCGCCAACACGAATTTGGCCAGCGTGGTGGATTATGGCCTATATCTCTCTCCACGTGAGGGAAGGCCCCGAGTCTCACCAGTGGGAACGTATAGTGGGCTGCTTATGTTTATTGCATTCTTATAATCTATATACCAATATTATGAAGAGTAAAAGTTTGTTTGACGCAAATAGGCTCCGAAACTACTGGACCGATTTAAACAATTCTTTCACCGTTGAGAAGCTACATTATCCCTAAGTAACATAGGCTATATTTTGTTTCTCTTTGCAGCTTAGATTATTTTATAGCCCGTGCTAATGTAAGTAGCAAAGAGAAACAAAATATAGCCTATGTTACTTAGGGATAATATAGATTTCCAACGGTGAAAGAATTTTTCAAATCGGTCCAGTAGTTTCGGATCCTATTTGCGTCAAAGTTTAGAAGTGTCGTCATTTCGTATGGTTACACTACCTACTGATCAAATTAAATGCCTAACTGTAAGGAGTACAAGAAATGACCGCATAGCAGAGCTATTATCAATGTTTAAAGATGATATTAAACTCACACAGAAGAGCCACTTTCACAAGCACCCAAACAACTATAAATACCTATATTATTGTATGACGTAAGTATTTATAGTCGAACAACATCGTCTGGGACACACATGTTAATCTGTCTCTACACTCTTTTGTTTTACTACGTGGTTTACTTGTGTTAAGTTACTGGGGAACTTGATTTTTACACGCTTTATATTAGCTTCACCTGTATGTTTGTTTGTAACCGACTTCTTTGGGCGCGATTTTGACCCACTTTAAACGGCCAGATTTCGTTCAAACTTTGTAGATTTATTGAGGACCGATGACAATACACTAATTTGATAAAATTATTCATTTTTTTTGTATTTTTGTTTGTATGTTTGTTTGTAACCGACTTCTTTGGGCGCGATTTTGACCCACTTTAAACGTCCGGATTGAATCGTGCAATAGTTTAAAATTAAAAAACAAGCTGTTATAAATAATCCAAGCTAAAAAGTAGAAAATATATAATAGTTTAAAAAACTAAAAAACAAGCTTTTTATAGACAACCGAACTAAAAAATAGAATAAATAAATTTAAATTAAGAAAATAGTGTTAAAATTGCAATGAATATAAATTAATAATAGTGTGAATAAAAAATAAATTATTTTATTTTTAAAAAAGCGTGGGGTGCTTTTTAAAATATTATCGAAATGATAATCACTCTACTCATATGTGTCAATAAAATATCAATAACTGTTGACACCATGCACCACGCTTTTTTTTAAGCACAAAGATGTTTGATGATTGGCCGTGCCGGGAATATTAGTAGGATTTATTTACCTATGAGATAATGCAACAATAATATTTTCTTCAAAGAAGTGTATGTGAATCAGCTATATATTATAAACGCATCACTTTCACTGCAGTGGTAACGTTCCGTCAGGCTCTATTGATCATCGGGCCGGCTACCCTCGATCAAAAATGTACTAAAAATGCACCTTCCACCGCCAGCTTTAAGACTAGACTCAGGGTTTGGCTATTAGATAAAACTTTGTACAATATAAATGATTATCTTAATTTGGAAATTGACATTTGATTCATATCATATACTTTTGTATTGATATTATATTAGATACTAGAATTAGTAGTGATAATTGACATTATGATTAATATCATATACTATTGTAATGATATTATAGTGCTAGAATATAATTGAAAATTGACATAGATACATATCATATACTTTTGTAATGATATCATATTATTTGACTTGTAACTTTGGTGTTATCAATAAATGATTTTAATTGTATTTGTACTAGATATATTGTGATGTCTCTAAAAACGGCAAGGAAAATAAGACCACAAGTAAGAGTGTGGTCTTATTTGAGTTCGAGGAATTTAAGCGTTATTAGTATAGTAATGCAGTTGAATTTTCTAACGCTCGTATAATGGCTTATAATCCTTATAATATTATAAATGCTAATGTTAATGTGTAAGTGAGTTTGTTTGTTACTTCTTCACACTCCAACGGCTGGACCGATTTTGATGAGATTTACTATGAAGATAGTTTAGATATTGGATTAACATAGGCTACTTTTTATCCCGCATTAACTTCTTTTTGTCCTGGGTTAACGCGAGTAACACCGCGGGGTGCAACTAGTATGCTACGAATATATAAGCTACCAGTCTATAAGCAATTCTTTCAATATTTTAACCTCCGAATGAGCCAAGTGGCTATACTCTGGTGTCGAGAGTTTTCAAGCCGCTCGAAGACCTCTAACTTGGCTTAACTACTGCTTGTACCAGAATTAACGTATCATCCGACAAATGAAAATACCTCTTTTAGAATAATAGTCTTATGCATGGTCACCCATCCAAACACCGTCCGCATCGACCGTTGCTTAGCTTCGATGATTGCGTCCGATCACCTTAGCTAGCCGAGCTACAGGCGCTACGATAATAACGTAATTTTAACCGTTTATGGTTTATAACCAAGACATAGTAAATTCAAGATTTTGCAATGGCCTTGGTCCTTGGCTGGGCATCGAACCGGTAACCAACCGGCTCCTACGTTATAATATCCTTGGACCGAGATAACCTTCTGCTATCTTGACATTGCTATTGCAGTTTGCTATTTATAGTACGAGTAAGATTAAAATATAATATATTTATCCTATAGTACATAACACCGCCAATATTTATTATTGTACTAGCTGACCCGGCAAACGTTGTTTTGCCTCACTTAGGGATATGCAAAATAGATAGTAGCCGATTCTCAGACCTGCTGTATACGCGTATAAAATTTGGTAAAAATCGGTCAAGCCGTTTCGGAGGAGTAACTACGGTAACTAACACTGTGACATGGAAATTTAATATGTAAGACAATGAAATTAACAAATAAATACGAAGAGCCTAAATTATAGTTGATTAACAATAAAAGGTCGAAGCGAATATAACTTAATTTAATTATGACCCTTTAGGAAAAAAGTTATTATTAATGTATTTATGGAAATAGTTATGCCTCATGTTGAATTGCTTGTCATTAAACTGCACAAATAGGTATTTAGGTCTCCGACAACAAAAACCTAGGTCAAAAGAAACACCTTACTCGAACGACATTGGTTCCGTCGCAGCATTGTTTCGTAATCTATTGATAACAGATTACGTATTTATCGTGTTTATACTACAGGGCTAGCACGGGTAGTGGATATCTTGTCCCCCGGGAAAGGAAATATTTTCGTCATTGTCGGATCCTTTATCCCTCACATACCCAATCTACAGGCGCTATTGTATGTTTGTATGTAGAGTTCTCCTGTAGAGGCCGTAATTTTTTAGCCAATCTCGACGAAACTTGGTACCTATTATACAGGTATCACCTATCTTCTCAATAAAAAAAAATTGACATCGGCAATTTTTTATTCGGATGGTTTCGTCAAAAAAGCAGGATTTGTTTCCTGCGCAGTTTGCTAGACGATTTTAATATTTAGTAAAGCGATTTAATAGTACGAGTAAATTCTCAGAACACTAAGAATATGAGTAAAAATTTACTTTGTATCACTATCGTAAGGCATCTTACGATAACAGTTTAAGAGTATAACAGTTTCCGTGTAAGTATTATGTATTTTTGTTACTTCTTCACACTAAAACGGCTGGACTGATTTTGATGAAATTTGGCGTGAAGATAGGTTAGACCTTGGATTAGCTAGTTTTTATCCCGATAACAATTGTGGTTCCCGTGGGATACGCGAATAACTTCAAAATTTATTTTACTCCTTTACGCTGTAACGGGTGAACCGATTTTGATGAAGTTTACTAAGACGACAGGTTAGACCTAGGACTAACACATAGGCTACCGCGGGGCGCAGCTAGTCATATAATAACATCATATCTACGCAGCATTTTTACTTGACGTAAAATATGTACGTACATACATACTTATATGTATATCTGTAGGTGTATTCACTAGGTCCTAAGACCAATGAGCCATCAAATCTAATTAGTGAACTAAGCTGGTTCTACGGCTAAATTTCTTGTAGTTAATTTTTTTAAACCCTGACGCAAAAATGACAGGGTGTGAATGCACGTACATATACGAGTATATTTTTATTTATTGAGTGGTCAAACAAACAAACAAAAAAATCAAACTTTTGCTCCTAATAATTTTGATTACATGGAGTTTACATTGTGTAAACTTTACAACGTGACTCGGTATAACGAAAAACTCTCTGAAGCGTCGAAATCAATTGGCTTTAGTTGGTTTAGCTTGTATTCCATACAATAATAGGGACATTCTCGCCATTTAACGACCACTCTCTATAACGCCATAAAATGCACAGTCCGTTCAATGTCGTTATATGTAGAGTTTACACTGTAGTTAGACTTTCACTTGACCACATCTCCCCTGATGTCTAAATGATATTGTGGTTTAGTAGTGAATGATGATGATGCTTTACAAAAAGAGCCTCTTTAAAAGTGGCATCACACCAAAACCAAAACAAGCAGGTCAGTAGTATCAGGGACCAAATTAGGCGACGCAATATTAAGGGCGAGACAGTTAGGGTCCACGACCCGGCGCCGCGTCGACTGCTAATTAGATTTGATGGCAGACTGGACCAAAATATACCTGTGTACTAGCATCCCGTCCCGCCTTCGCACGGTCTGTAAAATATTCTATGTTGCAAAAACAAACGAATTAGTTATAGCTTAGAAGACAAAATTAAATATTTAGTGTACTTCCGCTGTGATCCGAAACCCAAATTAAAACAAGTAAAGGAAAAATTAACTAAAATCAATTAACTAAGATTAATCATCTAATATTAATTAAGATTAACGTTACCTATCACAATCCGGAAATGCTTAACTCAATACGTGTTTCGCCTTTCCACAAGGCATCATCAGGAGATGTTGACTCTTCGAACGACGAATCGAAAACTACTTCCTTACTTACTACTTACTTTCGATAATACGTTAATCTTAATGAATATTAGTTAATTAATCTTAGTGAATTGATTTTAGTTAATTTTTCCTTTACTTGTCTTAATTTGGGCTTCGGATCACAGCGGAAGTACACTAAATATTTAATTTTGTCTTTAATGGATTTCCGCAAAGTAACGCCTGAGTCATTAAGTGAATTATAGCTTATGTTACTCGGGGATAATGTAGCTTCCCAACAGTGAAATAATTTTTCAAATCGGTCCAGTAGTTTTGGAGTCTATTCGCGTCAAACAAACTTTTCCTCTTTATAATATTGGTATTATGAGTATTAGCCTAAGATCCCACTGCAGGATAGGTGTGCTCATCGACTATTTGTTTAAAACCAAATTTTTATGTTTATTTATAGTTAAGAGAATATATATTTACTAGGGTGCCTATCAAAATTTGGCCGCTATTATTTTTTTTTTAATTATTTTTAATTTTTTTTTGGTAAAAAATTTCGTTTATTTATTATTTAAATAAAATAACGTCTACATCACAGCAATTAATATGAAGATTCGAAAAAATCACGGTTGCCGTTGCTCACCTGGCCGCACTTCTTTGCAGCCTGGTGTAAACAGGTATGATTTCGATAAATTTATACGTTCATAACCTATTTTTATGAATTATATGTCAAATTAAAGCTATTTTTTTTTCTAATAATTATCATATAAAGTTGCTTAATTAAATCTGGCCGCAAATAAGGGTTGCTGGCTGTTAAAGATAATAAATATTTAAGGTAGAGTGAAAGAGAGTTAGCGCGTAACATCATTTGTCAGACGAGGACAGCGATTGCAGACTGTGCGACGCTTTTAAGCCATTGCGCATGCGTCGAATACTCAGAATACAGAAAGAACCAGAAACCGTGAGCGCGCCTAATACTGAAGCTACTAAAACTACTCTTAAATAGAGTAGTTTGACGCGCGACCGATCCGATCTGATGGGATCACATTTCACGTGTAGGTAAGTATCGTATTTAAGTATCAACTTTTTTAATTATTGAATAAATTTCTCAGTTTTAAAATTGTCATAGATAATGAGGCATCCATCTTGTTAGTGTTGCCAGTATAAGAGTTTTGATTTACCCTACTTTTTACTACCTCTTGAGGGCTTTTATTCATTGTAGAATATTAATAATTAATTTAATAAAAATTAACCGACTTGAAAAAAGAAAGTATAACACATCAGTGCAGCCCGTGTGTACATAACCAATAGTCCTATTAAATAGTATGTTTATATCTATGAAAAATACCTAGACATAATATTTCATCATTTATCTAAATTTATTTTTTTGTTAATAAGTTCAAATTCTAAGAGACAATATTATATAAAGCTTACTCAGCAAAAAGGAAATTAAATGTATTTTTTTCTAAAGCGTCTTTTAATCAATAAATCTATCAATTTATTGAGACAATTAGGTTGGTACATAATAATAATATAGATTAGGACAATTTTTATTCTATTATTATCTCACCTCCTGGACTCCCAAATTTTACGCTAAAAACGGACACATAATGCCTGAGCTAGCAACATTACGCGGGTGGGAAATGACGCGGGCGGGGGGCAGTGTTTTGTTTTACGCGGCTTCTGGTTCTTCGAGTTCGTAATAAACAATGTTTTATATTTACATTGTTATTTTATTTGTGCATCTAAAAATTATTATATTAATTAACGTAAAATGGAATTGATAAAGATGAAGTTTTTGTGTAACGAAAAAAGCAATGTACTTGACTTTAATAATATATCATTCCAAAAGTGCTTGCTAATGTTATTGTTTCGTCGAAAAAAAAAATGTAAATATCATGACCTTTTATTTACAATTGACTCTACTAATGATTTTTGATATCATTCAGAGTTTAATTTTTTGTTGCAATTTATAAATTTATCATTTTGAAAAAATTACATATTTTTTGGAGTATTTATTATAAGTCGTCTCTATTTTTCGCCGGTGGTTGAGAACACTAACGTTCGACGCAAGCGCAACGGCTTAAAAGAGTCGCACAGTCTGCAATCGCTGTCCTCGTCTGACAAATGATGTTACGCGCTAACTCTCTTTCACTCTACCTTAAATATTTATTATCTTTAATAGCCAGCAACCCTTATTTGCGGCCAGATTTAATTTAGCAACTTTATATGATAATTATTAGAAAAAAATTAGCTTTAATTTGACATATAATTCAGAAAAATAGGTTATGAACGTATAAATTTATCGAAATCATACCTGTTTACACCAGGCTGCAAAGAAGTGCGGCCAGGTGAGCAACGGCAACCGTGATTTTTTCGAATCTTCATATTAATTGCTGTCATCTAGACGTTATTTTATTTAAATAATAAATAAACGAAATTTTTTACCAAAAAAAAATTAAAAAAATTAAAAAAAAAAATAATAGCGGCCGAATTTTGATAGGCAGTTAATATATAGTTAATATATATTCTTTTAACTATAAATAAACATAAAAATTTGGTTTTAAACAAATAGTCGATGAGCACACCTATCCTGCAGTGGGATCTCGTACTATATATCATTATGTATAAACCTCTTTTTGTTTTTAAACTCAATTCAATTCAATTTCAAATAATCTTTATTTACACACAAGATTTTATTTAATTTCTTTACTTTTTTGTAAACTTATTAGTATATTCAATTACCTAAAACTCTATTGTTTCTAAAAATTAATTTTCATTATGTTAAGTATGATGTTAAATGATGTATTTTGTGGCGATGATTCATCAAAACCTAACCGCGCAGCTCCTTGCCAAGTCTCCCCTTTAAAAGGGGAAGGCATTCTTTTATTGATCCAAATTCGCAGACAGACGGGGTAAGTGCACTTATGACACCTAGTGACTTAGTGTACCGAGTGCGGGGCTCCTCAAACACATGTATTACGGCGCCGCTGAGTTAGTCTAGTCAACAAGTGCCTTTTTGGTCAACTTTTTTCAGTAGTCTCCGAAAATTATGATTGAGGTGTCATTCGATTCGGAATGGCATCTAGATAGTTTCCGAAAACAATGAAGTTCCGCAAATAAAAAAAAAAATATTTTTTTTTTAATTTTTTGACCACGGATTATTGTTTATTGATCTATAGGCATTGTCCTGTAGGCATCTGAATTTTTTCAAATTTTAATTTCCATATTTAATAAGTTTAAATAATATTTATTCATTCCTTCGGCCTTGAATCGAATGACACCTCAATCATAATTTTCGGAGACTGCTGAGAAAAGTTGACCAAAAAGACACTTGTTGACTAGACTAAGTTGTCGATACAGTTTGTTTGCAGCTCCACACTTGGCACCTAAAGTCAAAGTCAAAGATTTTTTTTTATATTTGAAATAGGTTTGCGTTTGACTACAGCTTGCCTGATGTTAAGCAACGCTGCGGCCTACGTTGGAGCACGCTCACCTAGAAGCAACCTATTCACTCTCGATTTGAATATCTCAGGATGTTATTGAGTGATTGCAATATTATGTCACTTTACAATTACATAATTACCCATAAGGTATTGCAATTATTTTCTGGAGAAGAGCAACCCTGTTAATTGATTTGTTTTTTTTTTTAATGTTCCGTCATTTGTCTTACTTACGTTTAATTGAATTATAATAATTAAGATACCAACTTAAGAAATATACTCTAAAATATGTAGTTTTAAAAGTTTATTTTAAATTTAGTAAAAAAAAAACAAGCATAGATTCATCAAAAAAGATTCAATTATTCTCGATGATTTCCTTCACCGAAAGCTCGAGCTTGATGGCAGGGATCGAACCCTCGGCCTGCGGGACGTAAGGCAGACTAACGCCCGACTGAGCTGTCATCGCATCCAATTGAGTTCGATAGTACGTTTACTTTTATGTACATAAATGTATGTATTTGTAAATATGCGGATACATCATTTTAACGCGTTGTTAGTGAATCACCTATCATATTAACAGTTTAATTATCTACGCACTCTATTTTAACCCTTGTTTTGTCCCTGGTAAAGTTGAAAATCGTTTATTAATTGCTATTAAGTCATTGCGGAGGCATTTTTATCTTTATATCTATAGAAATTAGTATCATAATTGCTTAAAAGTGATTTAATGTAACACGTAGCAGTAATTTAGTATTGAGATGCGGTTTTGTACAGTAAAAGGTTTACTTTGAGTTGTAATAGAGTATAAAATTGCTTTTAAATCTTCATAAAATGTCGGTTTCATTTATATGTTTTTGAATGTCGACTTTAAGTACATGAGAATAGGGTTCAAATTTGTGAAAAAAAATGTGTGAAACATAATACGTTGACCCGTAGCGTTTTGTTAATCTTAATCACAGAGAGTGACTAAGGAATTAGTCGTTTAGTATATTTTACTGTTAAAACTGGCTATTTATTTACTATAAAAGTTTTAAAGTGTTTTTTCACGAAATATTCAGTACGTTTGAGCGATAGAAGCAAACTTTTTAAGGTTTCCGTACCTAAAAGGTTAAAACGGGACCCTATTACTGAGTCTGCTCTCCCAAGTGCTAAAAGGTAAAAACAGCACCCTATTACTAAGCTCCGCTGTCTGTCTGTCTGTCTCCAGGCTGTATCTCAGAAACCGTAATAGCTAGAAAGCTGAAACATTCACAAGATATGTGTTTCCCGTGCCGCAATAACAACAAATAGTAAAAATAAATATAAAAAAACTTAAGGGTGGTCCCTTTACCATAAACGTGTTTTATCCGTATTTGTATGTTTGCTATATATCAATAACGGTAGCTATATCTACTAGACACTTACAATTTTCAAAAAATATATAAATGTATAACTATTGGCTATCAAATTAAATTATAAAATTTATATTTGAGGGCTGAGGGCTCCCATACAACAAGCGTAACATTTAGGTAGTTTTTTAATAAATTATATATTTATGGCAGACCCCATACAACAATGTTACGAAACTCTCCATGCGCGAGACCAACCCGCACTTGGCCAATTTTTTGTAGCGATGCGTCACGCGTTGCTAACGCGTGACGCATCGCTTCTAGCGCTTTAGTCGCATTGAGGAAATTCCAAAATCCGCCAACTTAAACGGCCGAATTCACACACACATAAAAAAATAATACCTTGCTAATCGACGCCCTCGTTGGCGTAATGTTTACCATGCCGGACTACCAATCAGAAGGTTCCGGGTTCGATTCCCGGCACGGCCAACATCTTTATGCTTAACTTATGTGTTAGCATACATAACACAAACTAGACATGGTTCAGTATGGGGTTTACCAGCCGTGTGTGAAATGTCCTAATATTTTTTTATTATTTATTTAAAAGCAAAAAATAAAACACTTCTTCTTCTGAATGCCAAGAGTGCAGATTCTCAAGCACATTGTATCGATAACTTAGCAACCATAATACAAACTAGGAATAGTTTGGTATGGAGCTAACCAGCCTTATATTTATTTATTTATTTAATCAAATAATATCCTTATTTCCAGGCAAAAAGGCTCAACGGCAACAATGAACTTGCTGCCATCAAGGTGATAAAACTGGAGCCGGGTGATGACTTCGCCATCATCCAGCAGGAAATACTGATGATGAAAGACTGCAGGCATCCGAACATCGTCGCGTATTATGGATCCTACCTTAGAAGAGACAAGCTTTGGATCTCTATGGAGTATTGTGGCGGAGGAAGCTTGCAGGTAAACAAACCTCTTCTTTAGTTCTGAGTGCCTGGTACTTCTGTTTTCTCAGAACATGAAATTTAACTTATAAGCTGTATGTAGGAGCAAAACTTTGATCTTTTGCTCCGGTTTTATTGTTTTTAAATTGTAAACGGAGACAATAATTGAGAAATTCTGGGCCCTAAACTAGCTAGTGAGCCATAGGCCTTCATTAAGTTAGTCAAAAATAGGCTAAAATTATAAACATTAATATGGTTCTCTGTTATTAGTATCTCAAACATTATTGGACCATAACTTATGAAATTAAAGAGGAAATCTTCTAATCTTTCTTATATATAAAATTCCCATATCACAATGTTAGTTACCGTACTCCTCTGAAATGGTTTGACCAATTTTCATAAAATTTTATATGTGTATTCAGTGGGTCTGAGAATCGGCTACTATCTATTTTTTATACCCCTAAGTGATAAAAGGCTTGTACATCCTTAATTTTTTTTTATTATTAGAAATAATTTATAAGGCAAAACAACGTTTGCCGGGCCAGCTAGTCTTCTTATATATAAAATTTCCATGTCACAATGTCTATTTTCCATACCCCTAAGTGAGAAGGATTGTTCACTCTTATAATTTTTTTTATAATTCGGCATAAAAAAATACATACAACCCCAAATTTTTACTTTTTTATCACCAACCCCTATTTTTTATGGTCATTTTAGTAAAAAGGCGAAACAACGTTTGCCGGGTCAGCTAGTTATAAAATATTTCAGTGACTTCCTCGCAGCTTCTTAAAGCCTGGTAGGTCTCTGTGGTCTGGAACTAAAAATAAGACAAGTTCTTTATAATTTTTCAGGACATCTACCATGTAACGGGTCCGCTGACAGAAATCCAAATCGCTTACATGTGTAGAGAAACTCTGACTGGCCTGTCCTATCTACATAGCATGGGTAAAATGCATCGGTAAGTTAACAACATCAGTCTACTTTCATCATCAATATTATTTTCTTTTTCCCTATAAGTAGGGTCGCCATAACATGTTCTCATAAATTACAACAGCAAAACTTATTACATCACTTACCATCACACAATAATTGTACATTTTGTTCAATTGAACAAAACAATCATACAAAATTGTTAGCAGCCAGTTTTAAGATAATTTTAAAATTATCTCTTATTCTTATCTTTTTAATTATTTGGTAGAATTTGGGCAACACTAAAGTGTTTAGCCAAAATTAAGAAAAAAAAATTGCAATAATGTGTGTCCGTCCAAATGTTGTTTGATAAATAGGTTGCGTTTTATGTTTTGTTTTATGTTTTTTGTTAGAAATTTAAGTTTTTACAAAATTTCTTATTAGTAATTAGTTATTATTAGTGATTAGTAATATAGACGACTGACGCCCTGCAACACAGGCTCGTCCCGAAGGGCTCAACCAAGCGTACTAAAATGTAAATTGCCTATAGTTTTTGTCCTCTTTTGTATTTGGTACGCATAGACATCTTTTTGTAATAAATATTCTTTATTATATATATACCCATGTCAAGCAACCGCCGTCGTTGAAAAATCTCTTGCCAAAATAAAATAGATTCCATCAGCCTCCTTCCCAGTTTTTGCAGATAGACCTGCTCCACCTTAGGTCAGGGTGTACGTAATAAAGTAAAGAAGATGCAACTGAAAACGCCGGTACATAGACTTGTGAAATTGGAGAGGTCCGTTTACGTGTTGGGGCCCGCGATCTACAACCGCGTACCCGCGACTGTCCGGGATGCACCTTCCACCGCCAGCTTTAACACTACACTTAGGGTTTGGCTATTATATAAAACTTTTTATAATATAAATGATTACCTAAATTTGAAAATTGACATTTGATTCATATCACATACTATTGTATTGATATTATATTACTAGAGTTAGTAGTGAAAATTGTCATTTTGATTAATATCATATACTATTTTAATGATATTATATTACTAGAATATAATTGAAAATTGACATGGATACATATCATATTATTTGACTTGTAACTTTGGTGTTATCAATAAATGATTTGTATTTGTGTCGCTAATTCGTGTGGTTATGCACCCTGCTGGTCAAATGCCTACTTAACTGTAATGAGTAAAAAACTGATTTATAATGTGCAAAGAAGAGCTACCAAGATTCCTCCAGCCTTACGTCGCAAGACTTATGAGCAGCGATTGAAAGCCTTGGGTCTCACCACACTGGAAGAAAGGAGGTTACGTGGGGATCTAATTGAGACTTTTAAAATTATTAATGGGTTCTACAACCTTCCTAATTTAGCAGACAGCTTTAAAAATTGTAATCGTTGCGAGAATAGCAGAAGCCATAACCAGAAAATCCAGCGTGATCCTGCCAAGACTAATACAGGGCATCATATACTCAGCAACAGAGTGGTTCATAATTGGAACAAGTTGCCTGAGGAAGTAGTCAGTGCTACGTCAGTGAACAGCAAACCGGCTTGATAGCTGGCTGCAGAAAACAAAAAAATCTCTAGCTAACCTGTGATCAGTGCACCAGTGGACTTTAAACATTGACATAGAACAATGGACTTTTTATGAACTGTTGAAAATTTAATTTCAACTCAGTGTGATATAGGCATATCAGCATTTTGCTGCTCGCCTATAAATCAAATAAATAAATAAAATAAATAAATAAATAATATGGATGAGTACTATTTATTCTTTTCTCTATTCCAGAGATATAAAGGGCGCGAACATCTTGCTGACAGAGTGTGGGGACGTTAAGCTGGCAGACTTCGGCGTCTCAGCTCAAATCACTGCCACTATCAACAAACGAAAATCTTTCATCGGTACTCCATACTGGATGGCGCCTGAGGTCAGCCATGTTGTTACTTTTTACAAACTTTCTTTAACTCGTAACTACTTGTATGTTATCTTAATATATATAAATCTCGTGTCACAATGTTTGTCCTCAATGGACTCCTAAACCACTTAACCAATTATAATAAAATTCGCACACCATGTGCAGTTCGATCCAACTTGAGAGATAGGATAGTTTAAATCTCAAATTATAGTCGCAATTTTAATTTATTGCTAATTATTGTCTGTTATTATTTGACAGTCACAATTATCTGT
Organism: Mellilla xanthometata; assembly: GCA_035578125.1. Lineage (NCBI taxonomy): Eukaryota > Metazoa > Arthropoda > Insecta > Lepidoptera > Geometridae > Mellilla > Mellilla xanthometata. The sequence goes on from JAPUBQ010000025.1 coordinate 7,753,711, forward strand.
TAACTCCAAATGATTCTAACAGATGTCGATACCTTTCGACTGGGTTGAGTAAGTAATCAATAGATGGCGCTGCTATGGTAAATCTACGAAAGTGTCATATAAGCTACACTATCTATTTTTCATACCCCTAAGTGAGGCAAAACAGTGTTTGCCGGGTCAGCTAGTTCATCATCATCATCATCATCCACAGCCCTTTTTATCCCACTGCTGGGTATAGGCCTCCCTCTGCATGTGCCACCTGCGTCGATCTTGTGCAGTCCTCGTCCAGGTAGGACCTGCGACTTTGGTGATATCGTCGACCCATCTCGCCGCTGGACGACCAACTCCTCGCTTGCCAGTTCTCGGCCACCACTCGGTAACGGCTTTACTCCACCTATCGTCATTTCTTCTAACCACGTGTCCTGCCCAGCTCCATTTCAGATGCATCACTGATAATCCGACATCACGAACTTTCGTTCGTCGACGGATTTCAGTGTTGCGAACTCGGTCTTGGAGTTTGATGCCGAGCATGGATCTCTCCATGGCTCTCTGTGCAACTCTAATTTTGTGCACAGACCCATCGGTGAGTGTCCATGTTTCGGCACCATAGGTCATGGTGGGCAGAACACATTGGTTGAATAGGCGGGTTTTTAAGCACTGTGGGATATGTCGGGATTTTAGGATGTCTTCTAGTTTCTAGAACGCCGCCCAACCAAGCTGTACACGTCTAGCGATCTCCCTTGTTTGATGCTCTTTACCAAAAGATAGAATATGGCCAAGATACACGTAATGGTCAACCATTTCTAGGCTCTCGTTTCCAATCCTGATTGAATTCGAGGTCCCAGAAACGTTCGACATAACTTTGGTCTTGGTCATATTCATCTTTAGGCCTACGTGCAAAGATGCATCGGAAAGCTGTTTTATCATATTTTGGAGATCGTCTAGATTTTCAGCGAACAATACGAGATCGTCTGCAAATCTCAGGTGCGACAAGTTGACACCATTGATGTTGATTCCATTAGAATCCCACTTGAGCGTCTTTAAGATTTCTTCTAGAACCGCTGTAAACAGTTTAGGGGAAATGGTGTCTCCTTGTCGCACCCCCCTTTTGATTGGAATAGGGTCGGTAGTGTCGTGCAAGGTCACCTGCATTGTTGCTGATGTGTACAGCTCCCGCAGCAGATCCACGTAACGACGGTCAATAGAACAGCGATGGAGAGAGCTGAACACCGCCCAGTGCTCGACGCTGTCGAATGCTTTTTCGTAGTCGACGAACGCCAAGCACAGAGGCCGGTTGAACTCTTGGGACTTCTCCATCAACTGTTTCACTGTGTGAATATGATCGATCGTGGAAAATCCGCTTCTGAAGCCTGCCTGTTCGACGGGTTGGTGTTCGTCTAATTAGTCGGTTACAAATTACTTTTGCAAATAGTTTATATATTTGGGAAAGCAGGCTAATTGGTCTATAGTTATTGAGTTTGGCTACGTCTCCTTTTTTGTGGATGATCGTTACAAGAGCATTTTTCCAGGATTTCGGTGTATGAATGTTAGATAAAACTTCGTTGAACAGTTTTACCAAGACTTGCAGGACAGGTTCACATCCCGCTCGAAGCATCTCAACCGTTATGCCATCCTGCCCTGGTGATTTATCGCTTTTCATATGAGCCAATGCCTTTCGTATTTCACCTGGTAGTATTGGTGGTAGGTCTTCAGTAGTATCTTGGTATTTATCAATACCCCAGTTTTCTGCAACAATGTCGGATGCGATGGGCTCAGGCGATTTTGTGTTATATAAGTCTTCGTAAAACTCTTCTACTATTTTTAAAATGCTCTGCCTGTCTGTTATTATATTTCCGCTATTATCTTTGAGTTTTAGTATTTGTTTTGATCCTGTCTTAAGTTTTCTTTGAAATATTTTTGGGCCTCGGTATTTTTCTATTGTTTTAATAATTATTCCGGTGTGTCAGCTAGTTATATTATATAAAAACATGTACCTTTCAATCAGACGGCCCCTGGTTCGATCTCAGCCCTACACCATTGACTTGTTTTTAATGTTATGTGTGGATTGGCACTCCGTTTACGGTGAAGGAAAAAATCGTGAGGAAACCGACATGTTTGAGGACCATAATATCGGAAAATATGTGTCATCCACCAACCCTATAGTCAGAGACAAACCAAACGAATGCTTTAGTATGTATTGAGGTATTTCTTATAAATTTTGAAATCTTTGACACATATATCTGGAGCATCGTCTTATACCTTATGAGCCATGGACTATGACCCAAAGTATAGGCCGAAAGTAGAGGCATTTGAAATGTGGTATTGGAGGATGGTGGAAAGGATTAGGATAAAAAAGAAATCGAATTAAAAAGTGAATACCGAATACAGAGATTTATTAATAAAAATAGGATGTCATAACAAGTCAAAATGAGAAAATATAAATAAATTACAAATAATTATCACATGTGGTAGAATCATCTTTATAATATTATGATTTTTTAATGAGAAGTCTTCAATTTAAATTTAAATATACCGTCGGAAACTGCATTTTTTATAAAGGAGAGTAATTTGTTATAGTTTTGGACCACCTATAAAAACGGTGCTAAAATTTGTGAAACTAGAAACAAAAGGAAAAAGTTTTTTTCATGTTTTCTTTTCTTTACCTTATGCATTTAAGATTGCTAAGAAATTGATTTTATTTTTATTTATTTATTTGATTTATAGGCGAGCAGCATTATGGTGATGTGCCTATATCACACTGAGCTGAAATTATTTTTTAATAGTTCACATAATATTTAAATAAATAATCGTTATATTGAATCTTTATACCGTTTCAGGTAGCTGCTGTAGAAAGAAAAGGCGGTTACAATCAACTGTGCGATATTTGGGCTTGCGGTATTACTGCCATAGGTAAGTTTCTTTACAAGCAAAATCAGAAATGCGAGTACATTCTGGGGTAGATAGCTACATAATCTTCTTATATATAAAATTTCCGTGTCACAGTGTTTGTTACCGTACTCCTCCGAAACGGCTCGACCGATTTTTTCCAAATTTTATATGCGTATTCAGATGGTCTGAGAATCGGCTACTGTATATTTAGATTATTTTTTTTATTAAGGTAAAACAACGTTTACCGGGTCAGCTAGTTACTTTATAAAAACACTCACAAAAAAAACAAAGAAAAAAATACAGAAAACACTTAAAGTACTTAAAAGCTAGCGCCTTAACTGGCGAGCTTATCGCTAAAAGCGATCTCTTCCAGGCAACCAATTCCAAGAAAGAACTTAAAGACGAGGTGTCTATACAATATTATAAAGAGGAAAAGTTTGTTTGTTTGACGCGAATAGGCTCAGGAACTACTAGACCGATTTGAAAAATTATTTCACCGTTGGGAAGCTACATTATCCCTGAGTAACATAGGCTATATTTTGTTTCTCTTTGCTACTCAGATTATTTTAAAAACCGTGCGAAGCCGGGACGGGATGCTAGTGCTATAAATTGTTATCATTACCATTACCTATATCAGTATGTAAGGTACCAACCATAACAGTAGCAAACAAACTAGAAATAGTTCAGTATGGGGCTAACCAGATGTGTGAGAAATGTGTCCTAATATTTATTTATTTACTAAAGATAGTCACTATGGAACAATGTGTTTACGCTGATATTTTTTATTTTGAATGTATACTTTTCTCATCCTTATACTGTGCAGGTGCCTAACTCATGTACTAAGCCGTTTGCCTCATTGTGCGTACCGCCAAGGTGTGGAATTCTTTGCCAAATGCCCTGTTTCCCGATAACTATAATCTAGCTGTTTTCAAGGCAAGATTGAAACGGTTTCTTCTGGGCAAGCGCGCTCCACCTTAGATCGCAATATCGCTTACCATCAGGTGAATTGCGATCAAGCGCAAGCTTATTAAGGTGATCCTTATCACCATAGGTGATAAGACCGCCTTAGTGCTCCGTTTAATTATTGTATTTACTTAATATAAGCTGTTTTTTATGTGGTTGTACAATAAAGTTATATTCTATTCTATTAAGAGGGGGAAAAAAACTCTATATATCTTATCTTATCTATATATAAATCTCGTGTCACAATGTTTGTCCTCAATGGACTCCTAAACCACTTAACCTATTACAATAAAATTCGCACACCATGTGCAGTTCGATCCAACTTGAGAGATAGGATAGTTTAAATCTCAAATTATAGTCGCAATTTTAATTTATTGCTAATTATTGTCTGTTATTATTTGACAGTCACAATTATCTGTTAACTCCAAATGATTCTAACAGATGTCGATACCTTTCGACTGGGTTGAGTAAGTAATCAATAGATGGCGCTGTACCCCTAAGTGAGGCAAAACAACGTTTGCCGGGTCAGCTAGTCCTACTACTATTATAAAGGCGAAAGTTTGTAAGTATGGATGTATGGATGTATGTTTGTTACTCTTTCACGTAAAAACTACTGAATGGATTTGAATGAAACTTTACCACAATATAGCTTATACATCAGAATAACACATAGGCTATAGCTTATACATCAGAATAACACATAGGCTACAATTTTTGAGGTTTTTAATGTGAGGTCGTAAAAAAAAACACATTTTTTGCACTTACATTGCAAACGCTGACTGAATCCTACAAGATAGATCAAAACAATTTACTACAGTATTGTACAACTTAAAAAGGCCTACAAAAAAGTCCGTGATGGTATATGTTTATCTCTTAGGAATAACCCACAATAACCATTTTTTATCCTTTACTTTGTACGAGTAATAATGGCTTATTTACGAAGCGATTTTAAGCAATACACTATTAATCCTTATCAAAATAAATTATTTCATCAATAAGTACAGTTTGTGTTGATAATATTTGGTCTTTGAATGATTAAAATTGGACGTTTGTTTTTGAAGTTATGGTGAAATTAAAATATTACGATTTCTGCTGCACGGCCCGTTGAGAAGAGGGCGTGTGCGGGGAGGGGTGTTTAGATCTATGAGTAAGGTCGAAGTACAAGTTATTATTCTGAGGTATAAACGCGCGGCTCAGTCGCGAGGTTGGCTCCCATCGCAGCGGCCGTGCGCGAAGTCTAATAATTTGCGGGGTTTTTTTTTTTGATTTTGTTCTTTTAACTACACATACGCAAAAGTTCTTCTCAGAGCTAAACTGTTGTCTAATATATAATACTAGCTGACCCGGCAAACTAGGTTTTGCCTCACTTAAGGGTATGAAAAATAGATAGTGTAGCTTATACCTATGACACGTTCGTAGATTTACCATAGCAGTGCCATCTATTGATTACTTACTCAACCCAGTCGAAAGGTATCAACATCTGTTAGAATCATTTGGAGTTAACAGATAATTGTGACTGTCAAATAATAACAGACAATATTTAGCAGTAAATTAAAATTGCGACTATAATTTGAGATTTATACAATCCTATCTCTCAAGTTGGATCGAACTGCACATGGTGTGCGAATTTTATTATAATCGGTTAAGTGGTTTAGGAGTCCATTGAGGACAAACATTGTGACACGAGATTTATATAAATTAAGATAAGATTATTAATGTTATATGTATGTTTTTTATTATTCTTTATTGTACACTACGTCCTTCTTTAGTCGTTTATAAATTCCTTTCCATCCAAAGGTTGCCTGGATGAGATCGCTTTAAGCGATAAGGCCGCCAATTGTGGCACAATTGGCGGTTTTTTTTAAGTTAATTGTTTTTTACTGTGCCTTTTTTATTTATTATCCAATAAAGAATTATTAAATTTCCATGACACAATGTTAGTTACCGTACTCCTCCGAAACGGCTTGACCGATTTTTACCAAATTTCATATGCGTATTTAGTAGGTCTGAGAATCAGCTACTATATATTTTTAAGGCAAAACAACGTTTGCCGGGTCAGCTAGTTAAATATATTTCTGAACCTTTCCAGAGCTGGCCGAGCTGCAGCCGCCGATGTTCGAGCTGCACCCCATGAGGGTTCTGTTCCTCATGTCCAAGTCGGGCTTCAAGCCGCCAGTGCTCCGCGAGAGGGAGCGCTGGTCGCAGCTCTTCCACGGCTTCCTCAAGCTGGCGCTCACGAAGAACCCTAAAAAACGGCCCACGGCGGATAAACTGTTGCAGGTATGGGGTGTGAAATATATAAAAAGAAATCCAAAGGCTTCCAAACTAGTTTATAACTGTATGATGGAAGCCGATGTCTTCTCCCAATCGTAGGTAGTAAAGTACATAATTTATTGTACTTTGTAAACTGTTATCGTAAGGCATATTATATATTTACACGAAACAAACGGTCACACTTACTTAAAAAAGTTGGATATACGTCCAACGGGTTTCGACGCATTACGAGCGTCATCATCGGGGACGAGCTGCTAACCCGTTGGACGTATATCCAACGTTTTTTAAGTAAGTGTGACCGTTTGTTTCGTGTAAATATACATAATTTATGTCACAAAGTTTTCAAAAATGGAAAAAAAAAGTTTTTATAAAATTACAAAGGTATGAAATTATTACAATATACAAATACAAATATTTTTTATTTACGATAAGGTTGTGTGCGTACAATAAATATGTGGTAAGAGTGGGGTAGGACGACCCCCAATGGGAAATATATGAATGAAATTGACTTTATCCTTAGTAACCAGCCTAAACAAATCATGAAGTTTGATGTCATTGAGCCAAATTTTAAAACTGACCACAGGATGGTTAGATGCCAGCTATCATCAAAGGTCACAAGACGATTTAAAATTCCAAAACCACCATGCTTGAGAAATATACCCAATCTAACAGAACAGGAAAAAGTCGATATAGAAGAAAAATTTATGTTAATAGACACAGAGTCGGATATTCAAAAACAATACAAGTTGCTAGAAAGCCAAATAGCTAACTTCCAAAAAGCAATACCTCAAAGGATTAAGACTAAAAAAGAGGAAATAAGTAAAGAAACGAAATTGTTATTAGAAAAAAGACGAGTGCTATACAAACAAAAAAGATCTAAGGAAAACAAAAAAGAAATCACTAGAATAAGCAAAGAAATCAACAAAAACATAGACAAAGATAAAAAACAACATAGACATCAAGTATTTGAGGTATTCATTAATAAGTTGGGAGCTGTGAAAAAAGCCTACAAAGAGTTGCAAAACAAGAAAGAGTGGACAGCAAACCTGAAGACAAGAAATGATACCTTAGTCTCAAAAAGACCAAATATAGTTGAGGAAGCTACTAAATATTATGAAGATCTATATTCCACTACTATACCATATAGACAAGACGATTGGGCCGGAACCAGAAACAACGAAGAGCTACCAAGCGTATTAAAAAGTGAGATAAGACATGCAATATGCTCACAAAAGAATGAAAAAGCACCGGGTGACGATGGCATCACAAATGAGCTTATGAAATCACTGCTTGAGCCGTTAATGACGCCGTTGCAAAAGTTGTTCAACAACATTTTACAGAAAGGACAGACCCCGGAAGACTGGAGCAAATCAACCACAATACTTTTACACAAGAAAGGAGACAGAAGTGAATTAGGCAACTACCGTCCCATTAGTTTGATGTCCAGTGTCTACAAAGTATTTTCTAAAGTGATACTCAATCGGATTACAACTACTCTAGATGATAATCAGCCACACGAGCAAGCCGGCTTTCGGAAAAAGTTTTCGACGATAGACCATATACAGGTAGTAGCAACTCTCATTAGTAAATGCAAAGAGTATAACAAAACCTTGTACATCGGCTTTATCGATTTTTCTAAAGAGTTTGATTCGCTGGAGCACGGGTCGATATGGGAGGCACTTCGACAACAAGGAGTAGAGGACAGGTACATAGGGGTTTTAGAGTGTATATATTCCAAAAGTAAAGCAAAGATAAAAATGGAAAGGGACGGGCGAGAATTCTCCATCAAGAAGGGAGTTCGTCAAGGAGACCCAATTTCCCCAAAAATATTCTGTTCGGTGCTTGAAATGGTATTCAGGAATTTAAACTGGGAAAACGAAGGAATCAACATTAATGGAGAACATCTTACCCATCTTCGGTTCGCAGATGATATAGTTTTATTTGGAGATGCTGCAAACAAATTGGAAAGAATGCTACAGGAAGTATCTACAGAGAGCAAGAAAGTAGGGCTTTCACTAAATGCTACCAAGACAAAAATTATGACAAACGGAGGAAAGATTAAAGTGACTGTGGACGGAGAAGAAATAGAATACGTAGAAGAATATACCTACCTCGGCCAATCTATTGCTTTTAACGATTTGACAGAAAAAGAAATTGACAGAAGGATTACGTTAGCATGGAAAAAATTTTGGGCAATGAAAGAAATTATGAAAAATAAAGATTTAAACATTAGTATTAAGAAAAAAGTCTATGACGTAGCCATTCTTCCCTGTCTTATATACGGGTGTCAAACATGGGCATTGAGAGTAGAGGACGAAACCAAACTGGCCATATGTCAGAGAAAAATGGAGAGAAGTATGCTAGGAATTAAGCTTTCAGACAAGATTAGTAATCGCATTATAAGACGCAAAACTAGAGTAAGAGACATTATAAAAACAATACGCATACTTAAATGGAATTGGGCTGGACACATTGCAAGGATGACTGACAAAAGATGGACTAAGAAAATTACAGAATGGACACCAAGAATGGACAAGCGAAGTAGAGGTAGACCGTACCGAAGATGGGCAGATGTATTTACACAAAGACATGGACAAAACTGGATGAGATTAGCTCGGGACAGAAAACTATGGACGAAGTTGGGGGAGGCCTACGCCAGCGAGGCGACATCTGCACTTCAAGATGGATCCGCTTAATATTTTTTTTTTGACATAAATTACCTATATAGTTTGACATGCGATAGTATAATAAGCGACAATTACAATTATTACTTGACATTCCGATGTAAACATTTATTGACGATTAATATGATATGACATTTGTAATAATAATATGAATGATGACAAGCTATGTAAATATGTGCAGTTGAATAAAGGCTTTTTTATTTTATTTTATTTTATAAGAGTGGGGTAAGTAAATTTTGTGGTACGTTCTTGGGACGCTGTGCCCCGCGCTAAGTATCTTGCGATCCTGTGCTGCGGGGCTACAGTTTTAAGTATAAATGGAGCATGGTGAAAGCAAATAAATATCAAATACTTTGGATATGAGATTACTAAATTTTATGCTCTTATAAACTGGTAGAAACATGTCAAACTCAAAGTCAAAGAATTTATTGCAATAAATAAGGACACACATTTCACATACGGCTGGTTAACCCCATACCGAAACATTTCTACTTCGTATTATGGTTGCTAACACAACTTATATACTACATATACATACATACGTATTTTATATAGATACATATTTAACACCCAGACCGACAGCCAACAAATTTAGTTCAGCACAAAGATGTTGGCTGTGCCGGGAATAGAACCCGAAACCTTCTGATTAGCAGTCCGGCATTGTAACCATTACGCCAACGAGGTCGTCAATATAATACCAGTATGTTAACGTGTGTCTATCCTTTACATGTACTACGTCCTTTTTTAGTTGTTTATTAACTCCTTTTCATCCAAAGGTTGCCTTGGAAGAGATAGCTTTAAGCGATAAGGCCGCCAATTGAGGCACACTATTTTTTTTGTTTTTAGATATTATCTTATTTTTAGTTTTAGTTTTAAGTTTGTGTCCAATAAAGTATTATCTATCTGTCCGTATGTTGCAGCACGCGTTCTTCCAGCAAGACATGAGCAAGCGGCTGGCGATAGATCTCCTCCACAAGTACTCCAACCCGCCCACTCACAATAACCTGGAGCCTGATGAAGAAGCGGTAACTATCATTATTACCAGGGATCACAATACTAGAGAGGATTCCCATACAGTGTGGTGTGGAAGTTTGCCATAAGCGTAGTACGATTTTCAACAAGAGGTAGAGCGTCTATTATTAGTCTATGGTGTATACACCAGGGATCAGAATACTCTGAGCGGGGACAGCAGCGGCAATGCGCTGTGCGGTCCTGCATCCCTGCCCCCATCGTGAGATGGGACACCGTGAGGTTGTAGTCGGTAGTGACGGCCCCTCTGGCCCTCGAGCCCGACATACCCCGCCCGCCTCGTCCAGTCTTGAGGCGGGAGATACGTAAATGCATTTCCTCACGAAAAAAAAGGGATCAGAATACTAGAGAGGATTGCTGATTCCTATACAATAAAGCGTGGCGCGGAAGTCTGCCATAGTTACCGATGAAACCTAGATGGCGCTGCAAATTTAGCGTCTAGCCGCCTTCGCAAGGGCGCTTCAGTCACATAGTTGTATAGCGATAGTGTAGTGCTAAATAAGCGCCCAGCCGCCAAAATCCGCAAGGGCGCTTCAGTCGCATAGTTGTATAGCGATAGTGTAGTGCTAAATAAGCGCCCAGCCGCCAAAATCCGCAAGGGCGCTTCAGTCGCATAGTTGTATAGCGATAGTGTAGTGCTAAATAAGCGCCCAGCCGCCAAAATCCGCAAGGGTGCTTCAGTCGCATAGTTGTATAGCGATAGTGTAGTGCTAAATAAGCGCCCAGCCGCCAAAATCCGCAAGGGTGCTTCAGTCGCATAGTTGTATAGCGATAGTGTAGTGCTAAATAAGCGCCCAGCCGCCAAAATCCGCAAGGGCGCTTCAGTCGCATAGTTGTATAGCGATAGTGTAGTGCTAAATAAGCGCCCAGCCGCCAAAATCCGCAAGGGTGCTTCAGTCGCATAGTTGTATAGCGATAGTGTAGTCGTTTAATATAGCTAATATACATTTATATATTTTGTAAAACTTTAAATATCTAGCAGCTACCATTATTGATATATAGCAAAATAATACGAAAAAGACAGGTTTATTGTATGGGGACCCTCCTTAATATCTTTTTTTTTATTATTTGTTGTAATATTAGCATGAAAAATACATATATTGTGAAAGTTTCAGCTTTCTAGCTATTATGGCTTCTGAGATACAGCCTGGACACAGACAGACAGACAACGGCGGACTATTAGTATTAGGGTCCCGTTTTTACCTTTTAGGTACGGAACCCTAAAAAGGATTCATACTTTCGTAAAATTGAAATAAGACTTAATTTATTTTTTACTCGTTACAGCCATGCATTTGACTCATGATGCAGAGCATGAAAACGATTGCGACACTCCGGACTAAGGTGGAACTTGCCAAAGCTGGAATAAATAGCTCTCAAGGAGGCTGCTCAATGTCGTAACTCGTATAGTCTTGCGTCATGCTGGTCAAATGCCTAGTTGTAAGAAGTAAAAATAAATGTACTTTATATTTAACTTTATATTGCAGGCCCTGTCGAATGTCCCGCAGCGCATAGCTTCGAAGCTAACGGCGCGACGCCGCGTGCCGTCCAGGAGCGAACTCGACAACAACGCTATGAACCTCAGGTATACTTCTCCTCACTAGCTATAGCTTGACTGTTTCGTTCGCGACCCGCCTGCGGGGCGACAGACGAAGGCAGGGACGCGGTACTACGACGGCAGGAGACGATGCCTTTGGTTGTCCCAGGGCATCGCTCGCGCTGTAGAAGAGGGCGCCGCCCCCCTTGAGGTGGGTCCGCTCGGACTGCGGACAGCGGTCTGGGCGGGGAGAGCAGCGGCAATGTGCGAAGCGGTCCTGAAACCTGCCCCCGTCGTGAGTGTTACTCGTTAAATCGAGTAACGTTACATGGAGTTTACACTGTATATATATTTACAGTGTAAACTCCATTTACACACTGTATATATATATATTTACAGTGTAAATATACATATTTACAGTGTAAATATATACATACAGTGTCGACCTCGTTGGCGTAATGGTTACCATGCCGGACTGCCAATCAGAAGGTTCCGGGTTCGATTCCCGGCACGGCCAACATATTTGTGCTGAACTAAATTTTTTGGCTGTCGGTCTGGGTGTTAAATATGTATCTATATTAAATATATATGTATGGATGTATATGTAGTGTATCAGCTGTGTTAGCTACCATAACACAAACTAGAAATGGTTCAGTATGGGGTTAACCAGACGTGTGTGAAATGTGTCCTAATATTAAGTATTATATTATTATTTATTTCTAAATTGTGTGATCCGGAACCAAAATAATTTAATTTACTTCTATAAATGTTTTGCAGGCTATCCGGGTCGACGGGTGCGCGCCGCTCGTGCGCGTACGACGACTCGCCCATCGTGGATCTGGACGCCGACGAGCTGCCGCGGGTCATCGACCTCGGCGCCGACTGCCATGGGGACAACGGGGGCAACGACCGCGGTCAGTATATCTATATAGCTCGACTTAATATAGGAAACATTTGAACTGGAAATATCTTAATATATATAAATCTCGTGTCACAATGTTTGTCCTCAATGGACTCCTAAACCACTTAACCGATTATAATAAAACTCGCATACCATGTGCAGTTCGATCCAACTTGAGAGATAGGATAGTTTAAATCTCAAATTATAGTCGCAATTTTAATTTATTGTCTGTTATTATTTGACAGTCACAATTATCTGTTAACTCCAAATGATTCTAACAGATGTCGATACCTTTCGACTGGGTTGAGTAAGTAATCAATAGATAGCGCTGCTATGGTAAATCTACGAACGTGTCATATAAGCTACACTATCTATTTTTCATACCCCTAAGTGAGGCAAAACAACGTTTGCCGGGTCAGCTAGTATTTATATATAATAATAAAGCCATTTATTTCCAACTTGTTAACTTATTTTACAATGCAAATGTTGTTAGTAAGATTGTTAGTGGTCTTTTTTGTATGCTAGTTGTTAGTAATGTTAGTCAATCAATCTTTAAGTTGGACCCCTCTTAGGGTGAAGGCCTCCTCAGTCTTTCCCTGCTGTTTCGACTATATCGTCCTTCCATCTCTTTAACGGTCTCCCTACATTTCTTTTCCCAGTGGGACCTCTCCACCTGGTTGCTATTAGTGTCCATCTTTTATCATTGTAGCGTGCCACATGTCCAGCCCATTTCCATTTTAGTTTAAGGGCCTTGGTAAGTGTATTTATATATAGCTCTAGAGATTGCCCGCGGCTCCGCCCGCGTGTAGGTCGCTTTTCGCGTAACCTGTGGAAAAATTCTATTGTATCCCATTCCCGTGCCAATTTTATATAAACATTACATTGCTACGATATCAAAATGAGTTCGATTATTATTCGATATCTAAATCACCAAAGTATTGGTTTTATTAGTTTGGTGATGATGCGAAAGATTAGATCGTGTTCTCCAAGCCATTTTTTTTTATTTAAATAATTAGAATACGCGAACCATACCACCAAGTAGATCACATACTTAAATTCCAATTCAGAAGTATTTAATTTTAAAAACACAATACTTTCCCTTTGAACTTTAAACCATGGCATACCTTAATGCGCTCCTGGCAAATATTTTTACAAATTTATTTTAACCATCATATAAACTACAACCTCAACAACTTTCAAGACTTTTACTTGATAAATAAAGAATTTTCCATACAAACTTTCATCCCCCATTACAAACCCTTAGTTCACTCCTGGCAAAAAAACTTGATACCATTGTTTTTAATATTACATAAACTATACATACTTCAAATTTCATTGCTGTAAGTTCAAAAACAAAGAAGTTTCATACAAACTGTTTTACCCCCTTTCACCCCCTTAAGGGTAGAATTTCCAAAAATCTATTCTTAGTTCACGTTTAACTACTAAAATATATACACACTCCAAATTGTACACCTCTAACATCAAAAACACTAAACTTTCATTTTTAACTTTAAACCCCCATGGCATCCCCCTTAATGCACCCCTGGCAAAAGTTTTTTAATTTTAATTTGACCATTTAATAAACTACTACCATAACAACTTTCAAGACTTTAACTTGATAAATAAAGAATTTCCCATACAAACTTTCACCCCCCATTACAAACTCTTAGTTCACCCCTGGCAAAAAAATTTGATACCATTATTTTTAATTTTACATAATCTATACATATTCCAAATTTCATTGCTGGAAGTTCAAAAACAAAGAAGTTTCATACAAACTGTTTTACCCCTTTTCACCCCCTTAGGGGTGGAATTTCCAAAAATCCGTTCTTAGTACGCGTCTACATACTAAAACAAATACACCCTCCAAATTTCACAACCCTAGGACCAGTCGTTTGGGCTCTGCGTTGTCTATAGATGAATGAATGAGTCAGGACAAAGAGTCTTATAGTATAGATGATTTAATTCCCCGCGCCCCATTCCACTATCGGACGAATAGGGAAATTAAATAAAATTTAATTGTATATAATTACCAATTATAATTATTAACCTTAAGCACGTCGCAAAGATTTGTAACTTAGTTTAAAACTGATTTATGGTATAGTTTAGTCACTGTAAGGAACTAACCTCCACCACACGGCCGTGCAGTCCTTCTTTGACATATATCTTATGAATAAAACGTCATAAAACCTTATTATCTTTATTAGTAAAGTTTAAAATACTAGTTAACGAATACTCATTAAACAGCTAAAGCGTCCACCACTGAACTAATTAGGGTAAGCCGCCATGATCACCGAAGTTAAGCAAAGGTAGGTAAGCGAAATGTGTTTCTTATATCAGTTTTTGTGGATCGGGTAATACGTTAAGTTGTGGGTCCACCCAGTTTGTCTCAGTAAATCAATTGCAGTCATTCCTTTGGGGTGGGGCTCGAAAGCACTTAGACACGCGAACCAAACCACTCAACTTAAAAGAAACAAGAAAAACATCAAACAGCTTAGGCTAGATAAAAAACCTTTTCTTTTGCTCTTTACAGCTAGTTGTTTGTCCAGTAAGGCGCTTAACCACACAAGTCAGCGACATTCTGGCTTCATAATTAATTTGTTTATTTAATAATAAATTTTGAATTTGTATTTTCAGCATTCCATCGCAAACCGAGCGAGGATTGGTCCGTGGCTTCACTGATGTCCTGCCCAAAGCACAATCCTCTCAACACTGATCTCTCTACGGACACAATGCCATCTAGCGAAAAGTGAGTACACTAAGCATGATTGTAGTTCACCGGGTTTGGTGGTAGATGGCGTTGTTTTCTAAATATATAAAATTTAACTTTTTGGGAGGTTAATTTTTTTGGTGGATAAACAAAATATAACGCGATGTGATAAAATTATGTTGTATTTTTTTCCGGCAGTGAAATCCAAATTATTTATGGTAGAATAAATACATTAGCAGCGCAACCTTTTGTGGATTCGAAACATAGAGGGCGCTGTTTATTTTATTTTTTTGTGCAGCTATAACCTTTTTGTTGCTTTTCGTGTTTTACTTTTGCTAGTAATGGGTTTTTTGGCAGTTAAAAAATACTGCTACAAAAACCTTTTTGTGCTATCTGTTTGTCCATAATTTGTTTGGTATTTTTATGTATTTATTAAATGTTTTATTTATTTATTTTATTTATTTATAGCAAGTGGTGTCGGACGCTCACTGGTGATGATATATATGAAATGCCACTAAGGTACACGAAATTTGGGAAATTTACACTTTTGTCTAATTTCAATTTTCTTTCTGTTTCTAACCAATTATTTGTACGGGCCTTATGAAAATTTTGTTCAAAATTTTTTGGAATTTGGGATTTGTGTTCTAAATTGTTAAGTGGTGGTGGTTTATAGGAATGAAAAAAAAAGTTTTCTAAATTTAAAATTGGCTATGGGTGTTTTGCACAGTGAAGCTATAGATATAGTATCACAGTTTGTTATTTATAGCATTATTGTTATTGTAAGACTGACAAAGCAATGTTTAGAGTACTGATTTTTTAGCTGATTTGGAAAACAGATGCAAGTTAGCGTTATAAATCGTAATGTTAAATTTAAAGAGATTTCACAACCGTTTCAAGGAAACCTAAGGAATAAACATAAACATATTAAACCTGAATTACATGATGTAATTCCCCCCACCCCCTTCCACTATCGGACGAGCAGGGAAACGCCAAGGCGGCATCGGTTTACGGTTGAGCTGCTTGCCTCAACCTTTGTTTTCCGAACCGCCAAACTTTGGAACTCCATGCCGAATTCCCTGTTTCCGTAATGACTACAATCTAGCGATTTTCAAAGCGAGAGTGAACCGGTTCCTTCTAGGTAAGCGCGATCCATCGTAGACCTCAAAATCACTTACCATCAGGTGAATTGTGGTCGAGCGCTGACCTATTCAGAGGTCAATTTGGCGATATTCTTGGCGTTTTATTATTTTTTTCTTTTTAAAAGAATTATATTGAATCCGGTATTTAATTTCAATGCAATACAGTAATACCCCGGACTTACGCGATAGGTGGGACCGAGCGCTATCCGCGTAAGTCGAATTCGCGTAAGTCGGGGTACAATTTTGCATATACATACCTATAAAGTCATACAAAGTATGTTTAATTGGGACCGGAGACTATAATTTAGGAAATAAATTTTAATTTAATTCTAGATAATATGACAAACTATATTAATAAAATGTATAAAAACAATCTGAAGTGCGCGGCTTTCAAACAAAAAACGTTAAAATAGACGAGAAAATTAAATCGCGTAACTCCGAATTCGCGTAAGTCGAGGTAACGTAAGTCGGGGTATTACTGTACTCGCTAGTGAAACATTGCTTTGTCTGTCTTTTAAAATATATGCCGCATGCATTTTTGGGCCGCGTCCTTTTAAGTGCATTGGCTTTTGATTGGTTTTTCATACAAATACATACATACGTTTGGATGGGATGGTTTGGTTTGTTTTATGTTTGTTTAAAATAGTTTTTTTTTCGTATAAAAAGGTGAGATAAAAATTTTTTTTGGAGTGTTTGAGTGTGTGGCATATGATTTTGTTTTATTGCATAAGTGTGATACAAAATGTGAATATGGTCTAAAATTCTGAATATTATTAATTTTAATGCCATTTAAATGTTATTAAGATATTAAAACCCACTTCGCGTTATTTACGATGAAGGCCTTCCTGGATTTTAAATTTGGTATTAAAGTATATTGTGTTTTGTAAGCGAGTTTGGCGCGGTGGTAAAAAAGTCTGCTTTTCAATCAGATGGTCCCTGGTTCAATAATGGCCCTAAAACCATTGACTTGTTTTTCAAGTGATGTGTGGATTTGCACTCGCTTTACGGTGAAGGAAAACATCGCGAGGAAACCGGCATGTTTGAGGACCACAATATCCGAAGACGTGTGTCATCCGCCAAGACGCACTTGGCCAGCTTGGTGGATTATAGCCTATATCTCTCTCCTCGTGAGAGAAGGCTTCGAGTCCCAGCAGTGGGGACGTGGGATGCTTAAGCTGTGCTTATTTAGGGCTTATAGGATTTTCGGTACTTATTAGATAGTCGATGGAGCCGCGTTAAAAGTCGAATGATATTTTACGTATCGAAATAACCATATTTATTACTAAAACCTGCAATACGGTAGGCTATTTACTAGAGTTACTCCAGACTTTACATTCTCTACCTTGGGCTAGAGTGTTGCTGTATGCTTACGCGTCTTACCAGTCAAAATCAAGCTTAAACGAGTAAAAAATACGTACGCTACTTTAATACACGTATTAGACCATTGAATTTTAGACCATATTCTTAAATCAGTAAACGCTAGAGCCGACTCGTTGCCGCCACCGATGTGTAAGTAAATTGTCTCTTGTTTTAGGAGCCTCTTGCAATATATTGACGAAGAGTTAATGCTCAGGTAACACCCTCGTATTGAGAGAACATGCATGTACATTATCTATTTAGATATAGTATATGTGTTTGACTTTTTTGGGGTTTTTGAGTCACTATTTTTTTGCAAAATGTATAATTTTGAAAGAAAGAAAGAAATAAACATTTATTTTGTGACACGAACAACAAAGAAAAATAATACACAAGAAACTTAAGAGAAAACATTTACGTGCCACAAAACTTTTTGGGGTTCCGTTCTTAGGGTGGGTATTCATAAAATTCCGATGTATGTCCGCGTGTCAGTCTTATGAACCGTATCTTATGACTGTATCTTATTAACCGTGATAGCTAGAAAATTATGTTGCCTCTATCAGGGATCAGTAGAGAAGATTGCTGATTCCCATACAATAAAGCGTGGCGCGGAAGTTTGCCTTCAATTGCCGATGAAACCTAGATGGCGCTGCAAATCGAGCGTGCAGCCTAGCTGCACCAAATTCCGCAACGCGCTGCAGTCGCATAATGATAAAACGATAGTACATAGTGCGACCCGAGTGAAGTCGTTTCAAAAAAATACGAATAGATGGCGCTACGTGTAGTTCATAGTTCATTTGTTGATAACAAGGAATATTACATGTCAGGATTAAAAAATCTTATATATAAAATTTCCGTGTCACAGTGTTTGTTACCGTACTCCTCCGAAACGACTTGACCGATTTTTTCCAAATTTTATATATGTATTCAGTAGGTCTGAGAATCGGCTACTGTATATTTAGTTTTTTTTTTTTATTTATTAAGGCAAAACAACGTTTGCCGGGTCAGCTAGTATTAATATAAAAATACGGTATCTTAAATACCTAATTCATTATATAATGACAAAATTATTAAATAATAAAAATGTCAATATGTGGTAAGAATACAATAAATGTCAGTAAATTACTTACTACTACGTGTAACGAATGATACACGTAGTACGATTTTCAATAAGAGGTTGAGCGTCTATTATATATATTAGTCAATGCCACTACAAACAATAGATTGAATTTAAAAATATTTGATCAGAGCTCCCATTTATAGTATGATATACATTTTAGCGTTTTTTTAACAAAAAAAAGATACAGAACCATTCGATAACTTTTTTTCGGTACATTTTTTTTTGTCTTGTACTATTATTAGTATTAGTAATATTTCGCTGTCAATCCGTCTGTCACCAAGTCACCAGGATATCATAAACCGTGATAGCTAGAGCTATAGTTATATGACATGGTATCTATATATACATAGATATATCAAAAGTGAGAATTCTGTGGCCGATATACTAACAATAGAAACAAAAAAGTAATTGATCAGAGCTTCCACATATAATAATTAAAAGTATGTGGTTTTACAAAAATGATACTGAACCATTCGTGCGTGAGTCCGACTCTCACTTAACCTGTTTATTAATTTTTATAGCTAATACCAATGTTGGTATTATATAAACTTAAAAATATATATATATCAGAAAACGATAAATTCGGATTATCAATCACTTTATAGATAATTATTAAAATCTCAGTCAAAAATTAAACAGAAAACGACTAAAAAAGAAAAGTCATTAATACAAGAAATTGCTTACTAAGAATTATTTTAATTCTACCAAAACATAATAATTACGGTGATTCATAGTTTAGGAGACCTAGCTTATTGTATTGAAAGACTGATGTATGCAGGAAGAATGAATAATTTATTTGAAATAAGCTTATACTAATACATGAATTGTGTTTTCATAAAGTAGCGAACTACGACCGCTAACAAAACAGATTCGACTAATCACAATTGAGAAATCGTTGCCGTCCTTGTTGCTCGCGCTCGGACCTCTCTCTCCCGCAAGTATAAATATACTTTGGCGCTCCGGCGCGGCAGCATTCCACGGAGGCTGTCACAGCGGTCGGGCGTCGGCGCGCGCCTCACTCTGCTCGGCGTTATACTCGCAGTTTGTGTGTCTGTATGATAATGCTGCTACAGGATTCTCCCCCTAGCGGAAGCGTACCGGAGGAATCACTGTGCGACCGCTTCTGGTCGTTCTCAGAATAGACTTTGGGAGGCTTACTGAGGACTTTGAAGTGTCTTCTTGTTGCGGTTGTGACGGCGGAATATATCCATTTGAAGTCGGCGGTGGCTCTTCCGATAGAATGTAAGCAGGCTTTAGCCGATCAATAGAGATGGTTGATGATCGTCGATCTGGCAGCTGCAGTACAAAATTTTTCTCGCCTCGTGAGATAATTTTGAACGGGCCGTCATATGGGGCTTGCAACGGTTTCTTGACAGCATCATTTCTTATAAACACATGCGAGCATGTACTTAAATGTGGATGTATGAAAATCGGTCTTTGATTCCCATGCGAAGCAGTAGGTTGGCTTGGTTTCACAGACTGTATTGTGGCCCGTAGTTGCGTGACGAAATCGTAGTCCATATCTTGTTCTCCAGTCGGCGGAAGATTAAAGAAGTCGCCAGGCAAACGTAGGTTGTGTCCATACACAAGTTCAGCGGCACTGACGCCTGTGTCGGTGCGAGGGGCGGCGCGTAGTCCCAACAGTACTGTAGATAGCTCGTCTATCCACTTGGACTGTCCTGATAGGCGAGCTTTTAGCGCTGCTTTGAGTGACCGGTGCCACCGCTCGATCATGCCGTTAGACTGAGGGTGATAGGGCGAAGTTTGTATCTTCTTTATGCCCATTATGTTTGCAAGTTTAGTGAAGAGTCGTGATGTGAATGATCGGCCTTGATCCGAAGTTAAGCATTCCGGTACTCCGAACCGGCTGATCCAGTGGTTGTAGACTATCTTTGCGATTGATGCTGCTGATATGTCGTCTGTTGGTACTGCTTCAGGCCATCTTGTGACGCGATCTATCATTGTCACGAGGTACCGGTATCCTTGCGGCGATGTTGAGAGTGGGCCAACCACGTCTATGTGTACATGCTGGAATCTGCTGGATGTAGCCGGGAATGTTCCAACGGGACTTGTAGTGTGTCGTTGCGTTTTACTTTTCTGGCAGTCTAAACAGTGTTTTGCCCAGTTACCGACGTCAATGTTCATTGATGGCCAGAAGTATCGCTGAGTCATAAGCTTGCGTGACGTTCGCACTCCTGGATGACTCAAGTCATGCACGGCGTGGAATGCTGCATTGCGGTATTCTTCGGGAATGTACGGTCGAATGCGTGGGGTCGAAGTCTCGCAAAAAATTGTGTTCCCGTCTGGTAGCTGTATAGGCTTGATAGATAGGTTGCTCTGATTTGCAAGTTCTCTGAGTATAGATTTTTCTTTTTTTTGTGCTTCAGCAATCTTGTGATAGTCTATGGCAGACTGGATACTTTCGACTTGTATACGGCTGAGTGCATCCGCGACGATGTTGGAGCTTGCACTGACATGGCGGACATCCGTGGTGAACTCGCTGATGAAAATGAGCTGACGAGCACGGCGAGGTGTTTCTGTGGCAGATGGTGACTTTTGAAAAACGTAGGTTAAAGGCTTGTGATCCGTATATATAATCAAGGGCTTCCCTTCAAACAGTTTTCTAAAATGCCGCACTGCCATGTACATTGCCAGAAGTTCTCGGTCGAAGACGCTGTAACTGCGCTGCGCTGACGAAAGTTTCTTTGAAAAGTAGCCAAGAGGGAGCCATTTTCCATCGACGAACTGTTGCAGAACTGAGCCAGCACAAATATCAGATGCGTCTGTGAATAATGCGAATGGGGCATTATGTGCGGGATGTGTAAGTAACGCAGCGTTTTTCAAGGCAATTTTCGACGATTCGAACGCTTGCTTGGCTTCTTCATTCCACTCGATTTTCGATCGATCACGTTTTTTTGCATTGTGGAGGAATGCATGAAGCGGTGCTTGAATTTCCGCTGCTCTGGGAATGTGATCGCGGTAGAAATTCAACATTCCCAAGAAACGTCTTAATTCTTCAATTGTCGTTGGCTGCGGATATTTGCATATTGCAGTCACTTTTTCAGCAGGCGGTTTAATTCCTGTGTTGCTTACGGAATATCCGAGAAAAGTGACTTCTGGCTGACCAAATATGCATTTCGACGGGTTAATCGTGATTCCGTGTTCCTCTAATCTGCTCAGCACTGCTCTTAGGTGGTCTCGGTGTTGTGCCTCGTCTTCACTTGCAATGAGTACGTCGTCGATGAAAGCGTAGGTATAGTCTAAGCCTCGCAACACCTCGTGGATGTATCGTTGAAATGTTTGACCAGCGTTCTTCAGGCCGGGGCACATCCTCGGAAACTCAAAGAGACCCATTGGCGTTATAATGGCGGTCTTTTGGATGTCTTCTTCTCTGACGCAGACTTGCTGGTATGCGCGATTTAAATCGATGGTACTGAATACGTGCTTCCCGGATAGCTGGAACGTGAAGTCCTTGATTCTTGGTACTGGATAGCGATCGGGAATCGTGACCGCGTTCAGTCTTCTATAATCTCCGCAGACACGTAGGTCTCCGTTCTTCTTTGGAACGATGTGAAGGGGCGATGACCAGGGGCTTTTGCTTGGACGGCATAATCCCTGTTCAATCATTTTCTCAAATTCTTTTTTGACTAGCTCGTAGCGATGCGGTGCGATGGGTCGCGCACGTGAATGTATCGGCGGCCCAGTAGTCTCGATGAAATGTTCGACGTTTAGCTTCGAACTCAGCTTCATTGAAGATAATCTTGTAGTTCCGGGAAATTCAGCTAGTATGTCGTGGTACGGTAACTGAACATCGAACGTTAAGATCGTCGGAACGTTCGATGCGCGCATGATTGCAACCGTTGAAATGTCGGTCTTCCCGTCGATAAGTCTTCTGTTCCTCAGGTCGACGATGAGCCCGTGGTATCGGAGAAAGTCAGCGCCGAGGATAGGCTTGGTGACGTCGGCAATGATGAAATTCCATTTGAATGGTCGTCGCAGGTTCAAGTCAAGCTCGAGTGTCTTCTCTCCGTAGGTGGCGATAGTGGTGTTGTTCGCGGCGTATAACTTGAAGTCGAGAGGCAGCGGCTTCTGTCCTTTCTTCCGTGGTAAAACTGATACGTGAGCGCCGGTGTCGATGAGGAACGTGAGACCAGTCTTCTTATCAGTAACGAATAGGCGGTATGAGCACTCGCATACGCTGGGTCCCGCCGCAGGCAGCGTATGTTCTAGTTTTCCGACTTATCTTTCTTGAAGGAGCACGGCGTAGTACAGCGGCGTGCTTGATTCCCGAATCGCTGATGGTAGTAGCAGTACGGGATTGGTGAGCCACCGCGCGGACTGCGGGCGAAACTTCTGCGAACTGGAGAGCGGTTGCGTTGATTGTAGGGCCGGCGGTTTTGCTGTTTCAGTGCGGCGACTTCAATAGTCAACTTGCGTATTTCTTCAACGATGTATGCGGTGTCTTGCTGCTGAGACGTAGGTGGTGTACTGGATACTGCTAAGACCTGGGAGTTAGATGAAGACTCCATCATCTTGTCGGCCAATCGCGCGATTTCGTCGAGAGATGTCTGTGTCTGTAAGGTTTCGCTAACAGCGAGCACAGACCTCACATGCGGGGGCAGGTGTCTGGTCCACATGAGCCGGAGTGTAGAATCTGGTACCTTGTCTCGAGCTAAGGTCTTCATTTTTCTCAGGAGTTGTGAAGGCTTCTGATCACCAAGCTCCATATCAGTTAAGAGCTTCTGGAACTGTTGACTGTCTGACTCTTCATAAGCAGTAATCAAGCGCATTTTAATAGCTTGATACATGTCAGCCTCGGCCGGCCTGAGGAGGAGGTCGCTGATTTGTT
This sequence comes from Mellilla xanthometata, assembly GCA_035578125.1. Classification (NCBI taxonomy): domain Eukaryota; kingdom Metazoa; phylum Arthropoda; class Insecta; order Lepidoptera; family Geometridae; genus Mellilla; species Mellilla xanthometata. Next base: position 7,777,138 of record JAPUBQ010000025.1, read on the forward strand.
CGACGTCGGTCTTGTCTAGTTGCGCGATGACCATCTGCGCAAGTTGTGATTGATTCCTCTTCAACTCGCTGGTAGCAGCTTCGAAGGCGACAAACCATAATCGTGGTTTGTCGCGCCAAAACGGCGGAATACGCATAGAAAGCGCAATTCCGGCGATTTCGTGATGTAACCGTGAAGATCCCGGTGTAGCTTCAGCTTGTTGATCTTGCATCGCTTGTGAGTGCAGCTTGTGCGTTGTTCTTGAAAATGTAGGAGGGTCACCACTTTAGGAGACCTAGCTTATTGTATTGAAAGACTGATGTATGCAGGAAGAATGAATAATTTATTTGAAATAAGCTTATACTAATACATGAATTGTGTTTTCATAAAGTAGCGAACTACGACCGCTAACAAAACAGATTCGACTAATCACAATTGAGAAATCGTTGCCGTCCTTGTTGCTCGCGCTCGGACCTCTCTCTCCCGCAAGTATAAATATACTTTGGCGCTCCGGCGCGGCAGCATTCCACGGAGGCTGTCACAGCGGTCGGGCGTCGGCGCGCGCCTCACTCTGCTCGGCGTTATACTCGCAGTTTGTGTGTCTGTATGATAATGCTGCTACAATAGTGACTCAAAATTCCATTAAGTCAACTGTAGAAGCTTTTTGTGTGCTAATAAAAAATAATCATGACCCCAATTTTTTTTTTAGTTGTTTTAACGACTGCTTCAGTAAATACGCTGTATGTAAGAAGAAATACATTTACGAATGATATTGTAAATAATGAAAACGAAAAATGTATTCCTTAGAAGTAGTGTTAGCATGTAGCACGCAACATTTAGCTTTTAGAAAAGTTACAAAAATATAAAAAAAAAAAAACAAAAATAAATCCCTTTTTAAAATTAAAATAAAATATCACGCCAGCACCACTTGTTATTTCAACACAATAAAAATTAAAAAAATAATTCAAACTAATGTGATAACGCTTAGAAATCTACTTAAAACCAATTAAATTGTGTCTAACAGCACTACAAAGCTTACCAATCCCCTTAACCGCACTGCATTTATCCCAAAAGCTTGCTTTAAACCTACCATTCTACCAAATTGGTAATAATTGTATTTACTCAACAGGGCAACATTACCGCTGACAGCGGAAACGTCATCAATGGCCCAAACTGGCAACACCGGATTGTCTTTGCACGATCAACATTTGTCTCAATGCATACAGTTGAAACAGAACTATTTGAATAATTCTACGACGAATATTTATGAGAACTTGGCATCGAATCTGCAGAGCGCATCAAGGGTGTCCATAGACGATCCGCTGTGTAGGAAAATGGAGGATATTTTGTACGTAGACCAGCTAGAAGCCGACGTACCCGAATCGCCGCAAATAAGGAACGCTAACTGCGAATGCGGACTGTGTCCAAAACCGGAAAGATCTCTGTCTTCCAGTAACACATTGAGCGATCTACAAAGATCCGTCGCTCCGAAATGCTCATGCGATTCTTGCAACTCCAACGGGGACATCCTTAGTTATTACAGAAACTGTTCCAATCAGAATCTCGACACTGGCATAGTTTACTGCGAAACGTGTAAAAAACAAAAGATATCCGTGTCGAACTTCAGAGCGTTGCAGATAGCGAATAATCTGCGAATAGCGGACGACAAACTTCAGAACGGTGCTACGTCAGACGATGACTTGTGTAGAAGGATAGATATGAGTCTTTCCGTAGAGGAGAAGTCTTATGAGCATAGAAAAAAGCACAACAGACACAATTCCGACTCGGTCACTGCTGGCATTGATCTGAGTCAATTCTGTCAGTGCGAGTTAGAAAGTAGTAAGAGAAAAACCTCTTCTGTGGATGAGATCTTCAATATGGTGGAAGAGAACGGCAGGGAAGGGAAGAGAGACGAAGAAGAGAATAAGATTAGCCAGAGACAGAGGAGCTTGTCGGATAGCCAGCGGGATAAAGCTAAGGTGGAGAATAAAGGTGAGTGCGTTTCTAAAATAAGTTTTTTTTTAACATTCTAGATCATAGAAACAAATGAAATAGGGATGAATGAATGAAATTGAAACAAATGAATATGAATATATATTTTCGTTTATTGTTTCTTCCAGTAGTTTCAGATTCAGATTTCATTCGTATGAAATATTATAATATATGGAATTATCATACATATACTTTTTCTATATCTTCTTTTCTTTGTTTACAATTAAACATTGTAAACTGTTCACGTAAGGCATCTTAATATTTTCGCGTAGAAAACGGTCACACTTACTTATTATTAAAGGTTGGAATGAGTCCAACAGTTTCTGTGCTTTCCGAGCACCATCTTCAGGGGCGAGTGTTACACGGACCGCCGCCGATGAGATCTACGCGTGCTGTTTTACAATTCGTCAGATTTTACTATCTCAAATCAGATTAGAACGCTACATCAATTAATTTGGCTAATAGTATATGCAAAAGTGTTTGAATATGATGTATGTTATTTTTCTCTGTGATAAATGAATGTTGCTAATAATAATAAGTGATTTGATCTTGCCCCCCTTTAGCCCCCGGCACGCCGCCCGTGCCCCCCCGCCGCGCCCGCGCGCGTCGCACGCACACGCCCCCCCGCCCCGCGCCCAACGGCCTGCCGCCTACACCGAAAGTACACATGGGAGCTTGCTTCTCTAAGGTATTATACACATTTTTGTTTTGACGTGACAACGTCTTAAATTAGGTTGCGGCTGTGAGTCACTTATGAAAAAGTGTAACGCCCGGTAACGTTACGATGAGTCACCGAACGAGAGAGAGGCCCGCCGAATGCCTTGCGTCTCTCTCCCACTCAACTATGATCGGTCTGCCGCGCGCGCAGCACGCGGCAGACGTTGTCACGTAAAATCTTCGCCCGTAAAACCGACTTTACAGACAACCATTTTTTTGTAAGTACTTTATTAAGTATGCCGCCCTGGAGCCGCTTTATCACTTTGTGCCTGTCGCCGTGGAGACCCTGGGCTGTTGGGGCAAGGATGCTAGGGCTTTGCTCAAAGAAATTGGGCAAAAGCTTAACAAAACGACCGGTGACTCCCGCTCCGGATCATTCCAGGTGCAAAGGATAGCGATTGCCATTCAGCGCGGGAACGCTGCAAGTCTAATGGGCACCTTTGCACCGGGAACTATTAGGGCGGGTTATTTATTTAGATTTAAGTTTTTTGTAATAAATTTAAATTAATTTTGACATAATGTAAATTGACAATATAAACATAACTTAAGAATAATAAAGTAAAAATTATTTACAAAGCTTTATTGACATGATTTTTTATTACATGTACTATGTACAGCGTTCTTAATCTACAAAACATTAACTTAATAGACTAGGTTTTTACTAGGCTGACAGCGCCTTTTAAAAACTTACGTCTAGGTACTCTAGGTTATAAAGTATTTCTTATTAAATCTTATTATAAAATACACATACATTAAAAAAATATATAAAAACATTCAAACATTGAAGAAAAATCTTAACAAATAAAATGACTAACTTTTTGTAGCGGCGACCATCTTGTATTTGAAATGTATACATACAATTTCGTATATAGTAGAAACCCGATTAACCGGACTGACTTTGAAGATTTGACGACCTCGTTGGCGTAAAGGTTACCATGCCGGACTGCTAATTAGAAGGTTCCGGGTTCGATTCCCGGCCCATATTTTATATAGATACATATTAAACACCCAGACCGACAGCTAACAAATTTAGTTCAACACAAAGATGTTGGCTGTGCCAGGAATCGAACCCAGAACCTTCTGTTTGGCAGTCCGGCATGGTAACCATTACGCCAACGAGGTCGTAAAGAGGCCATAATTGATAACATATGTATTTATATTTGTAGGTGTTCAACGGATGCCCGCTAAGGATAAACTGTACGGCGTCTTGGATACACCCAGACACGAGAGATCAGCACATACTCATAGGTGAGAAGCTCAAGTATTCTACTTATTATTATGTATTCTTTTACCCAAACTTGCTTACTATAACATTTGTCTTTTTGTCAATTTTATCACTTTGGTACTATGGTACCAAAGTGGTAAAATTATGATCATCATCTTTTTTTTTTTAATGATAAATAGGCTTACGTTTGGCCGCAACTTGCCTGATGTTAAGCTTGACTGTGGTCTTACGAATACGCATATAAAATTTGGTAAAAATCGGTCAAGCCGTTTCGGAGGAGTACGGTAAAACTAACATTGTGACATGGAAATTTTATATATTAGACTAGTTGACCCGGCAAACGTTGTTTTGCCTTAAAAAATAGATAGTAGCCGATTCTCAGACCTACTGAATACGCATATAAAATTTGGTAAAAATCGGTCGAGCCGTTTCGGAGGAGTACGGTAACTAACATTGTGACACGGAAATTTTATATTTTAGATTTAAATTTAAGATAAGATATAAGATGAATAAATAGTTAAGGATATATTCTTTTGGTTCAAGGTTATATTTCGTATAATATAGTTTCTCTAAGAAGTCGTGACATTAATTATTGAGGAACTAAAGTTACTTATGCGTCTGGCAACACCAAACATAAGATATTAGATAAGATTTCTTGTTTTGGCACACAGGAGCGGAAGAAGGCATCTACACGTTGAACCTGAACGAGCTGCACGAGACGGCGATGGATCAACTCTGTCCGCGGAGAACTATATGGATGCACGTCATCAAAGATGTGCTCATGTCCTTATCAGGTACTAAATGATAGCCACCATTTCCGTTTGGTCTGGCTTGGCCATACCAAAATTTGTGTGTGTTAATATGTTTGTTATTTCTTCAGGCTAAAACACCTTTTTTAACGCGCGGAAATGCATTTATGCATGCCTACCACACCCGGGGAGGCGGGTGGGGTATGTCGGGCTCGATGCCAAAATAACATCACTACCGACTAAAACCTCACGATGGCCTCCTCACCGGAAAGAGCGGGATGTGCTCCTCGCATTAACCCACCACCCCGCCCACCTCGGCTAGCCTGCGTGGCTCGTCCCTTTAAGGGGATGTCTCCCCTTGCAGTGCACCACGTGTGCACCGCAACCACCTCGGGGACTATGAGCGCAATGGACGCCGGACAACCCCGGTCCGACGTCCTAGGCCGTAAAGCGAGTGCAAATCCACACATAACTTGAAAAAAAAAATGGTTGCCTGTAAAGTCGGTTTTACGGGCGAAGATTTTACGTGACAACGTCTGCCGCGTGCTGCGCGCGCGGCAGACCGATCATAGTTGAGTGGGAGAGAGACGCAAGGCATTCGGCGGGCCTCTCTCTCGTTCGGTGACTCATCGTAACGTTACCGGGCGTTACACTTTTTCATAAGTGACTCCCAGCTGCAACCTAATTTAAGACGTTGTCACGTCAAAACAAGTCATTGGTCTGGGCTGGGATCGAACCAGGGTCCGTCTGATTGAAAAACAGACGTTATTACCACCCAACCACACTCGCTTTTTAGCTACACTCGCTTTTTCTCTTGTCATCACCCTATCTGAAATGATTTGTTCAACGAGTTCAACTGTTTCAGGCAAAACCCCCTCCCTGTACCGGCACGAGCTGTTAGCGTTGCTCGGTAGCGCTCGGGGCGGCAAGTCGCTCCGGGTGTTGCCGCCACGCCTGCTGCCGCGACGGTTCGCTCTCACTACACGTGTTCCCGATACTAGAGGTATGTCACTCTGTGCAATATACAAATACAAATACAATACAAAAATATTTATTGACATTAAGGTACAGATACACAATAATAATAACGAAGCTTCTCGTCTCGTGCTAGTCGATAGACTGTGTTACGAGACTAGATATATATGAGGCCACCAGAACCAGAGCGGCCCAAACCACAATTTGTGATATTAATACTTGACCACGGCAATGCCCCTTTTCAAACCCCTAATTTCAAAGCCAGAGTGGCTCAAAGGTAATTTCGATAAATAATCATAGATGGTGCTAAAAATATGTTATGGCATTTTGATTCTTAAAACAATGACAATAGAGCACACTGTTTTAGCACATATCCACATAATTTGTAGTTTATGTTTGGGCCGCTCTGGTTCTGGTGGCCTCATATTATACAGTGTAAACTACATGTATCCTCACTCGATTTACCAACAAACTCTCAAAAACGTAGAAATCAATTGGCTTTAGTTGGTTTAACTTGTATTACATACAATGCTACATTCTATCCATTTAACGACCACTCTCTATAATGCCATAAAATTCACAGTCCCTTCAGTGTTTACACTGTATCTATACTCTATGGACAGGAACTTTTTACTATAAGTGTGTGTCACATTTTTGGCGAACTTTGCTAGAAAATTTGACGAATCAGTGATGTAGCTAAGTGGACAAGGGCCCCGGTGCATAGAGAAAGAATCGGGCCCTCACCCCGTTTTTCACGTAGCTTGAACTTTTGTTGACCTTCATAATTATATTCCTACTATTCATAATTATACGGATGGAGTGTGTGAAAAACTTGAGATAGAAAGGAGTGAGGGTAGAGATGACGGCTGGTAGAGGAGATTGGAAGAAGACATGAGAGAGAAAGGAGGGAGTGTAGAGATGACGGCTGGTAGAGGAGATTGGAAGAAGAAAATTTGCTGTGCCGACCCCACCTAGTGGGATCAAGCAAGGAAGAAGAAGAATACAAATACAAATAATTTTTATTGGACCAACTTACATTCTAAACAAAACAAACATTAAGTATAGGTACCTTAACTAATTAATATTAATACTAGAAGCTAAGTCTTAATGTAAGTGTGGTGCCTAGCTCCTGCAGTAGGATACCCTGTGTTTGCAGGAGCTAGCTCTCTTCGGAGGTGCTACAAATTAAGTTGGGATAATTATGTTGTGTTGTTGAGTGCTAGTTAAATATGAGTGAGTGTGTATAAGTAAACAAGGATAAATTATTATAAAGTATATAAATGAATATACGAGGGTGAATCAAAAAGTTCTTAGAAGTGCATATATATGAAACCTTTTTGGATCAAGTTCAATATTGAAATTAAAGAGTGTCTACCACACTATATTTATGCAGACTGTCACTTGTTTTTGTCAGTTCGTTCGCATGTAATAAATTTTTTTGTGCAACGAGTTGCTAAAAAGTTAAAATTATGGATAAAAGTGAGTTAGTGAAGTGCGTGAAGCGATTAAAGAAAAACGTCGTGGAAAACTGTCGTTGGGCGTGTTGTTCCTTCAAGATAACGCTTCTGCTCATCGATCGGAAGTTGCGCTCAACGCAATCCGCTGTGCTGGCTTCAATCTCCTTGACCACCCACCATATTCTCCGGACTTAGCCCCAAGTGATTTTCACTTATTTCCAAAATTAAAAGAGAAAATTCGTGGAACAAAATTTCACGATAATGACGCGGTTATAGCTGCCGTAGAGGACTTTTTCGAGAGTCAAGAAAATATTTTTTTTCACAAGGAATAAGGAAGTTAGAAACGCGCTATTCTAAATGCATTGCATTGGAGGGAGATTATGTAGAAAAATAAAATATTATTATTTAAATCTTTGCATTTTTTAATATTGATTCCAAGATTTGTTTGATTCACCCCCGTAGATTATTATTACGCAGTGGACACTGAGTGAGGTGTCCATCCCATGAGACGATCCCAGTGTGCTTGCGTGTGTATGTGTGTGTGTGTATGTGTGATTGTATGAGAGAGAGCGAGTGTTCTTATGTAGTAGTGCAGGGTGCAGTTTGGAGGTCAAAGAAAGTGCGGTCGGGGTTATATTTTTAGGCGGACTATACCCTCCGTTTCTGTGATGTTAAGAGTCATCAGTCTAAGAAGAGTCCGGTTAATCGAGTGTCTACTGTATGTATATGTGTATCCGCAGGCTGTATAAGGTGCGCGGTGGGACGCAACCCGTACAACGGGTACAAGTACCTGTGCGGCGCCACGCCCGCCGGCCTCTTCCTCATGCAGTGGTACGACCCGCTCCGGAAGTTCATGCTGCTCAAGGTACCACCACACACTAATAAATATAAATACCTAATATTAGAAATATAAAAAAGGGTGACATTTTTGACGTGACAACGTCTTAAATTAGGTTGCGGCTGGGAGTCACTTATGAAAAAGTGTAACGCCCGGTAACGTTACGATGAGTCACCGAACGAGAGAGAGGCCCGCCGAATGCCTTGCGTCTCTCTCCCACTCAACTATGATCGGTCTGCCGCGCGCGCAGCACGCGGCAGACGTTGTCACGTAAAATCTTCGCCCGTGAAACCGACTTTACAGGCAACCATTTTTTTTTTGCAAGAGTTGCGTACGTTTTACAGAGTCCCCTTAGTTTTATACATTGTACTATCTAAAAATTTGACATTTTCATCTCTTTACATTTTCGAAGCAGCCCTCTTGATAAGAACGAATTTAAAAGATTTCAAAACTTTTAATAGTACTAGACCCATTGGGAAACTTTGCATAGCAACACACAGAACTGTTACGTATGGTAATACGATTTTTAACATGGGTGTCCTAATATATAACAAATTGCCTCTGATTATTAAGGAATCCAACTCGTTTTCTATCTTTAAGCTGAGACTTAAGAAATTCCTACTTGATAAGGCCTACTATTCTATAAAAGATTTTTTTAATGACAAATTGTGATCTATTTTTATAATATCCTGACCTAATTTTAATTGTATCATGACTAAGTTTTACTAACCACAGGTAATGTGTAATGTTTGTGTAACCGGCTATTACTTACTTACTTACTTTTACATTAGTGTTAGATCCAACATAAATTTGCACACCCTAACGGGTATAGTATAGAGTACGTTAAATTTTAATACCTATGTAACACCTTTCGACCTATACTTGGCAAATAAAAACATTTGATTTGATTTGATTTGAATATAAATACCTAAGATTAAAAAAAGGGTGCCTTTTTTTTGCAAGAGTTGCGTATGTTTTAACAGAGTCCCCTTAGTTTTATACATTGTACTAAAGTTATTAAAATATAGACTCATAAGCAAACATGTATAATATGCAACACTAATGTAACTAAGTATTTTCAGTGGTAAATTAATATTTTATTATTATTATTTATTAAACACTGGTGGCGATTCCGCCGTACACACGACTAAACTAAATTTAAAGAAGCCCCGTCTCTTTTCATCTTAGGTGGCCAGAAAGAGACGGTACGTTCTGAATCACACACAAAATAACTAAAATCACATCAAATATGGAATGTGCAGGCAGTTTTAGAGGTGATACAAGTGAGTGCGTTCTAAAGTCGCCTATATTTGACGTGATTTGAGTTGTTTTGACCATGGTGCAGAACGTGCCGTCTCTTTCTGGCCACCTAAGATGAAAAGAGACGGGGCTTCTTTAAATTTAGTTTAATCGTGTGTACGGCGGAATCGCCACCAATATATCTCTTGTGGAGACGTGCGCGATGTTTCCCGCAGAGAATAGACGGACATGCGCGTGCGCCGGTGGCCCGGCGAAGACTGGAGGTGCCCGGTGCAAAATCGTTTATTATTATTAGTACCTGGTTTGCTCGGTATATATTTTTTTTATTATATGACTTTTTCTAAAAATGATTCCTAGCTAGATCGATTTATCGCCCCGAAACCCCCTATATACTAAATTTCATGAAAATCGTTGAAGCCGATTCCGAGATTCCAATTATATATGTACAAAAATTTGCTATTAAAGATATAAGGTAAGATATAAGCGGCGCAACCAATGGCAAGCGCGCATTGACAAGTCGCATTTACTTAGTAATAAAGATTAGAAGAAATTAGTTCAGCACAAAGATGTTGGCAGTGCCGGCAATCGAACCCGGAACCTTCTGATTGGCAGTCCGGCATGGTAGCCATTACGCCAACGAGGTCGTCAAATGTATCCTATTAGTATTAATTAGCAAATTCGAATACGTGTAAATAGAAGACAAAATTAAATATTTAGTGTACTTCCGCTGTGATCCGAAATCCAAATTAAGACAAGTAAAGGAAAAATTAACTAAGATCAATTAACCCGCTTCTTGTCATTTGAAGAGTCAGCATCTCCTGATGATGATTTGTGGTTAGGCGAAACACGTGTAGAGTTAAGAATTTCCGAACTGTGATAGTTAGTAGATAGACGTTAATCTTAATTAATCTTAGTTAATTTTTCCTTTACTTGTCTTAATTTGGATTTCTGATCACAGCGGAAGTACACTAAATATTTAATTTTGTCTTCTATTTACAATGGATTTCCGCAAAGTAACGCCTGAGTCAATAAGTCAAATACGTGTATACTATATGTTTTTAATTATTTTCTGTATGGACTTAGTATTTGATGTTGACACTGACAGAACATAGAGTGCGTGCTTCCGACGCCGCTGTCCGTGTTCGAGCTGATGATAACGCCGGAGCTGGAGTACCCGCTGGTCTGCGTCGGCGCCACCCGCCACCCGCTGCGGCTCAACCTGCTCAACATCAACTCCGGTAACCTAACACTACCTACTAGAATAAATGGGGCAAAATGACTTTTGACACTATTTTGACATTTGGCATACCCGGCGCGGCACCCGACATGACTTTTGACACTATTTTGACATTTGGAATACCTGGTGCGACACCCAACATGACTTGACATTATTTTGACATTTGGAATACCCGGTGCGACACCCAATATGACTTTTGACACTATTTTGACATTTTTCATCGCCGGCGCGACACCCGACATGACTTTTGACATTTGGCATACCCGGCGCGGCACCTAACATGACTTTTGACACTATTTTGACATTTGGCATACCCGGTGTGCCCCCTACATGACTTTTGACATTTGGCATACCCGGCGCGACACTCAACATGTCATGACTTTTGACACTATTTTGACATTTGGCATACCTGGCGCGACACCCAACATGACTTTTGACATTATTTTGGCATTTGGCATACCCGGCGCGACACCCAACATGTCTTTTGACACTATTTTGATATTTGGCACACCCGGCGCGACCACCAACATGGCGGCACCGTTATGCCGTGGAGGTGCCTAAGTCGCGTACTAAGCGGTTTGCCTCCACCTTCATTGTGCGTATCGCCAAGGTGTGGAATTCTTTGCCAAATTCCCTGTTCCCCGATAACTATAATCTAGCAGTTTTCAAGGCAAAAGTGAACCGGTTTCTTCTGGGCAAGCGCGCTCCACCTTAGATCGCAATTTCGCTTACCATCAGGTGAATTGCGATCAAGCGCAAGCCCATTATGTTAAAAAAAAAATACTTTTGACATTTGGCATACCCAGCGCGGCACCCAACATGACTTTTGACATTATTTTGACATTTGGCATACCCGGCACGACACCCAACATGGCTTTTGACACTATTTTGGCATTTTTCATACCCGGTGCGAAACCCAACATGACTTTTGACACTATTTTGACTTTTGACATGGCCGGTGTCTAAACTGACACCGGAATCTGGTACGATCCCGGTGTCAGTTTATCGGGCACGATAAAATTATCGATATTTAAAAAAAATGCAAAAGTATCAACTTGCACCCACTTGCATTGTAGCTTGAACCAGTCGTCCGCGCGCTATAAATACCGTTTGCGCGATTCAGGACAAGCGCTCTGATTGGTAGCGGGCGATGAAGTGCGACATAGACGCCACAAGATGATGATGAAAAGAGACGGTTAGAACCTGAAGTTTTTCCATTTGTCCGTGTATGTTCGGAGACCAGTAGTGAAATATGTATATTTCCAGGTGCGTCGTGGTTCCATTCGGAGGAGTTGGAACTCTGCGTGGGCGGATCCAACACCGTCATCCCGCGCCCTGAGAAGTTACACACGTTGCGGGCTGTGCATCAACTTAACAAGGACTCGGTAAGTGCACTTTATCCTACTAATCTTAATATATATAAAATCTCTTGTCACAATCTTTGTCGTCAATGGACTCCTAAACTACTTAACCGATTATAATAAAATTCGCACACCATGTGCAATTCGATCCAACTTGAGAGATAGGATAGTTTAAATCTCAAATTATAGTCGCAATTTCAATTTATTGCTAATTATTGTCTGTTATTATTTGACAGTCATAATTATCTGTTAACTCCAAATGATTCTAACAGATGTCGATACCTTTCGACTGGGTTGAGTAAGTAATCAATAGATGGCGCTGCTATGGTAAATCTACGAATGTGTCATATAAGCTACAATATTTTTCATACCCCTAAATGAGGCAAAACAACGTTTGCCGGGTCAGCTAGTATTATTATATATGTGTAAATGAAATAGTTCTGTTCTTTCTTTAGAAAGTAAACCAAATAGGTTTGCTGCTACGAAATTTTAAATTTAAATATTAGGACACGTTTCACACACGGCTGGTTAACACCATGCTGAACCATTTCTAGTTCGTATTATGGTAGCTAATACAACTGATATATAAATTTAGTTCAGCACAAAGATGTTGGCCATGCCGGGAATCGATGCGCGTTTTCCCTTAAAAAAATAGGTATCGAATCACCAAACGATATTGTTCTTTTTCTAGTTTTGTAAAACCGATCGACACGTTCGCTTCCATATGTTGTCTAATTAAAACAAATGAAGGGATTGGAATGAAAATTTGAAAAAAGAATTAATAAAGATTGTGCTACACTGTGGTAAAACTCTTTTGAAACTACAGCGCCCTCTGGCGATGAGGCTAGGTACTATGCGTGCCAACTAAGAATAGGATCGCGCTTGTTTCAACTTCACACGATAACTGTCAAAAAAGTACTGCTAGCAAAGAAAGGGTAAAAAAGAATTTAATTATTATTTTTTTGGTTCATAGATATAAATTAAATTATTGTTTAATTATTCTTGATTTAATTACTGGATAATTTTGGATTAATTAATTCTACAGGTAAGAAGTACCAGAGGCAAATTTACAACACCTAAAAAAAAATTACGTCACGAGACATTGGTTTTGGATAATTACGACTTAGTGCTGTAAGAAGTATAATAAAGTATTTTTATTTTGTACAAAAAGAAGTGACAACAATGAAAAAGAAATATATTTTTTTTATAAATATTCTTTTACTTTCAAATCCGACTCATTTATAATTAATTTGCCGTAAAATGTATAGAAATACCAAAACAGCGTACATTATACATATAAACTGAATATAATTTGTTCATAAAATTGTTTGCACACCATACACTTTGGTTATGAAGTTTGCGCGTATAATTGAGCAAGATGGCGGTTTTGACAGTCCTATTCTTAGTTGGCACGCATAGTACTTATTGAATGCACCTATTAAAACAAATGAAGGGATTGGAATGAAAATTTGAAAAAAGAATTAAAAAAGAATGTGCTACACTGTGGTAAAACTCTTTTGAAACTACAGCGCCCTCTGGCGATGAGGCTAGGTGCTTATTGAATGCACCTCGTATGTTTGTGTCGCAGGTGCTAGTGTGTCACGAGAACGTGGTGGATATTATCCCGGTGTTGCCGCCCGGCCTCGACCCCGCGCGGTGGAGGGGGGAGGGGGAGACGCGGCGCGGCAAGCTGCTCTCCCGGATACAGTTCCCCTTCAACATCGACAGCATACGTGAGTACTTGTAGTAGTGTTCACTAATAACAACTTAATTAGTTGCTGCTCTGCATTACAGGCCCCTTGAGGTACCTAGCACAGAGCACAGCGACTTTCTCAGGTACGACACAGCCCTCCACTCACATAGCTATAAACATTACTTTATGTACCTAACTCTAAGATGTATACACAATAAACGAATTTGAATTTGAATTGAAAATTTGAATTAGTTTGCTTCGACCTTCATTGTGAGAACTGCAAAGCTTTTGAACTCTCTTCCTGAGTCTCTGACTCCCGAGAAGTACAATTTGGGGGTCTTCAAATCTAGAGTAAATAGGTTCCTTCTAGGCAAGCGTGATACATCTTAGACCACAGTCAAGCTTAACATCAGACTAGCTGCGCTCAAACGTAAGCCTTTTATTACTTACTTGTACTTACATAGGTTCAATGACCATAATCTGTAAAGTTAACCATAAATGGATCTGAATATGAATTACAAATTTTTTTTTGATAATACCAAAGTTACAAGTCAATTAAAATAAATTATTATTTCAATAGTATATGATTTGATTCAAATGTCAATTCTAAATACAGTGTAAACTATATAAATAATAAATAAATATGAGGACACATTTCACACATGGTTGGTTAACCCCATACTGAACGATTTTTAGTTCGTATTATGGTAGCTAACACAACTGATATACTACATATACATACATATTTTATATTGACACATATTTAACACCCAGACCGACAGCCAAAATATTTAATTCAGCACAAAGATGTTGGGGTGTGCTGGGAATCAACAACAGTGGATTTTTTTAAAATAATTTATTTAATTTTATACAGGGTTCTAATAAAATGTCACCCTTGCAATAGTGGATTCACAGTGCAACAGCACATGTTCCACAGTCTCGTCTGCCTTCAAACATCCCCGGCACAGGGGGCTATCTGTATTACCAACACAGGGGATTATCTGTATTACCAACCCTTGCGCCTATGTTCAAGGCTTTGTAGCCCTGCTTTAGGTACGCAAGGCTGGCCGATGAGCCTCTTGTTTCACTGTGTCAAGCCGTGGTGTGTGGTTGCAGTGTTCAACTGTGGCTCGTTAAACAGGCTCCAAGGAGACCTAGCACGAGACGCAGTTTCTCCCACAACGTACAACAAACTCTTTTTAAAAACCTAGCATATAAGCAGCCCACTATACGTTCCCACTGCTGGGACTCGGGGCCTTCTCTTACGAAAAAAGAAATATAGACCATAATCCACCACGCTGGCCAATTGCGGGTTGGCCTATGACACACGTCTTCGGATATTGTGGTCCTCAAACATGCCGGTTTCCTCACTATGTTTTCCTTCACCGTAAAGCGAGTCCAAATCCACACATAACTTGTAAAACAAAACATTGATGTAGGGCCGGGATTGAACCAGGGGCCGTCTGATTGAAAAGCACCTAGCGCTAAGTTGCTACTTTTTTTCTTAGTCACTCGAATAAAAAATGTAAATCTTCACTAAAGTTTACATGTAACTACCACCTATCTCAATACTTACTAATATCTATATACTAACTCATTTCACTACAATCCTGCAATAAGTTAAAACAATTTGTTTAAGAATTATTTAACAAATATTTATTAAGTTTCTCACTTCTAGGATTATATGTACACTAGATAAGTTGAGTATGTAATTAATTACTTGTAAATAAAGATAATTTGTAAACTAAAAACAAATCTAGCGCTAAGTCATTATGTACGTACACCTTTTTTTTCTTTTTTTTTTTGTTGACAAAAAAAATTGTGGCCTATATCTCTATCTTCGTGAGAGAGTGGGAACGTATACTGCTGAGTGGCTGCTTTTGCCTCTTTTTTGTTGACCAGGGGAAAATCATCAACATGTTATGTGGGATTTGTACCCACTAAAACCCCCCTGGTGACCTGCCTCTGTGCTTAACGGAGGTCTCCGGGTTCTTCCGGGAAACACTCCGGAGACCTCCTTGCACTGCGCTGTGGCCCTTCCCGCGACGTTGACGGTCACGCGACGCCGTCGTCGTTCACCCCGGACTCGATGGAGCGGGTTTCGGAACCCCATCTCCGAACACCTTCGAGTCTGATGCCGGCCGAGTCTTTTAGTCGGCTCTTACGACAGGCAGGGGCAATTCCGCAGCCTTATTCTTTCACCCAGGCTGCAGGGTTAATGTACGTACACCTAAGGTTTACCACTACAATACAATTTATCTCATCTTTACACAGTGTGCCTGGCGGACAGCGTGCTCGCGTTCCACCGGCACGGCGTGCAAGGCCGCTCGCTGCGACACGCTGACGTCACGCAGGAGGTCACCGACCTCTCGCGCGCGTACCGCCTGCTGCCGCATGACAAGTGAGTCACATCCACACTATAGTGTATTCACGGAGACTAGCTATAGATTCAACAGTTTATATATGTATATATCGTTATACTATACAGTAATACCCCGGACTTACGTGATAGGTGGGACCGAGTGAATGCTATGCCGCGTAAGTCGAATTCGCGTAAATCGGGGTACAATTTTGCATAATTACATACCTATAAAGTCATACAAAGTATGTTTAATTGGGACCGGAGACTATAATTTAGGAAATATAAAACAATAATTAAGGAAATAAATTTTAATTTAATTCTAGATAATATGACAAACTATATTAATAAAATGTATAAACACAATCTGAAGTGCGCGGCTTTCAAACAAAAAACGTTAAAATAGACGAGAAAATTAAATCGCGTAACTCCGAATTCGCGTAAGTCGGGGTATTACTGTATATCATGCATGTGAATATAAATTAAATTTTAGTGTTAAATAATTGTAAATTGACTTGCCCAGTACGGTGCGATGCCGTATGCTTATATTTTATGTTTTAAACGGTCACAGTTTCTTTAAAAAACTTTGGACGTATATCCAACGTTTTTTAAATAAGTGTGACCATTTGTTTCGTGCAAATATGTAATATGGCTTACGATAATAATTTAACCAAATTACCAACTCAATTAAATCAATGCAAACACTGGTGGCGATTCAGCGGCACACACGACTAACATAAATTTAAAGAAGCCTCGTCTCTTTTCATCTTAGGTGGCCAGAAAGAGACGGCACGTTCTGCACCATAGTAAAAACAACTAAAATCACCATCAATAAATGGTTTATCTTGTTTATGCTGAAATAAATATTCTATTCTATTCAAAGTATTTATATTTAATGTTTTCAGGGTGGTCGTATTGGAGTCCCACACGCTTCAGAACAACACACTTAGCAACGAGGATGGCAACGATCTCTATATACTGGCTGGCCACGAGGCTTCTTACTGAACACTAGACTCCGACTAACGCAGTTATTACAGACTAAATACAAGACAACATTAAATATATAGTGTATTTCCGCTGTGATCAGAAACCCAAATTAAGATAAGCAAAGTAAACATTTTTTTTTATACTATGATGGGTTCGCGTTTGATCAGAATTCACGTGATGGTAAGCGATATTGTGATCTAAGGTGGAACGCGCTTACCCACAAGAAACCGGTTCACTCGTGCCTTGAAAACCGCAAGATTATAGTTTTCGGGGAACAGGGCATTTGGCAAGGAGTTCCTCACCTTGGCAGTACCTAGTACAATGAAGGTGGAGGCAAAACGCTTAGTGCGCATTTTAGGTATGTCCACAGTGAAACGATGCCGCCTTGGTGTTTCCCTGCTCGTCCGATTGTGAAAGGGGGCGGGGGGAATTAAATCGTGCAATTCGGTCGCACACTCTCCGAAATGTAACCTATAAAAAACTGAAAGACTGGCTACTTTGCGACGGTGCTCAAGGCTCAAGGCATTAATAGTAGTTTATGCAACAGTCATATAATGAAGGGTATTAAAACACGAGTGCGAGTTTATTAAACGAGCGCAGCGAGTTTCATAATAGTAACGAGTGTTTTAATATCCGTGTTATATGCAGTTGCATACACTACTTTATCTTCACTAATGCAATTAATCAAACAACAAGAGTAAAAATTCACGCGTACGTGTATTGTCACAGTGAATATTAAAATCTAACCAATGAGAGCGCAGTTGCGCGCGCAGGGCCAATCAGGAGCGAGCGAGCGATGTTATAGTGAGATTTTACGATATCGATGTGGATATTATACCATCATATGAAATTGCTTAAATTGAGTGTTTGTTGTCTGCGCTATAATAGTAGTAATTATAAGTCAAGTATTGGAAACATAAGTAGAATGTTACAAAATTTGAGTCGATAAAATATTTAAAGAAAAATTGGTGTGTTTCTCCGACCGACCACCACAACTGAAATACAGGAATACAGAACTTTATTAACCCTGAAAAACATACGTTAAAGGCAAGTCATACTACAATAATTACTTAATACTTAAAAACATTACTTAGATAAAATTAAATAAACTTACAAATTTCATTAAATAAATATTCTTACTACACACATAAGCACTTGTTTCACATGTCTATTAAATTTAAAGTACTACTGTTTACACATGAATAACGATTCTGCAAGCTCCATATTCATATATTCGCTTAAATTATAAAAAGAATTACTTTCACAAAAACTCTTTATTTTCTGTTTAAACATATTACTATTAAGATTTGTTATCTTCTCTGGCAACTCCACTACAACTCACAGTAGGGTAGGGTAGATTAGGGATTAGTTTTTAGACTGGTGTGAGTTGTAGTGGAGGTGTGGTGATCGGTCGGAGGAACACACCTAAATGTTTTTTAAATATTTTATCTACATTTTCCTTTGCTTAACTTAATTTGGGTTTCAGATCACAGCGGAAATACACTAAATATTTAATTTTGTCTTCTATTTATAATGGATTTCCGCAAAGTAACGCCTGAGTTAATGCAGACTAGGCATGCTCCATCTTATGCGATTATCTAAAGCGAGTGTGGCTCGGTGGTAATAACGTCTGTTTTTCTATTGGACGGCCCATGGTTCGATCCCAATGACTATTACCCCTTTTATTATTTAGACTCCACTTGTACTATCTAGAAGTGTTTTCTTGAAAGATACTTCCACAAGGTGGCGCCACTTTTCTTTATGCTGAGTGCAGGAATCCAAGATTTGGAAACCAGGTCAAAATCATTTTTACTAGTTAAATATAGTTAAAGGATTTTTGATTTTTGTTAACTATTTTTGAATCCTGTACTCAGACAAAAAGCCGACACTTATAATAGTAATGTCTTAGTTGAATTTTGTCCAAGTGGCGCCAGCTAGTGACGATAATTGGTGTTAAAATCCAAAGTACGAAAATGACAAAACTAGATATTGCTGTCCTTTCCAAATACAGCTAGTTGGACAAGGACAACCTAACCTGAACATCTAAATGTATTCAAAAAAGTCATCCAACTTCTAGATTCTTCTATACACGATATTAACCAAATAAATGTGATTATAAAATATTTTTGGTTATAACATAGAAATAGAAATTAAATATTTAATGACAAAAAGACAATTCTTTCTCTTAAAAGTTAGATTTTAGTGTTGAAAACTGTTCGCTTATGTATTTTATTTAAATAAAAATGAATTATTTTTGTAAATATAATAATTATGAAGTTATTCCATCTAGTTTGTAGTCGATTGTATTATAATATCGTTAGATTTTAAATGTATTTAAAATGTATTAATTTTTTTAATGTCCCATTTGAAGGAGAGTTTTTTTTTAAGGTATTAAGTAATGCTTGACTGGTTTTTTTATTTATTTAATTAATTAAAAATAAACAGTACAGTATAGTTATTAAGAAAGTATGTACTAAGCCGCAAGAGTTCAGATGTCTTGATATTCAAAAGAACCCTGAAATCGCAAAAAGTTATGCAGATTTTCAAGATTGAAGGGTCCTAAAATTGTAGTGGTTCAGATTTTTTTTAATTTCAAGTTTTTCAGGATACACCATGACCTTAGTTTAGAACAATCTGATATTTACATCGAGGTTTCAGGGTTGCTTCACATTGATGAATATCAAATCAAATATATATTTATTGAAGTAATTACGATGACGACCTCGTTGGCGTAATGGTTACCTTGCCGGACTGCCAATCAGAAGGTTCTGGGTTCGATTCCCGACACGGCCAACATTTTTGTGCTAAACTATATTTGTTGGCTGTCGGTCTGGGTTTTAAATATGTATCTATATAAAGTATTTATGTTCATGTATATGTAGTATATCAGTTGTGTTAGCAACCATAATGCGAACTAGAAATGGTTCAGTATAGGGCTAACCAGTCGTGTGTGAAAAAAAATACAGTAATATTTTAAAGGGTAGCCCTGACTTCTGAACTAAAAAAGCTAAAGCACTGTGTTACAGAAGCCTCCTCGATTTAACAAACAGAATTATTATACTTAGACTAAGAATATGATATTCTTCTTGCAGCTTAGTAGGCATTTTCTAATCCTGTTTTCAATAGCAGAGCAAAATCTTGCTAAAAATGTAAGACGAAACTAAACTTATTAATATTACTTACATTTATAAACTGTATATTAACTTGTAATATTTAAAGTGTATCCAGTGATAAAAACAAAGAGATTACAATGTACTGTTAATTTTAATGTCATGTCCAATTTATATTTTAATAATGGTTACTTTGAATTTTCATTCTGGTAAAACAGTTACAGAAACAAGTTTTCAATGTATATGTGTTGCCAGAGTGAATTGTAAGATATTCCATTTTAAAGTACGCTTTTATTTTAAAATGTACTGTAAAAAATATAAGCTTATTTAAGTTTCCCATATTTCAGTTGTTTCATGAAATCCGATGATTTTTATTTATACCTCCAAATAAATGTTAATTTTTGTACATTTTCTGATTTTTATTTTTAGTTCCATAGGTAACTTAAATGTAATTTAAATTATCTGTTTTAGATATCCTTTAAACTATCTTTACAATTCAATTATTATTTTAAATGCATTCGTTTTACCGATTTATTTACATTAAAATATCTTTGAATATTTTTACTTGTTTTGCCATTTGAACCTGTCATTCATCATAATTAAAATTAAATAATTATATCATCAAAATATGTATAAGTAACTAGATTCCCGCATTTGCTAAAGGAAACACAAAGTGTGGGTCCACGTATTAGAACTGCCAAACTTATGCCTTGGAAACTGCAATAAAAGTATCAATTTAAGTCAGATTTTAAGATATTTTCCAATTTATCACTCATCATAAACTGTATAGAGAAAGGTACTTCACCTTTGGGAAAACTTTACTACGTCTATGGAACAAGCAGTCAATTTCTTATCTTCAAACATTTTGTCCCGGATCATTTAACTTTTTGTACGGATCAGCTGAATTCCAATAAGAATTTCCAAGTAGTAAAGATGAAATAAACATTGTAAACTGTTCAGGTAGGGCATCTTAATATTTTCGCGTAGAAAACGGTCACACTTACCTATTATTAAGTTGGAATGACTCCAACAGTTTCAGTGCACGCGCGGATCTCGTCGGCGGCGGTCCGTGTAACACTCGCCCCTGAAGATGGTGCTCGGAAAGCACCGAAACTGTTGGACTCATTCCAACTTTTAATAATAATGTAAGTGTGACCGTTTTCTACGCGGAAATATAAAGATGAAATGATTTAGTCTAAAGCATAGAAAAATTATACTTTATATATTTTTGACAATGGTCTAAAGGTACCAGCGTGAAATAAAGGCAAACATACTTTACGACAATACCTGTACTAATTTCAAACTAAAACTTTGAAACTACCCTCTTAAATGAACATTTCAATTCATTAAAAAATCTTGAGCAATTAAAGCCGAATATCTCTAGTTAGGCTTATGACTGAGAATGGCTGTAATTTTAACAGAAATTATAATATCTTAGTTTTAGAGTAATGTTGCTTGTAAGGTTAGACTTAGAAATGAGACGCAAAAGCGAAATATTTAGGATATCTAGGTGTAGGGTCATTATCATCCATAGACTTTCTGTCTCACTGCTGGACGTACGCCTCATTTTGTGTGTAACACGAGCGTTCATCTTTTGGTTAAGTACTATCATAGACAAAAATAGATATAATTTGTCGATGGTAGTATTGACGTGACAACGTCTTAAATTAGGTTGCGGCTGGGAGTCACTTATGAAAAAGTGTAACGCCCGGTAACGTTACGATGAGTCACCGAACGAGAGAGAGGCCCGCCGAATGCCTTGCGTCTCTCTCCCACTCAACTAAGATCGGTCTGCCGCGCGCGCAGCACGCGGCAGACGTTGTCACGTAAAATCTTCGCCCGTAAAACCGACTTTACAGGCAACCATTTTTTTTATTTTTGATTTCTCCAGATATACTCTATGTTGATATTTTTTAGTTTTCAGTTGGTAAATCATCATCATTTTTATAGCTAATATCAAAGCATATTTAGGATTACTTGTTTTATTTGGATTATGAATTTCACGAAGATTTTGATGTTAGGTACTTTTATGTCGTAAAATACATAGTATAAATGACATAAGTATATAAACAATATTATGATTAACAATGCTCCATAATTGTTACAAATATAGTGGGTACTCTAATAATAATGTACTTGTTTCCATTGTTTTAGGTTGGTTTTAAATTGTGCTTAGAAATTTCGTTTTTTAAGCTCGCTAATAAAGAAACCATTTGATAGATTTGTTCGCATGCCGTGCGTCTTAGGGTAGGTTAGTTAAAAACTAGTCGTATGGTTATTTTACCATAATTATAATATTAGGATAAAAAATTGAAAACAAAGAACACCAGTACTGAAAAGATCTGCTAGATTCCAAGATTTAATTAATTATAATTAATTATTCCATCATTTATTAAAATTCATATTGTGTAGAATTAGAATAAGCATTTAGAATATTTGATAAATCCACCATTTTTGTGGAAAAGAAAAGTGAGTGAAAATAAATTACAAAAAAATATAAACAAAAATTATAAAAGTAAAATCATGATACATTAAAATCTTATGAATAAGATTTTCCAATCGTAGGAACAGACGATTTTTAGGACAACAGTCACATGAGATATTGAATTAAAATATTTGAATTTTAACAGAAATTCTTATCTATACTTGATGAGTAAAGTTTACAAACAAGCCTTCTAAGGGAGTGAAATATAAATCTAAATAAAAAAAAAAAAAACAATTAAATATTCATAATAATAAATATTTCAAAATACCAGCAACTAATCTACCTTTCAAAAATTAGAAATTTTAGGATATAATATGTACAATAAATTATATTCAAAATTAAAAGTAGATGTTGTAAAAAAGGCATATGATGCTGCATATTTTCATAGCTTACTTTAGCTTTGAAAATATTTTGTGAGCGAAGAATTTTAAGCATATTTTGACATATGTTGAATATGGTTCTGTCTGTGAAAATAAATTTGTGGTATGCTTTATAAGGTAAATTACAGAGTAGTGCAGTAAAAAAAAAAAAAGAAAAAAAGGTTAGGCTCAGAATGAGAGAGAGTAAGCTATAAACTTATACATAACCACTATTCTTCCAGTTCTAAAAGTTTTTGACGTGACAACGTCTTAAATTAGGTTGCGGCTGGGAGTCACTTATGAAAAAGTGTAACGCCCGGTAACGTTACGATGAGTCACCGAACGAGAGAGAGGCCCGCCGAATGCCTTGCGTCTCTCTCCCACTCAACTATGATCGGTCTGCCGCGCGCGCAGCACGCGGCAGACGTTGTCACGTAAAATCTTCGCCCGTAAAACCGACTTTACAGGCAACCATTTTTACATAAGAATTTGTGTCTGCATCTATGTTACTAAAAGTTAAACAATGGTCATAAAAATTAGTCTTTCATAATTATCTTGGTATCTATACTTCCAAAGTCGTTTTTTTTTTACTTTGCTCTTAATTGGCAATCCAATTTCCAACGAACTAGAATAGATATTCTATTCTAATATTTATATATTCTAGTTCGCTGCCAACTTCTAGTCTTTATTGTGAGAAGTGAGATTTGCTCTAAAAATTCAATAGGTGGTACGGGATTTTGTTGGAACATTAAATCCCGTGATATCTTATCCACAAGTTTACAGCTTATTATCTCTAATTCTGAAAAATCCATGCATGACAAATTATTTAAAAGAATACTAGTCATAAAAATTAATCACATTTAAAAAAAATTCAGTTACTCTATTTTACATACATATTTTCATAGACAAAGTATTACTTTGATATTATTAATTAAACACTTTAGATTATTTTATAACTGTACTTTTATAACTATAAGTTCATGGAAGCAATACCAATGTATCTACTAACCAATGTACCTACTGTAGCTTCATTTTAATTGATATTTTAAAACTTATCTCTCTGGTAGGAACAGCATTTTTGTTTTAGAAGCATTTTTTTATATATAACTTGGTAAATGTGTATTGATCACATATGCTCAATTACCCAGTTTGTAACAAGGAATGGTAATTAAAAAAATCGTATGCCAATTCTTCAAAGACTAGCATGACACAATATTGGCTATAATAATTAATTCCATGTATAAAGTAAAAATAAATCCCAACTATTCCATTCCAACGAAGTTGGAAGTGTGACGACCTCGTTGGCGTAATGGTTACCATGCCGGACTGCCAATCAGAAGGTTCCGGGTTCGATTCCCGGCCCGGCTGACATCTTTGTGCTGAACTAAATTTGTTGGCTGTCGGTCTGGGTGTTAAATATGTATCTATACCTATAAAATATGTATGTAGGTACATATATGTAGTATATCAGTTGTGTTAGCAACCATAATACGAACTAGAATTGGTTTAGTATGGGGTTAACCAGCCGTGTGCGAAATGAGTCCTAATATTTATTTATTATTATGTCTAAAACAAAAATGCTGTTCAAATAATATAAGGTAGTGCAACTATTTTCTTAGATAAGATTTTCCAGAATTCTCTCAATAAACTAGATTTAAAAAATATAAGAAAAAGAGTTATAAAAATAGATATTAGAAGCTGCTCTTTGGGTATGGTTCTTGGCTGCTAGGTGTTATAAGCAAATTAAAATTGACAATATAAATAAGCTTACTGATTTAAAATTATATCAATAACTGAAAACTGTAATTAGTTAAAAATTGGTGGATTATGGCCTATATCTCTCTCCTCGTAAGAGAAGGCCCCGAGTCCCAGCAGTGGGAATATATAGTGGGCTGATTATGCTTATGTATGTAGTGTCATTCAACTCGATTATGTTTCAAAACTATAGTATTATAATATAATCTTTGCTGTTGAGGTATACACAGCCTTGTTATTATCCATCTGCACTAGGTATTCTTCTATTTCTTTTAATATTTTTCGCTATATTCTTTTCTTCCCTAATTTCTTCATTTGGGTGATGTAAACATCAAAGGGGTCACTAATTGCCTTGATGGTTCAGGACTTCTGAACCATCAAGGCAATTAGTCCATTCATGTGTGATCATGAGAAATTGTAATTCATCTATGCTAGTTGTAGAACCATACTCAATGGGCTATAGCAGAGTTGTAGTTACTATTTTGTTTAACAAAGAGGGTAAATGTTTTGGCTGTCATATGTACATAACATAGATAGGTAGATATAGTATAGATTATATGCAGTTTCAATTCAATGTCAGCGTTCTAACATTATTTGTGAACAGATTCTATTCCTGAATAAAGAAATTGAAAACATTTAGTGTGTATTATTTATTATCCTTATATTATTCAATAGGTGCATAGGTTTATTGAAGAGCCTTTATTTATTTATTTATTTGATTTATATATATGCGAGCAGCAATATGTGATGTGCCTATATCACACTGAATTGAAATTAAAATTTTAACAGTTCATAAAATATCAATTGTTCAATGTCAATGTTTAAAGTCCACTGGTTCACTTATCACAGGTTAGCAAGAGATTTTTTTGTTTTCTGCAGCCAGCTATCAAGCCGGTTTTTATTATTCAGATTAATGCCTAACTGTTCATAACAAACTTTTTTTATTTGAAATAGGTTTCTGTTTGACCGCAGCTTGCATGATGATGAAGCAACGCTGCTGCCTACGTTGGAGCACGCCTCACCTTTTTTTTTACATGAGGTGATGCATTTACGCATGCCCACCATTGTGTATAATACAACATAATTTAATAACAATTCTACAAAGTTTATATATTAGCTATAAAAGAATTTATAAGCGGATTTTAAATAAATTGGAGTTTAAGTTAAAAAACACTAGGTTATGTACTTATAAAACTTAATTTATTCAACAAACAGGTACCTTATAGTTATCACAAAGTTTCACAATTTCACATCAATCGTCTTCTATCGTTTCTATTTCTTCTGAATCATCTTTCTTCTTTCCCGCTCCAGATTTACGCGCCGAAACGATCTGTTTGTATTGTTCCAATGCTTCGCCTAAAGGATCGATAAATCTATCAAACTCTATGTCTTTCATGGCGTCTAGAACATCTTGGCCAGTTAGAGCTTTCCTTTTCTTGTTTTTCACTATATTTGTAGCGGCAGAAGTCACGTAAAGTACGAAAACAGAAGCGGCTTTTGCGAGACCGGTCCTGGCTTCTTTTGAGATGGCTGTGCCGTCTGGTAGAGCTTCTTTAACGATTCGAGTGACGACGGTCATAGGGAGATTCAAGTCTTCAAGCTTTTCTGCCATTGTAAAGAGATTTTGGGTGGAAAATTATAGATTGCCTATAAATCACGTTTTAGCCGCGAAACATCGGTTGGAGAAACAACAATAACATGCGTGTAACTTTGACAGCTGATAAGTTTTGTCATGTCAGCTGTCAGAGAAATGCGATTGTATTTTTTTAAACTTCTACCTATCGTATCCTTTAGCACATTAATATCACATTAAAAAAAATGGTTGCCTGTAAAGTCGGTTTTACGGGCGAAGATTTTACGTGACAACGTCTGCCGCGTGCTGCGCGCGCGGCAGACCGATCATAGTTGAGTGGGAGAGAGACGCAAGGCATTCGGCGGGCCTCTCTCTCGTTCGGTGACTCATCGCAACGTTACCGGGCGTTACACTTTTTCATAAGTGACTCCCAGCCGCAACCTAATTTAAGACGTTGTCACGTCAAAAAAATTATGACTGATTTCATATTTTTATATTAAAAGTTGCCGCACAAAAGTGGTGGCATAAGGTAGTGAAGTGAAAAATCAATAGATCATTCTTGACAATCGTTTCTGACACATTGTAACTAGACTTGACCCATATTTAAATAATGTCTCTTTTTAAATAATTATGTACCTATGCTAAAATCCTTTAGGCTTCTTGAAAAGTCTCGACATTAGAGCATAGCAACTTAGCTCATAGGAAGAAGAAGTACAGTTATGAGTTACAGAATTATAAATTTCAGATAAGATACTTATTTTTATTTAGCACGGATTTATTAAATATAAGTTACATAATTAAAATGATCAATTGGTTTATTGTAACTGAGATAATTGTTGTATCAAATAGTTATGTTTTAAAGGTAGTGCAAGGTCAATCGTTAGGAATAAGACTTTACCTATGACCTAATTAATTACATAAAATACCTACTTAGTTACAATTTATTTGTTTGGGTCCTGAAACACCGACAGTAGGGCGCCAACTATAAAACACACTGGCGCCTTCTTTCTTCATTTACCAAAGGTCAAAGACCTGAAATGCCGCATCAAAACAACAGAAAATAGTTAGATACCTATAGAGACTTAGCAGTCTAGACTTTTTGCCGGCATGTTAGTTACATAAAACAACGATACTCTGTTAAAAACATCTGCAAAAACATAAATATTCAGCAAAGGGCAGATTAAATTGCCGTTCTAAACTTTTGAGGTATCATTAAATTAGTGACAAAAAACTTAGTTGGATAGCTTCAGGCTGCGGAAGAAACTATTGCGCAAACTCAAGTGAGCACGCCATTTTGTAAGTTAGCCGGTTGTGTCACTTAGCAGTCAGTGCGGCACCAACTATTAGACACGGCGCACGTTTTCGCGCGTTTTATCGATCAATTTGACACAAGTGTTATTGTTATGGTTTTTTAAAATAAAAAATCTTGCAAATAATACCCATGTCACACACCTAGTGCCAGTTCGCGTGTTATCGTGGTTTCTTTTATAATTTTTTTTTAATTTTTTTTTTGTGTTTGACCGCTGCGTGTTTTTACGCGAGTGGATTTTCGATTTTGGAAGTTAAATGAGGTAAGGTTTTATTTGTGTCAGAATTTTATTCTCGATAACGATTTTCGAATCGATAAATTGCATTCGTTATCTCTCATGTCAAAAGACCGCGTGTTTACGAAGATTTATTGATTTTGTGTTACGCTTTGATCTAACACTTGAAACTGACTGTTGTCACGTACCTAGCGTAGCTGGAATTATTTAAATATATAAAATAATTGTCTATCATAATTTTCTCCGATTCAATATTTTGTTGAACTTTACGATTTTAATTATGCATAAACGAATTTGCTCTACACTATATTTTGTGTATACTCTAAGTACGGTAATGACAATTAATTGTAGTAAATAAGTATTTAATTCTAATTTCATATAAATTATGTGTAATATATAAACTTTAAAATAGCCTGACTGATATTTTTTCTATAGAGTATAGTATGTCGTTTCGTTTATTTTTGGGTTTTATAAGTTTTTAAGTTTCCTCGTTTTCTACTTGTGACCATCATTAGACAATTTTACTTTAAATTTTATAATTTCATTTGATAGCTAATATTTATAGTCTAGTCAACAAGTGCCTTTTTGGTCAACTTTTTTCAGTAGTCTCCAAAAATTATGATTGAGGTGTCATTCGATTCGGAATGACATCTAGATAGTTTTCGAAAACAATGAAGTTCCGCAAATAAAAATTACAAAAGTTATTACTTAACAATTAACTAAAAAAAGGGGTTTAGTTTTTTGAAAATATCTCATAAATTAATAAAGATTATTCAAATTTGAAAAAGAGGAGGAAATTTCCTAAAAAAAGTTCCGACTCCCGGAATTGTAGGACTATTATATATAATTTTCCCAGAGGGTTGAAAATACGCCCGAAAACGGGTACTCCGGCTTGCGCAAGCCACGCCTCCTTCGGACCTTGAATGAATAAATATTATTTAAACTTATTAAATATGAAAATTAAAATTTGAAAAAATTCAGGTGCCTACAGGACAGATCAATAAACAATAATCCGTGGTCAAATTTTTTTTTTCGCGATTTTTCAATAAGTTATCCATTAATTAATTATCAATTTTTTGTAGCACGAACATTAAGATTGCAAGTGCGATAATTGTTAAACTATTAATCTAGGATTTTTTTCCTTTCGTGGAGCTATTTTTCAAAGATCTTAGAGTAGATTCCCGTTGGAAAAATTAAAAATTGTAAATTTTCATTTTGTAATTAACAATTTACTAAGGTGAGTACGTTCACCTTGGTGACGCATATTATACCGAAACCGATATTATTTTGTAATATGGACGCATATTATACCGATATTATTTTGTTATATGGACGCATATTATACCGAAACCGATATTATTTTGTAATATGGACGCATATTATACCGATATTATTTTGTAATAACTATGGACGTACATAATACCAATTTCTGAAATCGGTTTACGTACAAAACTTTTTTCGGTCACACTATCTGAATACCAAATCCAGTTTTTTATTCGCTCTAGAGAGAAAACCAGTCGGCTAGACTGAGTGACCTTTTCCACACAAAAATGACGTAATATTAATGACGTATGACTGTTGCTATACAAAACGAAACGTGAAATGGAAACCAAATTGTAGCTTGAACAAAATCTTAAATATTTTTAGGAAGAAAATTATTTATTGTGACAAATCAAAACACAGGACAAAATATAATAATTAAAATAGGACACATAATAAACTTTAATTAGTCACAACACAGCCTCAACTCAGCTTTGCTGGTTGCATTTATTACTCATACTCTGAAAGTAGGTCTGAAGTCTGAGGAGCAGGATGAAAGTTATACTTTGCTTCCCTAGGGAGAATCGCTTTCAACTGACAGCTGTCATATTATTTAAAAATAATACAGTAAAAAAAGGTTTTACTTTCTATACAGCCATAGTGTAAAATTGAAATAACTTAAAGCTAAGTATTGATTAAAGTAAATTATACATATCATTAATTAGTAAATTATATATATTAAGTATACATATTATTTAAATAACTTAATTATAATTTAGTTTCAACAATTTCTTTAAATTAACTTAGATTTGGGCAAAATATTTATACAGAAAAATACAAACAAAATGGCGGAAAAGCGGCAATTCGATCTTCATTTATTTTTTCAATTTTTGTTAATACGTAGATTTGTAGCTATAAAATGAGCTCATCTGATTCTGATATGAATTTAACGCCTAATTTTATAAGAGAAGAGGCTAAAGAGGTAGTGGAAAACCTTTTTACCCAAATCAAAACAAAGATACCTAAAATCGTATAACGATTATATGAAATGGCGCGCTGAGAAAGTAAGAAAATAAATTTCTTTACTATTTTTTTTTACTTTCCTTGTAATATTGTTATTTAGAGTTGTTATACTAGTACTAAACTAAATTTAGAACAGAATGTAATAAAGTGCATCATAACAAGGAAGTTAACCATGACCTATTCTTTACATTCTACGTGCTTAAGGCACAGAATAATAACTAGTACTTCGTTCTTAAGGCGATGACGTTGAAAAAATCTTGAAGTTACTATTATATCGTTATCCTACTAATATAATAAATACCAAACTTTGTGTGTGTGTGTGTGTGTGTGTGTGTGTATGTTTGTTACTTCTTCACGCTCAAACGGCTGAACCGATTTTAATTAAATTTGGTGTGAAGATAGGTTAGACCTTGGATTAACACATAGGCTACATTTTATCCCGGATTAACTTATTTTGTCCCGGATTAACACGGGTAACACCGCGGGGTGCAGTGAGTATATCATACACGTTAAAAACGAGTGTGGCTCGGTGGTAATAATGTCTACTTTTCAATCAGACGTCCCTTGGTTCGACCCCGGCCCTACACCAATGACTTGTTTTTCAAGTTATGTGTGGATTTGCACTCGCTTTACGGTGAAGATAGATAGATAGATCGATTTATTGAAACAAAAATAACATGCCACCATTTTATTAGCTTACTTACTGAAGGAAAACATCGTGAGGAAACCGGCATGTTTGAGGACCACAATATCCGAAGACGTGTGTTATCCGCCAATCCACTCTTGGCCAGCGTGGTGACGTGATTATGGCCAATTTCTCTCTCCTCGTGAGAGAAGGTCCCGAGTCCCAGCAGTGGGAACGTATAGTGGGCTGCTTATGATGATGATAATGATGACACGTTAACTGTATAAATTGTATGTCTCGTCTGTTAGTCTGTCTTACTACAGCGAGTAGCAGTCGTTAGGCCAAGTCAGAGGCCTTCGGGCGGCTTGAAAACTCGCGACACCAGAGTAAGGACACTAAGCTCATACAGCGAACTAAAATAAAGTTTATTCTAGTTCGCCTTCGATTTGAATAAAGTTTATTCTAGTTCGCTAAGCTTATACGATAATGAGGATACACTGTTGAAATTTTATTATAGTTTGAAGACCGTAAAGAACAGTCCTAAAAAATTGTACCAATTACATTTATCATCTTATATATAAAATTTCCGTGTCACAGTGTTTGTTACCGTACTCCTCCGAAACGGCTTGACCGATTTTTACCAACTTTTATATGCGTATTCAGTAGGTCTGAGAATCGGCTACTGCGTTTCTATTTTTAAGGCAAAACAACGTTTGCCGGCTCAGCTAGTTTAAATATAGAATATGAAGAAATTGCTAAAAATAATTCCACATTTTCGAAAAAAAAATATTTCTCAAAAGTCTGAATGGTACCAAAATGGATAAAAACATATACTTAATTTGGTTCTTTAGACGCTATAAACATTTATTTTTAATATCTTTAACCATTGCTATCGATAAAAATATAAATTTAAGATTTTGCCCATATCATTGCCTTAGCATAAGCAGCCCACTATACGTTCCCACTGCTGGGACTCGGGACCTTCTCTCACGAGGAGAGAGATATAGGCCATAATCCACCACTCTGGCCAGGTGCGGCTTGGCGAATGACACAGGTCTTCGGATATTCTGGTAAACATGTCGGTTTCCTCACGATGTTTTCCTTCACCGTAAAGTGAGTGCAAATCCACACATAACTTGGAAAACAAGTCATTGGTGTAGGGCCGGGATCGAACCTAGGGCCGTTTGATTGAAAAGCAGACGTTATTACCACCGAGCCAAACTCGCTTTTACCTGCTGGTTACCCCCATACGAAACCATATCTTGTTTGTATTATGATTGCTGACACAACCGATATACCACAATTTCATACATAAATGCTTTATATCGATACTAATTTAAAACCCAGACCGACAGCCAACAAATTTAATTCACCACAAAGATGTTGGCCGTGTCGAGAATCGAACCCAGGACGCCAGTTGGCAGTCCAGCATGGTAATCATTACGACAACGAGGTCATTTTTTATTTTATTTTTAAAATGTTGCCCATATTATCGCCTTAACATGAACACTTACTTGACTGCTTTAAGGCAAATAAGAATAATATGAAAAGGACCTTGAAATAAACATTGTAAGTTAATACGTAGGTATAGTGAGTTACATATTTATTTTACGGACATTTTCCTTATTCGTTCCAAAGTTTTGTTGTACAAAATAATTTATTTAAATATACATGCAGCATATAAGATATTCTTAATTAATTAGAAAATATCTCGACCAAACTTAAAAAAAAAGAAGTCTAGAATTAATTATTTCCACCATATTGCAGTGGGTATATATATTTTTGAAGGGTTTGTGATATATTAATTGCTGAGTCATATTATTATTCAAATTCAAATTCTGTTTATTTATATAAATGACACTTACAGCTAAACCAAATGTATCACTTAGACTATTAGAAAATTAATTACATAAAATTATTAATAAAATAAATTACAATGTTAAGAACTATTATTATGACTAGGCTTAAATACTACATTAAGATCAAGTAAACTATTTACAAATTATGATGCCGTATGACAAGACAGACAGAAGTCCATAAAAAGCTAGTTTGACTCCGTGGTAATAACATCTGCTTTTCCATTATACGGCCCTGGTTCGATCCCAGCCTTACACCAATGACTTGTTTTTCAAGTTATGTGTGGATTTGCACTCACTTTATGGTGAAGGAAAACATCGTGAGGAAACCGGCATGTTTGAGGACTACAATATCCGAAGACGTGTGTCATCCGCCAACTCGCACTTGATGTGATTATGGCCAATATCTCTTTCCTCGTGAGGGAAGGCCCCGAGTTCCAGCAGTGGGAACGTATAGTGGGCTGGTTATGCTATGCTATGCTATGTATGACAAGTTCGAACGTAGCCGTTTTTAGCCAACTTGTATAGCGCTCTCTTCTAACGTTCGTGACAACCAACCCATGGAGAGAAATAAATAAAACGACCTCAAGAGCGTGAGGTCAATGGCCTGCCGCCACGGTATGACGTCATTCAGGGTTTTTCTATTATATCATATCATCATACTTAATTGACTGAGTGAGTGTAGCGAGCGAAGCATTCCTCTCTCAACCGATTAAAGTTTTTGCCAAAGTAATCTGTGCCAAAATGCGGTATACTTTTTCATACAAGCACTGTTTTTTAATGAAAGTGTGCCTTAAACTTTTCACTCGTTTGTAGAACAAAGTTCCTGTCCAATAGTGTTACATACGAGTATATGTCACTGGTACAAATTCTAAGATAAAAAAGAATCAGAAAAATATAAAGTTTAGTTTTACCTCGACGACCTCGTTGGCGTACAGGTTACCATGCCGGTCTGCTAATCAGAAGGTTCCGGGTTCGATTCCCGGCCCGGTCAACATCTTTGTGCTTAACTAAATTTGTTGGCTGTGGGTCTGGGTGTTAAAATATGCATTTATATATAATATGTATGTATGTATATGTAGTATATCAGCTGTGTCAGCAACCATAATACGAGCTAGAAATGGTTCAGTTTGAGCTAACCAGCCGTGTGTGAATGTGTACTAATATTTATTTTTTATTTTATTTTACCAAGGCAATGGATGATAACGGCAAAATTTTGAATTTGCAGTTTTTTTGTTATAAATCATAAACCAAAAATATTGAAAAAATGAATCGATTAAGAATATTTATACTTACGTACTACAGAACAGAATATGATATATTTATTTTAGATAAATAAATTCATTAATTTCATTCATTCATTCAATATTTAAGAGATGGGCTCTTGTCCGTGGAGTTTCTTCCACGTAGTTCTATCTTCGGCCAAATCCTTGACCTCCCTCCCTATACGACATGCCTTTAGCCTAAAAAATATTTTCAAGGTCTTCCTCTTCCTCTCCTGGCTTCTAGATAATAAATATCTTCCGATATTTATTTAATAGTTCCATGGAGTTTATGTAGCAATTACATAAAATCTCTTTGAGTTTTTCCTCCTCTTTTCTTGTCCAAACCGCCAAACTATGGAATTCCTCGCCGAATTCCCCCATGACTATCAAGAGATTTTCAAGGCGAGAATGAACCGATTCTTTCTAGGTAAGCGCGCTCCACCTCAATGTCACTTACCATCAGGTGAATTGTGGTCAAGCGATGATCTTATAAGATTAGAAAAAGAAAAAGTTTCAAGGTTCAATTGCATATTAATACATATACTTTTTTCAATTCTTTACGTGTATTATTCGCAGAATTACCAGTATACGTACTTACCTATCATGAGCTAACTATACTTAAGTGTAATAAATAGATGAGAAGGTTTTTTTGGCTAAATAACTCGCATGAGTGGAGCCTCATTTATATAAAAAGTTACACTACGTCAGAACTTTTTTGTAAATTCTTTTTTTTTTACGAATCACGTTTTTAGTGGTTAGCCAATGTTAAGAAGATTGCTTTATACATGGATATGATCATGTTAGTATAACCAACGACACTAATAATATCTAGTATAACTCACAACCATTTTTGTAAAATGTTTGGCAAAAATCCAGAATACTGAAATATAAACAATGAAATTAAAATAAAAGATATTGAATTTCTTCTTCTTTTTCTCTACCTTATCCCACTTAGGTGGGGTCGGCACAGCAAATCTTCTTCCACTCTCCTCTATCAGCCGTTATCTCCACACTCAATCCTTTCTCTCTCTCACACACTCCATCCATGTCTTTTTCGGGCGGCCTCTTGCTCTTCTTCCTTGCACTTCCATTTCCATACATCTCCTAGTAACATGCATCTCTTCTCTACGCATCACATGTCCATACCACGCTAACCTTCCACTCTTTATTTTATAAAAAAAGATATTGAACTGTATATTGAAAAATTTATTAAATTAAATATTCAAATTATTCTAAAGAACGTTAGCAATCTCAAAAATCCAAATTTTATAGGTAGGTTGCACTTAGGTATTATTCTCGTAAGATAAAAGATAGGTCTCAGATTACTCCCACACTGATAATACACTGATAACGCTAAACCCAGATTCCGCACATCTTGCATAATCTGTAATAAAATGCACTTGCGTTGAGATTCTCGCATATTTATTTATTTATTTAGATAGATTGATAGATTATATAAACACTGTATTATTTAAATTAAAGTAAGCTCACCATCCAGGCTGTCGCTGCGGGGCAGAGTTCCCAAGATGCTGGCAGCATTGCCCCGTGGAATAGCTAAACTTAGTCTTTGTAAGAAATAGCTGCCAGCTCTTGGATCTCCAGAAGCGAGGACCAACCGCTTCCCAATGTCTCCACGGACAGCGCAAAAACTCATAGAACTCATGCGCTAACCTTTTTTTATTGTACTATTTTTTAAATAATTCGCTCCTCAGGCAACTTTCTTCCTTCCGAAAATTCCTTACCTAACCTAGCCGAATAAAAAATAAATTATTTTATTTAAAAAAAAGCGTGGTGCATGGTGTCAATGGTTATAGATATTTTATTGACAGATACGACTAGAGTGATTATCATTTCGATAATATCTTAAAAAGCACCCCACGCTTTTTTTAAATAAAATAATTAATTTTTTACTCACACTATTAATTAATTAATTTATATTCATTGAAATTTTTAACACTATTTTCTTAATTTAAATTCATTTAAATTTATTTTCTATTTTTTAGTTCGGTTTTCTAAAAAAGCGTGTTATTTAGTTTTTTGAAACTTATTTTCTACTTTTTAGTTTGGATTATTTATAATAGCTTGTTTTTTTAATTTTAAACTATTGCACGACTCAATCTGGCCGTTTAAAGTGGGTCAAAATCGCGCCCTAAGAAGTCGGATACAAACAAACATACAGGTGAAGCAAACAAAGCAAAACAGCAAAAAAATCAAACAAACATAAAGCGTGTAAAAAAGCTTGTTAATCCATCTAAAAATAGACCAGATCTGAAGAATATTTCTAATGAATTAAGCAAACATTTAAAACTGGGCTAGTAGGAAACACATGTTAATTTGACAAGGCTATGTTGGTGTGAACCAATCTGTTTATGCTATCAGTTAGCGCTTGTTGAATCATTTTTGGTCGAGCCTTGATTGGTTTAATAAGTAACTACTAATTATAATTAGTAGTTTTGGATCCCTTGGTTTAGTCAGTAATTAGTAGTTTTTGGATCTCTATTAGTATAATCTGCTTAGTTTTATATAAATAATGGGCCAATTGCGTGTCAGACTCGCGCGTGAAGGGTTTCGTACCACTATGCATAAAAAATGGCAATAAATACCTATTGTCTAATGTACGGAAGGCCCTCTTAAAGATTCATTTTATTATAATTTTTGTTATTTATTTCTAAAGGTAATATAAAACTAAATATTCTGTGCATATTAGAGGCGGGTATCCCTTGAGGTTACACAATTCTAGAAAATATTGGAAAAAATATACATTTTTTTTTACATCTGCCTTTAAATATTTAGTACCTGGTTGACCGAGCTTTTTTTCGCCGCCTCGGTATTTTTTTTAATATTTTTTTTTTTTAATGATTCCTAGCTAGATCGATTTATCGCCACCGAAACCTCCTATATACTAAATTTCATGAAAATCGTTGGAGCAGGTTCCGAGATCCCAATTATATATACAAGAATTGCTTATTTAAAGATATGAGATTCTATTGTGCTTGTAGTTATAGAAATTACATATTCTGTGAAAATTTCAACACTAGCTATCAAAGCCTGGTGACAGACAGACAGCAAACGCTTAGATATAGATTACAACAAGATGGATAGTCATACGTACATCAAAAACGCGAAAGACGTGTTTCCATGACGAACAGAATTTATTATTTAATTATTTATTTTAACTTGTACGTATAACTTGAATATGGAATTTTGTCTGGAACCGGCGGTTTTACCCGCGTTAATCCGGAACAAAATAATTTAAACCGGGATGAAAAGTAGCCTATGTGTCACTCCAAGGTCTAATCTATCTTCATAGCAAATCTGATCAAAATCGGTCCAGCCGTTAGAGCATGAAGGTAACATAGATTTTGAAGTTATTTGCGTATCCCACAGGAACCACAATTGTTTTCGAGATAAAAAGTAGCATATGTGTTAATCCAAGATGTAATTTATTTCCATACCAAATGTCATCAAAATTGGTTAAGCCGTTTGAGCGTGAAGAAGTAACAAACATACACTTTACACACAAACTTTCGCATTTATAATATTAGTAGGATAAACTGACGACCTCGTTAGCGTAAAGGTTACCATGCACGTCTGCTAATCAGAAGGTTCCGGGTTCGATTCCCGGCCCGGTCAACATCTTTGTGCTTAACTAAATTTGTTGGCTGTGGGTCTGGGTGTTAAATATGTATTTATATATAATATGTATGTATGTATATGTAGTATATCAGTTGTGTTAGCAACCATAATACGAGCTAGAAATGGTTCTGTATGGGGCTAACCAGCCGTGTGTGAATGTGTCCTAATATTTATTTATTTATAGGCATTGATTTTTGGGGCTCTGCTGGTACGGAATCTTAAAGAATCAAAACAAAATCTTATTATCAGACGCTCCTTCTTCGTATGAGTTAAGTGGTCAAGCTCTGGTGTCGAGAGTTTTCAAGCCGAAGTTCTCTGACTTGACTTAACTAACGACTGCTTGAACTAAGACTAACAGCCGGGACCTACAAGTTTACGTGTCATCCGACCCACGATAGCGCCCAGCGATAAAAATGCCACTTTGAAAAACGACAGTCTTGTGCATGGTCACCTATTAAAACACCGTCCGTATCGGTAAACATCCCCCTCGCCCCATTCAGTATTCACCATCGGACGAGTAGGGAAACACCAAGGCGGCATCGTTATACTGTGGAGGTGCCTAAGTCGCGTACTAAGCGATTTGCGTCCACCTTCATTGTGCGTACCGCCAAGGTGTGGAATTCTTTCCCAAATTCCCTGTTCCCCGATAACTATAATCTAGCGGTTTTCAAGGCAAGAGCTGAACCGGTTTCTTCTGGGCAAGCGCGCTCCACCTTAGATCGCAATATCGCTTACCATCAGGTGAATTGCGATCAAGCACAAGCCCATTGAAAGTAAAAAAAAAGAAGTAAACCTGCTTATACTACCATTCACATTCAGTAGGTAAATCTTCAAGGTTACCTCGATACAAACGCACACATGCAAACAGTTATTCCTTATTCAGTGCATTTCTGTATTCCGCGGAGAGTGGTTGTTTTAAATCATATTAGGTTGTGCAACGAATGTTATGTAGTGAATTTTGATAGTAATGGACATTGTTAAGGTAAGAATATCGTTCTCTTTCTATAATGCTGTTTATTCTCTATCTATTAATGTTGCTTGATTTAATGTCATAATAGGTAAGTTATAAGGAAAAAGTACACATATTTGTTTATAGGGAGCAGTACAATAATTTACCTTGTCATAAGATTGTGTTTTGTTTAAATGTATCGTTTTTACACGCTTTATATTAGCTTCACCTGTATGTTTGTA
Organism: Mellilla xanthometata; assembly: GCA_035578125.1. NCBI lineage: Eukaryota > Metazoa > Arthropoda > Insecta > Lepidoptera > Geometridae > Mellilla > Mellilla xanthometata. Next base: position 7,815,649 of record JAPUBQ010000025.1, read on the forward strand.
ACCGACTTCTTTGGGCGCGATTTTGACCCACTTTAAACGGCCAGATTTCGTTGAAACTCTGTAGATTTATTGAGGACACTAATTTGATAAAATTATTACATTTTTTTGTTTCTATGTTTGTTTGTAAACGACTTCTTTGGGCGCGATTTTGACCCACTCAAAACGGCTAGATAAGCGTGTTTTTTAGTTTTTTAAACTACTATTATTTTATTTTTTCTCTTTACTGCTCAATGTTATGCTGTTTTCAATATTTTTTTCATTTTAATATTAGTCTAGTTGTTAATTTAGTTACGTAAATTTAATGTTATATCATTATGTGTATATGGTTCTCAGTTATCTATACCAATTATTATAAGTTATTTTTACATATAAAAAGGAAAAGTTTGTTTTTTTTTGTTGGTTTGTTTGTTTTGATGCAAATAGGCTCCGAAACTACTGGACCGATTTGAAAAATTCTTTCACCGTTGGGAAGCTACATTATCCCCGAGTAACATAGGCTATATTTTGTTTCTCTTGGCAACTTGGATTATTTTATAGCCCGTGCGAAGCCGGGACGGTCTTCTAGTCGTTCAATATTTAAGAGCTGGGCTCTTGTCTGTGGAGTTTTTTCCAGGTAGTTCTGTTTTCGGCCAAATCCTTGACCTCCCTATACGACATGACTTTCGCCTTCTCCTTAATTTGGTCTAAATATGATCTTCTAGGTCTTCCTCTTCCTCTCCTGGCTTCTATCTTTCCTTCTACGATATTTTTAATGAAATTGTCATGTCGTATAAGGTGGCCAACCATCTTTCCTCTTCTGTTGTCTATTGTATTTATTATGGTTCTTGGTTCTTGAACTAGGCTGAGTACCTCTTCATTAGTTTTCATGTCTCTGCTAGTCGTACATATAATAAAATATTTTATTCATTATAATTTAATTCTAGTGTAACAAAGCATATTGTACACGTATTTTTGTTTTGGAAAAACAGCCAAGAAAGAAAATAACCTAACCGACTGAGCATGGATGTGTCATGGGTTATAAAACGAGCAATTCATGTACTTGTAAGCAATTACAAGCGACTTGTTTGTGATAAGGAACCGTTTGATAAGACGAATTGCGAAGTTTCTACTAAACATATGCACCTATAACTATAGGTATTTACAAAAACTATTGAATTCCAGATGTTACTGTAAAGTTATTTGTCGACCTCGTTGGCGTAAAGGTTACCATGCTGGACTGCCAATCAGAAGGTTCCGGGTTCGATTCCCGGCACGGTCAACATCTTTGTGTTTAACTAAATTTGTTGGCTGTTGGTCTGGGTGTTTAATATGTATCTATATAATATATGTATGTATGTATATGTAGTATATCAGTTGTGTTAGCAACCAAAATACGAACTAGAAATGGTTCAGTATGGAGTTAACCAGCCGTGTTAAAAAAAAAGTTGAACTTTGTTCTTCTTCGTATGAACTGCCCATGCTCTGGTGCCGAGAGTTTTAAAGCCTCTCGAAGGCCTCTGACTTGACAAAACGACTGCTTGAACTGAGACTAACAGCCGCGGGACCTACATTTTAACGAGTCACCCGACCCACGGTAGCTTAGTTGAAAATACCACTTTTTAAACGACTATCTTATGCGACAGTAAACAGTACTTAATGCAAACAACGATAAAGTAAGGCTGGATATTATCTTCTTTTTTTCACAATTGACATGATTGTAAGTGGAAGTAGCTAGGAATTCCAAAGTTTGGCGGTTCGGACAACAAAGGTGGAGCCAAAACACTTAGGTACCTATATCCTAAACTGCAAAAAGACATAAACGAAACAATTAATCTGCAATTAAATAGTTGGGCTCTAATACAACAAAAGAAAGTTTTAAGCAATATTTTACTCAATCTTTATAACGACATTTTGTATACACAAAACATTCTTAACTTACTTTCAAATTATGTATTTATTTTAAAAATAAATAATAAAGTTAAACATTTAAGGGGCCTCCCATACAACAAAAATGATTTTTCACCATTTTTTAATAGTCTAGTCAACAAGCTCAAATACGTGTTAAATGGACATAAAGCTCTTAAAAATATGTGCCATAGCTCATTCGATTCGGAATGACGTCTAGAAAAACCTTTTAAATACCTTTTTTTCTTATTTTGTTAATAACAATCGGATTTTTTTATGTGCTAATAAACCCTTAAAAAACATTTTTCTAGACGTCATTCCGAATCGAATGAGCTATGGCCCTTATTTTTAGGAGCTTTATGTCTATTTAACAGGTTTTTGAACTTGTTGACTAGACTATAAGGTACGGAATCCTTCATACGCGAGCCCGACTCGTAGTTGGCCATTTATTCTAAACTTATCTAACCAAGTACGTTGCAAAAATCTAACATCACTAATCGAAGCATAGTTTGAAAACGTCGATGACCTCAGCCACGTCTTATCTTCAATGCAGTAGCCGTGAAAATGACGTCATAATAACAAAAGAACAACAGTCACACATACATACATACATATATTAGTAGGTAATGGTTAATTTGTTAGCGTCCTTGAATATGTTCTAATTTGTTTTGTTGCCTATTTAGCAGAGGCTTGGAATACTAATTTGTACTAATTTTGCAGTGTTGGAAGAATTAATGTGTTAGTAGTTCAGTTTTAAATATAGCTATCTGAGTCTCTGTTTCCTGAGAGGTAGCATCCGGGGGTCTTCAAAAGTAGAGTTAATAGGTATCTTCTAGGAAAGCGTGCCACACCGTAGACTGCAGCGCAGCTTAACATCAGGCTAGCTGTAGTCAAACGCAAACCTATCAAGGATAAAAAAAGCTAAACTTATAAAAGCAAAAGCTTACCCATATGGATAAAAAGTTTAAGCTTTTTACGACATTTCATCAAAATGAGTATAGTCATTTGAGCGTGGTCAGATAATCGGGTGAAAAATGTAAACACTTTGACGACCTCGTTGGCGTAAAGGTAACCATGCCGGACTGCCAATCAGAAGGTTTTAGGTTCATTTTCCGGCACGGCCAACATCTTTGTGCTTAACTAAATTTGTTGGCTGTGGGTCTGGGTGTTAAATTTGTATCTAAATTAAATATATATGTATGTATGTATATGTAGTATATCAGTTCTGTTAGCAACCATAATAGGTACAAACTAGAAATGGTTCAGTATGGGGTTAACCAGCCGTGTGTGAAATACAAAAAAAAGAAAAGTTCAATGCCTGGCTACCTCAGTAAGTGCTAAAGTTTAGGTATCCTAATTGACCTGGATTTAGGCGTTCAGACGGTATTTAACCTCTCTTGACTTTAGGCACCAAATTGTTTGATCATTCAATTGATAAGCCAAGTCAGAGGCCTTCGGACGGCTTAAATACTCACTTAGCTCATACGAAGAAGAAGAATTTAATGATAAAATTACTTTATTTGCAGGAATAATCAAAAATAGAAGACAAAATTAAATATTTAGTGTACTTCCGCTGTAATCTGAAACCCAATTAAGATAAAAAAATATAAAAAAATATTAGGACACATTTCACACACGGCTGGTTAACCCGTGATATATACATACTGAACCATTTCTAGGTCGTGTTAATAGTCTAGTCAACAAGTTCAAAAACGTGTTCAATAGACATAAAGCTCCTAAAAATATGTGCCATAGCTCATTCGATTCGGAATGACGTCTAGAAAAATGTTTTTTAAGGGTTTATTAGCACATAAAAAATTGCGATTGTTATTAACGAAATAAGAAAAAAAAAGGTATTTAGTTTTTCGTTAATAACTTTTGAAATAATGATATTTAAGTAATTTTGAAAAAATAACTTTTTTTAGGAGCTTTATGTTTATTTAACACGTTTTTGAACTTGTTGACTAGACTATATGGTAGCTAACACAACTGATATACTACATATACATATAGTATTTTCGTACAAAACATGGCCGCCTTATCGCTTGATGCTTACTTATTGTCTTATTAACTGGATTTTAACACTTAACTATACTTTTAATTATTCCGTACAATTTTTGTAACTCTAATTAATGTTCTGTTGCTTATCCTATTGCGTACCTTGCGAGCCTATTCAAGTGTGACAAACGCCACATTTCTAGCCTATTTATTTGAAAACTAGTTAGGTTATGCAATCATTGTATTATAATAAATTATAGTCTACTGACTACTTACTCTATCTGACCCGGCAAACGTTGTTTCCTTATAATTTATTTCTATTAATAAATAAAAAATTAAGGAGCAACCCTTATCACTTAAGGTTATGGAAAATAGATAGTAGCCGATTCTCAGTGAAATGCTTTATTGCATCCTGATTAGAAATAAATTCGTTTTGAAGTTGTTTGTTAAATGTGTTCCGTATAACTTTCGTTTCACAAGAAAATACTTCGAATTCTATTTGTTGGGATTATTGCCCATGTTATAATATAGAGGAGACATGAGACAGCACAGGATAGAAAAAAGTGGCGTCTCCTTATGTCAGAGGCCAGGATCCATTTTGGGGTTAGCGAGCCATCATAGATAGTTTGTTAATGATATAGAAATGCTGTCTTTTGACTTAAGTTTTATCTCTATTGTTTCAGGTTTCAAGACCATGCCGATCCAGCTTCAGAAGTGCACAATAATGCGATAGAAACCACGAACCAACACGAACGAACGAATAAACAGACAAACAAATAACTAATCTGCATTTATAACATCTAACGTGCTGTTATAAACAGATCACATGATAAAGAACGCGCCAAAATGTCGGAAAGTTGGTGATTTTTTTGTGTAAATTGCTAAAAAGTTCTGCTTGAGTAGTTAAGTATCGCAGATTTTAAAAATTGTGTAAAATAATCGGAAAAACTCTTTAAAAAAGACTGTAAATTACTGTTAAAGGCCTCCAGCTCTTTAGTGGTTATAATACTTAAAAAATAATTAACTCGATTTCCTTAAACAAAATCGGAAAATTCGGAAAACACATTTTCCCTGAATGCGTCTTAGCGCAACAGAGAGGCACCGCGCGAGCGAGACAACAGTCTAGCTGCATCCAAAAATAAGCGGACGAAAATAGAAAAAAAATGCTGAGCTCAGTTTCTGAAAGCGAGGCGCGAGCATCGCACGCGTCCTGGTGGTTAGCACCATGGAAAACCATGGCTGACTTGGCGGAAGCTGTCGACGACCTGATATGCTCCTTCGATTACATGGACACAGCCATGGACAACCTAGTCATGTTAATCTTCATCTGGGCAGTCTTCACCATCGTCGTCGTCGCGCTCGCTAAATGGGCGTACGGACGATACGCCAAGAAACCAACAGAGGTCACAAAAGCCGAAGAGCCGAAGAAACCGACGAACGAAATCGTGGCTTCAGCAGACTCAGTGCTGGCCACTAGTGCTAAAGTGCGTAGTGCGTCCCTTAAAGCTTCGAAACCCAGCGGGTTTGTACCACCGACTCCCCCGAACAAGAAACGCTTGGGCCGCATGTCCCCCGGACCTGAACAACTGACGCTAAAGAAGCATCAGTCCATAGTAGTGCCCACCTGTACCGGACCCGATCCAGTGAGCGTTCAGTGGGTAAACGATCTGTTGACGTGGTTATATAACGATCTTGTGATTGTAAACGACCTAGTGCAGCAATGGATTGTGTCCATGAACGACTTTTCGAAGAAATCCGTCGAGGAGGTGAGTTACATACAGTTTGATTTGCATTCCGTTTACAGTCTTATTCAGTTGTAGCTTAAGTTTGGATTTGTTTGGCAACAGCCGGTATTTCCGGAGTCAACACTAACAACGTGTCTGTTATGCCAAAATGGACTTTACGTCTATGTGATAGAGAATGGTTTGTGTTAATTGGGTTAATGAGTGAATTAATAGGTCAGAAAATAAAAGATGTTCAGATTTAAAGTTGGAATAAAACAAATAAAACTGGATGAATGCGGATGTGTGCTAGTGCTACTTTTTTACAATTCGTTTTTGAAAAAGGAACGGGTTATTAACATCTGCAGCGAAAAACAAATCGATTTTAGATCAAAACAATATTGTAATTTTTGTTGTTTTTCCCCTTTTGATATGAGAAATAGTAAGTATAGTACTTACGATAAATACAAATACAAAACTTATTTATTTGACACAATAATTAATACCAATAAAGTAATCCAAAGGCTTCCGAATCGTAGGTCGTAAAGCAAACAAGTACATATGTCAGAAAACCTGTCAAAAATGGAATGAATAAAATTGTTTTAAAAAACAAACAACCGACTTCAAAAACACAACTAAAAAGGGAAAAATAATTTTAAGCCTAAATCAAATCAAGAATATATAAATAGAATAGGAGAGTTTATTTCATGTACTTATAAAAAACTATTTGCAATTTTTACTAATCCTGTATTCCTGGAGTCGGTGCCAGCAAAGAAAGACAATTGAAAATAGTTTTAATTTGTTCTTATTAGATGGCACCAACTTCAAGAATACAGGATTACTAAAAATTGCAAATAGTTTTTTATAAGTACATGAAATAAACTCTCCTATTCTATTTATATATTCTTGATTTGATTTAGGCTTAAAATTATTTTTCCCTTTTTAGTTGTGTTTTTGAAGTCGGTTGTTTGTTTTTTAAAACAATTTTATTTTTACATTTTTAGTGGTTGGTAATGATATTTTGTTTAAGTTTTAGCTATGGAGAGCCAAATAAACTTCACGATGAAAAAATTTGGCGTGTGCCAAGCAGGCAACCAATTGGGAGCAAATCGAGCTGGATGCGAGCGAAGCGAGCGCGAAAATTTTCACCGTATTTGTTCCAACCGTTTGAGCATAAAGAGGCGGATGCGAGCGAAAAGAGGCGGATGCGAGCGAAGCGAGCTACGCGCGAGCGAAAATTTTCACCGTATTTGTTCCAACCGTTTGAGCATAAAGAAGTCCAAAGCAGCACAAATTACATAATGTTTGTTGTGCTAAAACTTACTAGAACCAAGTGCGAGCGAAAAGAGGCGGATGCGAGCGAAGCGAGCTACGCGCGAGCGAAAATTTTCACCGTATTTGTTCCAACCGTTTGAGCATAAAGAAGTCCAAAGCAGCACAAATTACATAATGTTTGTTGTGTCAAAACGTACAAGAACCAATTGCGAACGAAGCGAGCTGGATGCGAGCTATGCGCGAGCGAAGCGAGCGCGAAAATTTTCACCGTATTTGTTCCAACCGTTTGAGCATAAAGAAGTCCAAAGCAGCACAAATTACATAATGTTTGTTGTGTCAAAAAGTACAAGGACTAATTGCGAGCGAAGCGAGCAGGATGCGAGCGAAGCGAGCTATGCGCGAGCGAAGCGAGCGCGAAAATTTTCACCGTATTTGTTCGAACCGTTTGAGCATAAAGAAGTCCAAAGCAGCACAAATTATATAATATTTGGAGTGTCATAAGCCCAGAACATCCTGGGGGAAATTCGAACGAAGCGGGATAACTCCTAGCGAAGCGAGCGCGTAAATATTTTCCTTATCCGTTCGAGGGCCTTGTCTATTAATATATCAAATTTTACAGTTCCTTCTTCCACTAAGTATGACCCAAGTGGCCAAACTCTGGCGTCGAGAGTTTTTCAAGCCCCTGATTTAGTTTGACCCCTGCTTGTACTAAGAGTAGTGGTCCAGGCCCAACATATTAACGTGTTATCCGAAGCACAGTAACGCCCAGATAAAATATCATATTTTTTTATGGAAGTCTTGTGCATGGTTACCCATCCAAAGACTGGCCGCATGGGCCGTTGCTTAGCCTCGATGTTCGCGTCAGATTACTTTTGTTAGCCAGGCTGCTAATTTTATGAGCGAAATCTGTATTGCCGTATGAGCGCGAAGAAGTAAAATAGGTTATCCAGTTATTTGGGCTTCCCACGGGAATAGCAATGACTTTTAAGATAAAAAGTAACCTTCGTGTTATACAAGGTCTAGTCTACCCCCTATATTAAATTTTAGCGAAATCAGTGTGTCATGTGTTATTTGGTGCATCCCACGGGAACAATAATTATTTTCGGGATAAAAAGTAGCCTATGTGTAAACACAAAGTCTAACCTATCTTCATTCCAAATTTCATCAATGTCAGTACAACCGTTCGAGCGTGAAGAAGTTAAAAAGATTTATATGTTATTTAGTGCATCCCACGGGAATAGTATTTATTTTCGGGATAAAAAGTAGCGTATGTGTTAACACATAGTCTTACCTATTTTCTTCTCAAATTTCATGAATATCAGTACAGCCGAGTACGAGTTAGAATCTCTCTTCATGCGTAAAAATAACCTAACTTTTTAGGTTTTTCTTCGATTTCCCTAGGAGTCCATCATCAGAACCAGTTTTGGTGACAATGGGACCAATTCAGAACCATACTCTTACAATTAAAAAAAGAATTTTGAGAATCGATCCACAAATGGCTGAGAAATCGGTGAACATACATAAAAAAAAAAAAAAATACATACACGTCGAATATATAACCTCCTCCTTTTTGAAGTCGGTTAAAAAGTATTAGAAATTAAAAAATAAGTATGAAATTATTACAATATAAATGACCATGGTAAAAGCAAATAAATATGTAAATATTTTTGACATGGAATTTATAGAGTTATATAGTTACATGCTGTTATAAAATAATTTATATGACTGCAAATATAATTCTTTGTGTTAGGATAAAAAAAAACTTATTTTTCTTACGCATAATATGCTTACGCTTGACCACAACTCACCTGAAGTTAAGAGACATCGCAGTCTAAGATGAAGCGCGCTTGCCTAGAAGAAACCGGATCACTCTCGCCTTGAAGACAGTAAGGTTGTAGTTCAGTGGGCACAGGGATTCCGGCAAGGAGTTCCACAGTTTGGTCGTCCGTACTATAAACGTGGAAGCGAATCGCTTAGTACGCATTTTCGGTATTTCCACTGTATATCGGTGCCTCCTAGCAGTCATACATACATACATACGTTGTTTTTTTCTTGGAAATCTGTTAAATAGTCCAAGCAGTATTTAACAGATTTCTAAGTGAAACTTACTTATTTTATTTAAATTATTCAACATACTATCTTAAACTCATAAACTACTATTGCATTAAATACTAATACTTTTATATTAAAAGAGTAATGTTCATAATTCACGTTAATTACGTAGAAACAGTTAAAAGAAACGTTATTTAAAACGAAGTTACATTTTATTACTCTTTTACTGTTTAACTAATTTAATGTTTACTACACACGTACATTAACTGTGAACTAATTAAAATTAGTGATGAAAAGTTTACGATTAACCGTAATTGGCGATTATCGTCATGTCACGTTAATGGATATTATCATTACGATTTTCATAAAATTTTTGCTTATTGACGACCTCGTAACCGTGCCGGACTGCCAATCAGAAGGATCCAGGTTCGATTCCCGGCACGGCCAACATCTTTGTGCTGAACTAAATTTGTTGGCTGTCCGTCTGGGTGTTAAATATGTATCTATATAAAATATGTATGTACCTATATGTAGTATATCAGTTGTGTTAGCAACCATAATATGAACTAGAAATGGGTTAGTCATCCGTTAAAAAAAGAATTAAAAATTAGCAAATTAAAAGAATAGTGTAATAAGAGTTTTTGAACTTTTTCAATTTGTAGTAAATATTATTGTGTGTTATTACATTTTTTATATTTTACTTCCCTTTTTAGCAAATCTTGCAAAAGGAGAAATAGAGTTTTGTCTTATCACTTTTCATTTTCAAAATATTAGTAGAAGAGCCGTTGAAGATCGTCCTTCACCGATCTGATAACCAGATGAGACGTATTTTTTATCAAATATTTTTTATAAACAAATATGCCTAAAATTGCTTGCCTATCGAAAAGTGCTCATGGCTATTTTTAATTAAATAAACTTTTATCGATTTTTTTTCATCACCTTCATCCTTTTGATAACCAAATGAAATTTATTTCACTGATAGTCTTTAATACACAGAATATGCCTCGGTATGCTTGCCTACTCCTTTCAGTGTATAACTACCTGGCAAGCAGGTGTAAACAGGCAAGTCAAAATAGGTGACTCCACCGATCTGATAACTTATCGAAAGTTATCTCAAATTTTAGATTATTTTATTTCAAAATCAGAAATATATACTTGCCTGCGAAAAATCGTACTTAAAGTACTATTGCCAGCCTAAAAACTTTTAGAATTTTAACCACTTGATAGGTGCGACAGAGAAAGTAGAGCGGCCGAGGTCCGTGTGATAGAACAGGACACAACATAGCAGCTGCTCGCTACCTCACCGTAGAATATATCTGAGTGCATCCAAAGTAACACCGGGGTCAAAGGTTTTAATTAAATCTTCCGATACCGACGTCATGATTATTTTGCTTGGAAACATACATAAATTGGAACTATCAGTTTGGATAGCAAATTCAACAAATAAAAAAAAATCTAAAGACCTCGATTGCATTAATTGCACAGAATTGGCCAAAAAATTAGGAACAACACTATGCCAAAGCCTACCAGCTTTCCATGCGTATACTGGCTGTGATTACACAGCGGCATTTTATCAAAAAGGAAAAGTTTGGCCATTAAAACTGTTCTCCAAAAATGAATTATACCAAATCATATTTGCGTCGTTACTAGATGAAGCGGATATTTTCATAAATGAAAAAATGCAGGCTGTGCAGGAGTTTACCTCTCATATGTATGGTATAAAAAATTGCACGAGTGTGAATAACGCCAGGTATCGCATTTTTATGAAAAGTTATTCCGCAAAAGAAGATAATGAGCACTTTTGAAAAAAGTAAAAAGCTATGACTCTAACAATTTGCCACCATGCTGGTCTTCTTTAACCCTAAAAATTTTTCGATCGATTTACTTATGTCAATTCTATGTGGCTTCATGCCACTGATCAAGATTGTTTAAAATTGTGCCCTGAAAACTGTGGTTGGCTCTTAGAAGATGATCATTTTATACCAATTGGATTTGTTGGGGACCAAACAACCTTGAAAATTGATTATACTTATTCATTCCCGCTTTACGACATTTATTTAATTTAAAATAATAAATAAATTATTCATTATTTAATTTTAAATAAAGAAGATAGATTATTTTTTTTAATTTTTTAATTTAACAATTTAACTTTAAAATTAGAGGTAGCGAGCAGCTGCTATGTTGTGTCCTGTTCTATCACACGGACCTCAGCCGCTCTACTTTCTCTGTCGCACCTATCAAGTGGTTAAAATTCTAAAAGTTTTTAGGTTGGCAATAGTACTTTAAGTACGATTTTTCGCAGGCAAGTATATATTTCTGATTTTGAAATAAAATAATCTAAAATTTGAGATAATTTTCGATAAGTTATCAGATCGGTGGAGTCACCTATTTTGACTTGCCTGTTTACACCTGCTTGCCAGGTAGTTATACACGGAAATGAGTAGGCAAGCATACCGAGGCATATTCTGTGTATTAAAAACTATCAGTGAAATAAATTTCATTTGGTTATCAAAAGAATGAAGGTGATGAAAAAAAATCGATAAAAGTTTATTTAATTAAAAATAGCCATGAGCACTTTTCGATAGGCAAGCAATTTTTGGCATATTTGTTTATACAAAATATTTGATAAAAAATATGTCTCATCTGGTTATCAGATCGGTGAAGGACGATCTTCCACGGCTCTTAGACCATATTATGTTTATTGATCATAAATAATTAGAACATAATCGCACGTACCTAGTGTCTTATATCACCTAATTTTCATCACAAGATGGGTTTTGTACCGCCAGCTTTAACTAGACTCGGGGTTTGGCTATTAGATAAAACTTTTTTTTAATATTAATAAATGATTATTTAGAATTGAAAATTGATATTTGATTCATATCATATACTGTTGTAATGATATAATATTACTAGAATTAGAATTTAAAATTGACACTTGATTCATATCATGTTAACTATCATGCTATTGTGAACGTTTCAGCTTTCTAGCTATTACGGTTTCTGAGAAGATACAGCCTGGAGACAGACAGACAGCGGAGGCTTAGTAAAAGTGTCCTGTTTTTACCTTTTAGGTACGGAACCCTTGATAAAAATGACCATAAACCATAGGTTAGTTGTGTTTTGACACTACAACTCGAGCAAATTTTGTTTCAAAGAAACCTTGTATATGGGCCTCTCCTTTACTAAACCGCCTTGTGATAAACTGAAAATTAAACTACTACACTAGTTATCCGCAAGAATAGGTTCACGCTAGTTCGAGTCATATTCTAATAAAACAACGCTGAAACTTAGATTTATGGCATCCGCAGTGGCTGCTTTCTAGGTAATTCCCCGCTGACCTAATTTCTACCCGCAGTCTGATATTTTGACTGACGCAAACTCATTAGTATCCTGTCAGATTTGACGACCTCGTTGGCGTTATGGTTACCATGCCGGACTGCTAATCAGAAGGTTCTAGGTTCGATTCCCAAAACGGCCAACATCTTTGTGCTGAACTAAATCTGTTGGCTGTCGGTCTGGGTGTTAAATGTGTAACTATATAATTTTTTTATGTATGTCCATGTAGTATATCAGTTGTGTTAGCAACCATAATACGAACTATAAATGGTTTAGTATGGGGTTAACCAGCCGTGTATGAAATGTGTCCTAATATTTATTTATTTAGACTAAGTTTACTCAAAATATTCATTATCATCATCCACAGCCTATTCTGTCCCACTGCTGGGTATAGGCCTCTCTCTTGTCATGCCATCTGTCTCGGTCCTGTGCCAATCTAGTCCAGGTTCGACCCGCGACAGCTGTAATGTCGTCGACCCATCTTGCCGCTGGACGGCCTACGTTCCGCTTCCCTAGCCTCGGCCACCACTCGGTTACTACTTTGCTCCACCTATCATCGCATCGTCTGGCCAAGCATTAATAAAATATTTTTTTTTTAGTTTACAAAAGTTTTCGTTTTTACTATGCTTTGTAAATATTATTCTTAAGTTATGTTTAAATTTGTATTTTATCATTACTTCTAGGTGTGCTATTGGTTAATATATTATATTTTGTAACAAAGACAAAGAAAATCCTACTAATCATTTTTATAAATGCGAAAATTTATTTGTATGTTTGTTACTTCTTCACGCTCAAACGGCTGAAGCGATTTGGAAGAAATTTGGTTTGAAAATAGGTTAGACCTTGGATTAACACATAGGGTACATTCTATCCCGGATTAACTTCTTTATGTCCCACTAATAATGTCTAACTGGTAAATACATACTTATAAAATCGAACGATCGCATGGAAGTGACCTTATGTTCACCTAAGTGACGATAATAATATTAGTTAATATAACTAAAATTATTTTTTAACATAATGAAACGAAACATATTATGTTTTTATGCATGTGTCAATTCTTCGTTATTCTATGTGGATTGCAACAAAAAACATGAATTTTGTTTTAAGTATTTATTTATTAATTCACTAGTTTAGCAACCTCCAGAAGTTCTAGACATAGCAACATCTTCAATTTTCATATCGCGTACGTTATCTTTAAAATATTTTTATTGACCGCAAACTGGCTTAATAAAACGAATAAAAACTCCTTCGATAGTATTTTTGACATTGACATTTGCACGAATTCGCAACATTTATTTCGAACACGTTTGACATTTGGCCAGGGTCGCCGCTTTCGACTTTTTGTTTTAACCTTTTGACCCTTTCACGAAATTACGAGTTATTAACGGTTATAAATGTGTCATAAAATAAAATTAAAGTGACAAATTATGTCATAGGCTACGCGTGACTCAGTACCGCACCCGAATAGCTGTTGGCATGATTTCATTTAGAGCTATAATAGGGCTGTAATGTATTACTAAGCCATTGTTGTTTTGTGTGTCAAAGGTCGTATATAAATAAATAAATATGAGGACACATTTCACACACGGCTGGTTAACCCCATACTCAACCATTTCTAGTTCGTATTATGTTTGCTAACACAACTAATATACTACATATACATATAATATACACATTTTATATACATAGATACATATTCAACACCCAGACCGACAGCCAACAAATTTAGTTCAGCACAAAGATGTTGGCTGGGCCGGAAATCGAACCTGGAACCTTCTGATTGGCAGTCCGGCATGGTAACCATTACGCCAACGAGGTCGTCAAATATATCACACTAATGAGCATTTGACAACATGAATAGATGTAAAATCAAAGATTTGAGAATAAGCGTCACGGCTAAGTCATTTTCTAGGAATCCACAACAACTTTCTCATATTTTGGTACATATGTCTTCTATTTCATTTATACATAGATAGAATTGACACATGCTAAAACATACTCGATTAACCGGACTAATGATTTTTGTTAGGCTTTCTGATAATAACAAATCTGGATAATCGAAAGTGTTATGGTATCTCTTTTTTCTCATATATTTTTTTCCTCTTATTTTATTAAAATAATAATATTATCTTTAGGAAATGTTATTCCTTTTATAGCTGTAACAATAATGTGATGAACTTACTTAACTTTGAATAGTACATGAGAAACATCGCAGTGCGTCATTCATTATACTTATTTAATATTTTTACAAACGCTCATATACTCATAGTTTCTTACTACAAAACTTACTTATACATCCAAGGTCATTGATTTACAAATACCATAAGCACTTAAGCCTGTGAAAACATAGTTATTCACAAATGTAGGTATCAATATATAAATACATATGTACACATATATACGAAAGTAATATGATGATATATTGTTAGATGGATAAAGGTTCGTTGTTACCCTTCTGGCTGCATGAATTAAAACAAAGTTTGTATAGTAACTTAGTTCTTGGATTATTCAAAAATACTGATTATCACGAGTCTTCTTCTTCTTTGCCTTCACCTTTTCCCACTATGTGGGGTCGGCACAGCCCGTTTTTTGCTTCCACACTCTTCTGTCATATCTACATTCACTCCTTTCTCTTTCATATACTCTTTCACACAATTCATCCACATCTTCTTAGGTCGTCCTCTACTGATTATCACGAGTATCGCCACATAATATATAACATTAACACATAACATATATTAGCACAGCTTGTGAAAGGTATATCGTAACACTCGCGTTCATTAAGGAAGTATTTGAAAGTTCTCCTCCTGTTTCTCACACACGGTTTTTTGGTTATGGAAGTGAACTTTAAAGTTATTTCTTTACTGACTCGACTTATAACAAGTAATATACGTAATTAAGTCGTAATCCAGCGAACCAAACATGGTATATTGGAAGCCCAATGTAACATATGAAAGCGTAACAACGGAACTTAATTATTACAATTCATGAATTATTCAAATAACATAATCTGTTCATATAATGGGCGAAATGTCTGGAAAAACTTACTAACAGCTAATAAGCTGTAATTTATGCGCGTGATCCATTCGTTAATCCGAAATACAGATACAGATAATTTATTAATAAATATAGATTTACAAGTCAATTCAATAATTATTTCATATACACATGTCAATTATTAATTATGTAATTTGTCATCGATAAATTATTTGACACTATAGTGTGCTTTGTTAATTAAATATAATTTAAGCTTACTTCTAAATATGTTAGGGGAAGCTGTATTTCTGATATACTCAGGCAAATGGTTGAATAATCTGGGCCCACCAACATACACAGACTGCTCAGACCTGGCCAGGGAGTGGGCTGGGGTCACCAGTCTCTGCCGATGTCTCGTACCGAAATTATGTAAGGCTCCCGCCGTGGGGAATCTTTCGAGATTTTTTTGCACGAATACGCACATTTGGAAAATAAACAAAGCCGGTACTGTGAGAATCTTTAGCTCAATAAAGAAATAAAAGTAGGATTTATTTTATAGACTGAAGGATAAATTTATTTTAATAACACTAGTGAAAATCAGTCCTTCAGAGAAATCTGTAGCGTTTATACTGAGGGCTGACCTTTTTCCGACGCTAGGGGACACATACTATGGTGTCTTTCTTCTTTTTTTTCATGTTTGTTTTATGTAATTTATAATCCCCATTATATAATAAACGTTAAAGTTAGTGTGTGTGCGTATGTTTCTTACTTCTTCACGCTCAAACGGTTTAAAAGATTGGGATGAAAATAGGTTATACTTTGGATTAACACATAGGCTTCATTTATCTACCAAATCGCCCACCCCAGAGTACCTAAACACACAAATATAACATAACAAACACAAATCTTTTCAAATACTTATTATCACTTTACTATTAACACAAATTTGAGCGCGTTGCATTGCCATTTACATTTTATCGCGGGTCAACGTAAGCAAATTAATATTTGCTAACAAACTTCACAAAACAAAAGATAAAAATAATGTATTTAAACTGTCGTTCCCACCGCTAATGTAAAACCACGCTATAAATTGTTGAAATATTTTGGCGTACAACAGACGTCGGCATAAAATGAACTTGTCACCTGCCAACCCTGCGTTCTATTTTCGAATCGCCTCACCACAGACTGACGGATGACGTCATCGGTGACATCATATCGCGTCACTTCGGATGGTGCGGTGCAAAAAGTTTTTATTCGATTTTGATGATTCGATTTTGCTATTTAGAATACATAAAAGTGTGGATTAGTTTAACTAGCGTCAGTAAAAAAATGGTCAAGTGTGAGTTGGGCTCGCGTATGAAGGGTTGCGTACCATTGTTGTACAGGGTCTCCCTTAAATATGATTTTTATTTAAATTTTATAATTTAATTTGATAGCTAATTATACATTTGTATATTTTGTGTAAATTTGAAGTGTATAGTAGCTCAAGTTAATGATATATAGTTAAAAAATACGAATAAAAAACGTTTATTGTATGGGGACCCCCTTTAATATTTTCATTTTTAGTATTTGTTGTTATAGTGGCACGGGCAATACATATCTTGTGAAAGTTTAGCTGTCTAGCTATTACGGTTTTTGAGATACAGTCTGGAGACAGACAGACAGAAAGCGGAGTCTTAGTAATAGGGTCCCGTTTTTACCTTTTAGGCCACTATATGTTCCCACTGCTGAGACTCTCTCCCACTAGGAGAGAGATGAAAGTCATAATCCACCACGCAGACCAAGTGCGCTTTGGCGCATGACACACGTCTTCGGATATTGCAGTCCTCAAACGTGTCGGTTTACTCACGATGTTTTTACCGCCGTAAAGCGAGTGCAAATTTACACATACAGTTTAAACTCTATATACATATAACAACTCTGAATGCACTGTGAATTTTATGGCGTTATAGAGAGTGGTCGTTTAATGGAGAGAATGTATCATTGTATGGAATACGAGCTAAACCCACTAAAGCCAATTGATTTCGACGCTTTAGAGAGTTTGTCGTTAAATCGAGTGACGTTACATGGAGTCTACACTGTAGCTTGAAATTCAAGGCAATGGTGGCCGGGATCGAACAAAGGGCCTTCATATTACAAAGCAGGTGTTTTTACCTCCGAGCCACAGTCGTTTTTTTATTACTAAGCAGCACTAATTACAAATATAAATTTCAAGCGAAATCCTCAGAACAATACATTTATTCTCTTCTACAACAACAAACCAAAAATAAGTGAAGGTATCTCATATATTTTCTCTTGGAACCGTGCCAAAAGAAAATGCTATTTTCTTAAATTTGCTAAAAGCAGTCTAGACTATAGGTGTTGAATTTAACACTTAATATGCGTGGAAATGTACTCTATATTTAGATCTTTGTGTTTTCTTCAAAATAGTCAGTCACAGATTTGTGAATGCTTTGAATCTTTTTATTTTTAATCCCTTTTTTAAGGGGATTAAAAAAAAGAATTAAATATAAAGATTCGAAGCATTCACAACAATAAACATATAATATGTATATATAATATAAATATGGGGGCCTAAAATTCTAATTTTATCTTAATTTCATAATTTATGCAAAAAGTTAGAATACATTTTTTTATAAGCATTTATAGGCCAAATATCAGTAAAAAGGCGAGTTAAAATAATTATAAACAAGAATAATATGAAAGTTATTCGTTACCGTTATTATAATTGAGCAAGTAATAAAAAAAACACGTTTATTGTATAGGGACCCCCGTAGTATTTTTTTTTATTTTAGTATTTTTTATGCATGATAGGCTTTCGCTTGACCATAACTCACTTGATGTTAAGTGACATTTCAGAATAGGATGGAGCGCGCTTATTCTTAAAATGGCAACGAAAAAAATTGTGAAAAGTTAAAGGGTTTAGTTATTTAATATTTTATATGTTTTTTCTGCTGATTGTGTTTTTTAATTAATCTGAATTATTATTATTATTTCGTTTGACATTTAATGTATACATATGTATTTGATTTTGTTTCAATGCCCTGAAGAGTTATTATTTTTTTGATTTCTATTATATTTAATATGGACTATGTCTGTAATAAATGAATAGGGTCTAGTTCTTTCCTTTTAGTTACGGAACCCTTAAGAAGTTGCAGAATATGTCTTCTGATATTTGACAATAGAAAATGGTATCACACGGATGGCGGCGAAATCCGAGAGAATGGCTAGAATGCGTGAAATTTATGCATCGTCTCTAGCGGCTGCATTTAAGGCGATCATATGGACAAAAAAATAGATTTGCAGGTTTTTCGTTATAAGTCAAGAGTAAAAAGTAACTAAAAGACCTTAAGTTAAATAGACCGTCTAAACTACGGTTCCCATGGGATGCGCAAATAACTTGAAAATATATTTTTCATACTCTGAAAGTAGGTCTGAAGTTGCCTGAGGAGCGGGATGAAAGTAATACATTGCATCCCTAGGGAGAATCGCTTTTAACTGACAGCTGTCAAAATATTTAAAAAAACTAGTTCTTTTCCACATAACTATTGAACCATTTTCCAACTTTCTATACAGTCACGGAAATATAAATGAAATTGAAATGAATTAAAGTTAAGTATTGAACAAATAATATATTCTTTAATTACTTTATTATAATTTAGTTTCAACAATAGGCGGGAAAGCGGCAGTTCGATCTTCATTTATTTTTTCGATTAAAAGACTTTTGTTTATGTATTATGTTAAGTAGCAGAGATATGTATCTATAAAATGAGTTGATCTGATTCTAACATTAATATAACGCCTGATTTTATAAGAGAAGAGGCTAAAGCGGCAGTGGAAATAAATTTTTCTCGTCAAACTTGTTGTTAAATGAAAAATATTTTTTTTCTTTAGCTAATTCATGTTTTTATTTTTACTTTTCTCTTTATTTGTAATGAAAAATACAGTGTATACCTCAAGTTAAAGGCGCCAAACCCGTCTCGGGACTAAATATGTTACTTTCATCCCTAGGGTAGCAATGTACTATTGTTAACCCACCAAGCAACAGAATACAAACACTTAGTACATACAGTATCGTACATTGTGAAACTTATAAATATGTATATATTCATATTATAGTAATTCATACGATCAAAGGAAGGACCATTGATCTGGTAACAGATTTAGGTCAGATGGGGAACGAAATTAGATCACGTACATATTTATGATATCTTGTTGGAGAGGTAGAATGTGGAATTCAAAGATAACCTTCTTCTTGTTATCCTATATATGAGGTAATGGCCATGCTACGGTGTCACGAGTTTTGACAATACAATCTTATCTTAATATATATAAATCTCGTGTCACACTGTTTGTCCACAATGGACTCCTAAACCACTTAACCGATTATAATAAAATTCGCACACCATGTGCAGTTCGATCCAACTCGAGAGATAGGATAGTTTAAATCTCAAATTATAGTCGCAATTTTAATTTATTGCTAATTATTGTCTGTTATTATTTGACAGTCACAATTATCTGTTAACTCCAAATGATTCTAACAGATATCAATACCTTTCGACTGGGTTGAGTAAGTAATCAATAGATGGCGCTGCTATGGTAAATCTACGAACGTGTCATATAAGCTACACTATCTATTTTTCATACCCCTAAGTGAGGCAAAACAACGTTTGCCGGGTCAGCTAGTACAATATAAGAATCATTTACTGTACACCAAAAACAAACAAAAACAATAAGTGAAAAAAAAACAGTTCTAGCAGTTTTCAAAAGCCTCCACCCAAAGGCCTCTTTTTTACTCTAAATAGGCCAGCGCTTGACAACAATTCACCTGATGGTAAGTGATATTGAGGTCTACGGTGGATCGCGCTTACCTAGAAGGAGCCGGCCTCTGATATTAACATTAAATATTCGATTATTCACAACCTATTTTTCGCAACTCAATTAGGAATGTTCATCCATTTGCGTTTTTTTTACAAAACAGCATAAATGTATAAAACCATACCTAAATAAAAAACAACAAATAATTAACCATTAATGATCTGAGCTAAAAACCACTAATGATCATTTTTAACCTACTAAATTTATCGTACAGAAGTTAATCATTATGTTTAAAGGGCAATAGGTTAGAATGGCTGATATTTTTATCACTGACTAGTGATGTCACGCGGTTTTACCCGTTTAGTAAAATACCGCTATTGTAAATAGACATAAATGCTTATAAAATGTATAAATATAAATTATTGTTAGAAAAGAGAAAAAAAATTGGCCAAATGCGAGTTGGGCTCGCGCATAAAGAATCCTCATATATTTATATTATTTCAATTTTATTAAGTATTTAATTTGAACGGTAACGTACATATGGTTTAAACATTCAGTGAAAATGTTAGGTGTCTACATGCTACCGTTATTGATATATAGTAAAAAAAATATAGAAAAAACACGTATGGGGACTTAATATTTTTATTTTTTATTTTTAGTATTTATTGTTATAGCGGAAGAAGTAGAACTTATTGAAGTTTAAAACGCGAAAAATAACCTGATATAAAAATGACATTATTATTTTACAAAGTTAAACAAAAGTAAAAGTAGTCAGTTTACTAAAATGTCGCAACCAGTCAAAAGATTTTTGTCGCTAACTCACAAATCTTCTTCGTATGAGCTAAGTGGCCAAGCTCTGGTGTCGAGAGTTTTCAAGCCGCCCGAAGGTCTCTGACTTGGCTTAACGACTGCTTGTACTAAGGCTAACAGTCGGGAGTTTCAATTGTAATTTATGAATACATAATATGTGTAACTTCATGTAACGTCACTCGATTTAACGACAAACTCTCTAAAGCTTCGAAATCAATTGGCTTTAGTTGGTTTAGCTTGTATTCCATACAATGATACATTCTCTCTATTTAACGACTATTCCCTAGAACACCATAAAATGCAAAGTTTGGGATGGCTCTGCTAAGTATCAGCTTCAGGCGTTGGAGTCGATTGAGAACCGGGCCAAGAAGCTCATAGGTAATGAGTCCATGTGCAACGCGAGGCTTCAAAGTTTGGAGCATCGCCGCATTGTTGCGAGTCTGTCGGTTTTCTATCGGTTGCACTTCGGAGAGTGCGCGTCTGAATTGCATCAGCTAATTCCTCCGGCCCCTTTCCACTATCGGACGAGCAGGGAGACGGCTAGGAGGCACCGCTATACAGTTGAAGTTCCAAAAATCCGCACGAAGCGTTTCGCTTCCTCATATATTGTGCGGACCATTAAACTGTGGAACTCATTGCCGGAATCCCTGTTCCCTCTGAACTATAACCTCACTGTCTTCAAAGCGAGAGTGAATCGGTTTCTTCTAGGCAAGCGCGCTCCACCCTAGATCGCAACATCACTTAACATCAGGTGAGTTTCGATCAAGCGCTTGCCTATCTATCATAAAAAAAAGTCCTTTCAGTGTCGTTATATAGAGTTTACACTGTATCTAAATATTTATTCACTTTGCCATGACCGACCTTGACCTGGTAAAGGTAAGAATACACAGGCACTCGACTGTCGACAAACATACGTTATAATTACCCATCGCTTAACCAGCCACAGAGCATAGCAGAGAAGTATTATAGCGAACTAGCTACGCGCCGCGGTGTTACCCGCGATAATCCGGGTTAAAAAGAAGTTAATCCGGGAAAAATATATGAATGAATGAATTAAGTATTTATTGGCTATGAAACTAGGTATAATAGGTGTTATATTGATAGTCATAAAAAAAGCAAAGCTTATAACTTAGTTAAAACATTGACAAAGTTTGTCAGTTTTTGGAACGATTTTAACATTGCCATCTATTCGTATTTTCTTTAAACTACTTCACTCGGGTCACGCAATCTACTATCGTTATATCACTATGGAACTGCGTTGGGGAATTCGGCGGCAGCTAGGCTGCACGCTCGATTTGCAGCGCCATCTAGTTTTCATCGGTAATTGTGTCAAACTTCCGCGCCACGCTTTATTGTATGGGAATCAGCAAACCTCTCCAGTATTCTGATCCCTTTTTTTTTCGTGAGCATTTACGCATCTCCCACTACAAGCCTGGACGAGGCGGGCGGGGTATGTCGGGCTCGAGGGCCAGAGGGCCGTCACTACCGACTACAACCTCACGGTGTCCCATCTCACGACGGGGGCAGGGATGCAGGACCGCACAGCGCAAATATTCAGACACTTTTTCGAAAAGAACCCTTTTTACTCTCTCAATGAATTCATGTCACAGTCAATAACAGAATCTTGATTAACTTATTGACTCAGGCGTTACTTTGCGGAAATCCATTGTAAATAGATGACAAAATTAAATATTTAGTGTACTTCCGCTGTGATCCGAAATCCAAATTAAGACAAGTAAAGGAAAAATCAACTAAGATCAATTAACCAAGCTTAATTAACTAAGACTAATTAACTAAGATCATTTTGATTAATTAATTAATTAATTAATTAATCTTAGTTAATTGATCTTAGTTAATTAGTCTTAGTTAATTAAGCTTGGTTAATTGATCTTAGTTGATTTTTCCTTTACTTGTCTTAATTTGGATTTCGGATCACAGCGGAAGTACACTAAATATTTAATTTTGTCATCTATTTAGAATCTTGATTCTTGTAGCAGTCTTATTATATGTAGTTATAAAGCTTTCTAACGATTCCAGGTGGAAGAAAAATATAGAGATACTAGCTGACTCGGCAAACGTTGTTTTGACTTAATAAAAAAAAAAAAAACTAAATATACAGTAGCCGATTCTCAGACCTACTGAATACGCATATAAAATTTGGTAAAAATCGGTCAAGCCGTTTCGGAGGAGTACGGTAACAAACACTGTGACACGGAAATTTTATATATAAGAAGATTATATAGATATAGATTTATGTAATAATATTAAGAGTGTACTCGTAATATAGGCATATACATTTTAGAAATTAAGTAAATTGTAAATTGACTTGCCCAGTACGGCGAGATGATAATAAATAATTTGATTTTGATTTTGATTTTCTCTGGTACTAGTAAGACACACCTAAACAATAGCTCGCGAACATCGATTCTGGAACGTGGCCAACATATTAAGTTTGGTGCCAAAACGTCTTTAGAGGTTATTGGCTGAGAAGTTTGTATCCAACAAGGCGGCTTTTGAATGTTTGGACAGTGTTTTCTTGTTATGATGGACAGGCTTGCGCTTAACCACAACTCACCTGATGTTAAGGCGCTATTGTACTGAGTTCAGCCGCGCCATACCATCTAATCTTCAAATCTTCTTAATATATATAAATCTCGTGTCACAATGTTTGTCCTCAATGGACTCCAAAACCGATTGTAATAAAATTCGCACACCATGTGCAGTTCGATCCAACTTGAGAGATAGGATAGTTTAAATCTCAAATTATAGTCGCATTTTTAATTTATTGCTAATTATTGTCTGTTATTATTTGACAGTCACAATTATCTGTTAACTCCTAATGATTCTAACAGATGTCGATACCTTTCGACTGGGTTGAGTAAGTAATCAATAGATGGCGCTGCTATGGTAAATCTACGAACGTGTCATATAAGCTACACTATATATGTTTCATACTCCTCAGTGAGGCAAAACAACGTTTGCCGGGTCAGCTAATAAAATTTTATAAGTATAAAATTTTCATGTCACAATGTTAGTTACCTCCTAACGTACTCCTCCGAAACGGCTTGACCGATTTTTACCAAATTTTATACGCGTATTACTACTACACAATTTCGCAACTATGGTTTTCTTCGATTTCTCTAGGAATCCATCACTAGATCCTAACTTGGTGACAATGGGACCAATTCAGGACCTTTCAAAAGAAAATAACTTTGAAAATCGGTCCACAAATGGCTGAGAAATCGGTGAACATACATAAAAAAATACATACAGTCGAATATATAACCTCCTTCTTTTTGTATTCAATTAAAAAATACCATTTAACTACTTTTATAGATAAAAACAATATGATAACGTATGTATATGATTATATATAATTTATTTACATTAAAATAACTATTATAAGTTAATAATGATTACTCATGGTGTTTACTTATCCACTTTAACCTTGAAAACATAAAACCATGATGTACCAATTACAATTACAAAAACATGATAAAAAATATCTTAAAATTTTCCACCGACGAGCGGAGGTCAAGCCTACTAATACTACTTATAACTACTAATACACCTAATTGGTATGTTAGAGTTGATAACAAACCACAGATAGCACCGTGCGAACCCGGGGACCTTGACTAGTCTGTACATACATGCATGTACATATGTATGTGTTTACTGTTTATGTATTTTATACTGAGTAATATTGCACAAATAATGGTATTTTTTAGGGTACCGTACCTAAAAGGTAAAAACGGGACCCTATTCTACTAAGCCTCCGCTGTCTGTCTGTCTGTCTCCAGGCTGTATCTCAGAAACCGTAATAGTTAGAAAGCTGAAACTTTCACAAGATATGTGTTTTTCGTGCCCCTATAACAACAAATACTAAAAATAACAAAAAATTAAAATATTGTTTTTTTTTTCATATTTTTTGCTCTATATCAATAAAGGTACTAGAGAAACTTAAAATTTTCACAAAACATATAAATGAACTATCAAATTAAATAAAAGTAAATATTTAAGAGGGGCTCTTCCCACACAACAATGGCACGGAACCCTTCATACGCGAGCCCAACTCGCACTTGGCCTATTATTTAGGTTTAGTTAAGTGATGTTTTATATAATCTTGTTTTCAATTTTAAAAAAAAAACAAATCGAGATTAATTTTTAAATAATTGATAGGTAATAAGAATACAATCATATTTTAAATAACAGAGTTGTACTTTTTCATTTTATATTATTAAGTAAAATTATGTACTTAATAATCTATACTATAAGACTCTTTGTCCTGACTCATTCATCTATAGACAACGCAGAGCCTAAACGGCTGGTCCTAGGGTTCTGAAATTTGGAGGGTGTATTTGTTTTAGTTTGTAGACGTGTACTAAGAACGGATTTTTGGAAATTCCACCCCTAAGGGGGTGAAAGGGGGTAAAACAGTTTGTATGAAACTTCTTTGTTTTTGAATTTCCAGCAATGAAACTTGGAATATGTATAGTTTATGTAAAATTAAAAATAATGGTATCAAGTTTTTTTGCCAGGGGTAAACTAAGGGTTTGTAATGGGGGGTGAAAGTTTGTATGGAAAATTCTTTATTTATCAAGTTAAAGTCTTGAAAGTTGTTATGGTAGTCGTTTATTAAATGTTCAAATTAAAATTAAAAAAACTTTTGCCAGGGGTGCATTAAGGGGGATGCCATGGGGGTTTAAAGATAAAAATGAAAGTTGTGTGTTTTTGAACTTAGAGGTGTACAATTTGGAGTGTGTTTATATTTTAGTACTTAAACGTGTACTAAGAATAGATTTTTGGAAATTCTACCCTTAAGGGGGTGAAAGGGGGTAAAACAGTTTGTATGAAACTTCTATATTTTTTAACTTCTAGCAATGAAATTTGGAATGTGTATAGTTTATGTAAAATTAAAAATAATGGTATCAATTTTTTTGCCAGGGGTTTAACTAAGGGTTTGGAGGGGGGGGGGGGGGGGGGTGAAATTTGTATAAAAATTCTTTATTTATCAAGTTCAAGTCTTGAAAGTTGTTATGGCAGTATATTATTAAATGGTTAAATTAAAATTATTATTTTTTGCCAGGGGTGCATTAAGGGGGATGCCATTGGGGTTGAAAGTTAAAAATGAAAGTTTTGTGTTTTTGTACTTAGAGGTGTAATAGTGGAGTGTGTTTATATTTTAGTACTTAGACGTGTACTAATTATAGATTTTTGGAAATTCTACCCTTAAGAGGGTGAAAGGGGGTAAAACAGTTTGTATGTAACTTCTATGTATTTGAACTTCTAGCAATTAAATTTGGAATATGTATAGTTTATGTAAAATTAAAAATAATGGTATTAAGTTTTTTTTGCTAAAGATGAACTAAGGGTTTGTAATGGGGGGTGAAAGTTTGTATGGAAAATTCTTTATTTATCAAGTTAAAGTCTTGAAAGTTGTTATGGTTGTAGTTTATATGATGGTTATCATAAATTTGTAAATATATTAGCCAGGAGTACATTAAGGTATGCTATTGGGGTTAAAAGTTCAAAGGGAAAGTTTTGTGTTTTTGAAATTAAATACTTCTGAATTGGAATTTAAGTATTTGGTTCACTTAGTGGTAAGGTTCACGTATTCTAATTATTTAAATTAAAATAATGGCTTGGAGAAAACGATCTAATCTGTCGCATCATCACCAAAGTAGCTAAAAACAGAGGTTAACTAAGAACTCAGGAATCGAATGCGGAAAGGCAGATGCGGCTCATTTTGATATCGTAGCAATGTAAAGTTTGTATAAAATTGGCACGGGAATAGGATACAATAGAATTTTTCCACAGGTTACCCGAAAAGCGACCTACACGCGGGCGGAGCCGCGGGCAACCTCTAGTCTATACTATAAGACTCTTTGTCCTGACTCATTCATCTATAGACAACGCAGAGCCCAAACGGCTGGTCCTAGGGTTGTGAAATTTGGAGGGTGTATTTGTTTTAGTATGTAGACGCGTACTAAGAACGGATTTTTGGAAATTCCACCCCTAAGGGGGTGAAAGGGGGTAAAACAGTTTGTATGAAACTTCTTTGTTTTTGAACTTATGGCAATGAAATTTGGAATATGTATAGTTTATGTAAAATTAAAAAAAATGGTATCAAGTTTTTTTGCCAGGGGTGGACTAAGGGTTAGTAATGGGGGGTGAAAGTTTGTATGGAAAATTCTTTATTTATCAAGTTAAAGTCTTGAAAGTTGTTATGGTAGTAGTTTATTAAATGGTCAAATTAAAATTAAAAAAACTTTTGCCAGGAGTGCATTAAGGGGGATGCCATGGGGGTTTAAAGTTAAAATTGAAAGTTTTGTGTTTTTGAACTTAGAGGTGTACAATTTGGAGTGTGTATATATTTTAGTACTTAAACGTGTACTAAGAATAGATTTTTGGAAATTCTACCCTTAAGGGGGTGAAAGGGGGTAAAACAGTTTGTATGAAACTTATTTGTTTTTGAACTTACAGCAATGAAATTTGGAGTATGTATAGTTTTTGTAAAATTAAAAATAATGGTATCAAGTTTTTGCCAGGGGTGAACTAAAGGTTTGTAATGGGGGGTGAAGGTTTGTATGGAAAATTCTTTATTTATCAAGTTAAAGTCTTGAAAGTTGTTATGGTAGTATATTATTAAATGGTCAAATTAAAATTACATTTTAACTTAACCTCTGTTTTTAGCTACTTTGGTGATTTAGATATCGAATAATAATCGAACTCACTTTGAAATCGTAGCAATGTAATGTTTATATAACATTGGCACGGGAATGGGATACAATAGAATTTTTCCACGGGTTACGCGAAAAGCGACCTACACGCGGGCGGAGCCGCGGGCAACCTCTGGTTTGGTATATAAAAGGAATTAGTATTTTTTGTTTTTTCCTTTTTAATTATAACCATTATTACACTCGTAGTAACAAAGACTATTAAAAGATTTACATATAGATTAGAAACTAACAGGTTTAAAATTAAACAGAAAAACCTTTTTTCCTTTAATTAATAATAATGTTTTACGGAAAACTTATTTATATAGTTTTTATTAGCTTATGAATAAACGAATCAATAAGATTATATCGAACTAATTTAGTCTTCCTATGTCCATGGGTTTATGTTATGAATTCTTGCAGTAACATACCATAAATTTAGTTACCTAAGGAGCCGTCCATTAATCACGTGAAGTTAAAAGCGGGATATCAAATCACAAAATATAGACTAGAGTTAGAGGAAAAGGTGCCCAAAATGTAATTCCATATTTTTATTCACTGTATTAAAACTTTCGTAAGGCATATTTGAATAATGTATGAATTGACTTGAGAATGGCACACTGATTGTGCTGAAACATGTCCCGCTAATACCGACAAAATAAACGTAAGTGATAATCGGTTATACAAACATTATCCATATTTTTACTATTTTATTTTTGGTGAACAATAGTTCTGTACGATTATATACATACATACATACATATAAGCTGTGTATTGTCATAGGAAGGTTAGGAACCATTATTACAACATTACCTCATGGCTTTGAGTTTGTTAAATAAATTAACGTTGACTAATTAGTTTTGCTCAAAAACTGAAAAAAACTATTCATCTAGTGTAGTTTAGTTGAAGGTATATAAATGTCGCTTTGTTGAGACTCGATTGCACCATAATAGTATTTTATGTCAAATTATGTTATGTTATAAAAAGAGCGAGTGTGGATCAGTGGTAATAATGTTGCTTTTCAATCAGACAGCCCATGGTTCGATCCCAGCCCTAAACCAATGACTTGTTTTTCATGTTGAGTGGATTTGCACTCACTTTACGGTGATGGAAAACATCGTGAGGAAACCGGCATGTTTGAGGACCGCAATATCCGAAGACGTGTGTTATCCGCCAACCCGCACTTGGCCAGCGTGGTGGATTATGGCCTATATATCTTTCCTTGTGAGAGAAGGCCCCGAGTCCCAGTAGTAGGAACGTATAGTGGACTACTTAATGCTTATCAAATTCAAATTTATTATTACAGATCAATACAAAAATATAGTAAACATAACAAATATTTATTATAAAAATGAACATTATGCTTTCCTGTTCCTTTTTTTCTTTCCTTTTCCTTTTTTTTTGTTTTAAAACTTTGTGACATAAATTATGTACTGAAAACCTAATTAAGTTGTATACCTACGATTGGGAGAAGACATCGGCTTCCGTTATACAGTTCTGAACTAGTTCGGAAGCCTTTGGATTTATTTATATATTTGTAACAATTACTTTGTCAAATAAATACATTTTGTATTTGTATGTTATGTTATGGTTTACGTCAAATTTGACGAACCGTAACCAGTACGAAGTACTAGTTATTATTCTGTGCCGTAACACTAATGTTGCACCATTTCTAGTTTGTATTAATTATTCATGGTTGGTAAGCGCCAGTTTACAATAGTAATAAAAGTAAAAGTAAAGTCATAAACAAGTCCTTTATAAGAAAGTAGCGTCACGCGATCGATTCTGCCTGCCGTAGAAGGGCGCGGGCAAGGCCGGCTGCGTTCGCATGTATACATTACTGTGATTATGTCATACATGTGTCTGAAGGCCAAGGCGTGGCGTGGATAATGTATAATACTTACATAACATAGAAAATTATATTATTAAACACAAAAATTATACTATTATCTATACCAATACTAGCTGACTGGGCCACTGAGTGAGATTATGGTGGTCCGTTATATACCTAGTGTTCTCTGTTTTGTGTTGTCCATTCAAAAAAGAAAAAAAAAAGGTGAATCATTTACCGATCAAAACAAAAAAAAGAAGTCAGTAATTTGCGTAAGCAATTTGTTCAGCCTAACAATGTCTCTGACAACTAATGTTGGAGGAAGTATAGACGGAACGACAAAGAAAAAAAAACTAGCTGACCCGGTAAACGTTGTTTTGCCTCACTTAGGGGTATCAAAAATAGACAGTGTAGCTTAAAATCCCCCCCGTAGGGCCCCGCATTGTCGAGGCGGGGGGGCTCAGTAACCGTGGCCTGGTCACCCACGGTGAAGCGAAGAGGGTCCCTGAGGCGGGCCGCTCTCTAGACTTGTCCTCCCCCATGCAAGTTCTAGATGGAGTGGCACCAGTAGGTTGCGGGACCTCGCTCCGGGGGGGTTTCGCAACTGAGGAGGGCTGCGGTGTGGTTTTGGAGACACCCACCGCAGCCGAAGGTGTGGGGCCGCGGCAGGAGAGAAGTGTCGGTATTACGATGCGCCGCTCTTCCTACCTGCCGCGGCCTCGACGGGGTCGCCACCGATGATGGCGGACGCGGTGGGGCCGCAGGGAGAAGGGAGTGGTACCACAAAATACCACTTACCCTATTCTCTGCGGCCGTAGTGGCAGGTGACGGGGCCACAGACCTGACCCGTCACGGGGGACCTGGGACGTCGGACCGGGGTTGTCCGGCGTCCATTGCACTTATGGTCCCCGAAGTGGTTGCGGTGCACCATGTGCACTGCAAGGGGACTCATCCCCAGAGAAGGAGCCTCGCAGGCTAGCCGAGGTGGGCGGGGTGGTGGGTTAATGCGAGAAGCGGAACCTCATCCCGCCCTTTCCGGTGAGGAGGTCATCGTGAGGTTTTAGTCGGTAGGGATGTCCTTTTGACATCGAGCCCGACATACCCCACCCACCTCCCCGGGTGTGGTGGGGATGCGTAAATGCATTTCCTCACGAAAAAAAAAAAAAAAAAAAAAAAAAAAAAGGGGTATCAAAAATAGACAGTGTAGCTTATATGACACGTTCGTAGATTTACCATAGCAGCGCCATCTATTGATTACTTACTCAACCCAGTCGAGAGGTATCGACATCTGTTAGAATCATTTGGAGTTAACAGATAATTGTGACTGTCAAATAATAACAGACAATAATTAGCAATAAATTAAAATTGCGACTATAATTTCAGATTTAAACTATCCTATCTCTCAAGTTGGATCGAACTGCACATGGTGTGCGAATTTTATTATAATCGGTTAAGTGGTTTAGGAGTCCATTGAGGAGAAACGTTGTGACACGAGATTTATATATATTATTAAGATAAGATAAAGAGGAAAAGTTTGATTATTTGTTTGAACCTACTGGAGCGATTTGAAAATATTCACCGTTGGGAAACTATATATCCGAGTAACCTATACTATATTTTGTTTCTCTTTGCAACTCAGATTATTTTAGAGCCAGAGCAGAGCAGAAAATATATTATTGTGTTTTTTTTATTCAGTTTAGTTCAGAGCGTAATATTTTATTCGTTAAAACAAACATTATATAAAATTACGTCCAATATAAATGTCACACACTAAAAACTAAAACTAATACTAATCAAATAACCCGCCCCTGGTCGCCCCCGGTGCAAAGGTGCCCATCACGCTCGCTGCATTACCGCGCTGAATAGCTATGGCCAACCTCTGCACCAAGAACGACCCGGAGCGGGAGTCACCGGTGATGTTGTTTATCCTAAGACCTATCTCCTGGATAAATTTTTTCGCCTCACTGCTCCAACTGCCCAGAGTCTCCACTGCTAACGGTACGAAATCGTAAAGCAGCTCCAAGGAAGCGTACTTGACCCTTATTGTGATTAAGAATAATATTTACAAAGCATAGAAAAAACGAAAATTTTGTAAACTACGAAAATAATAATAACAAAATACTTGTCTTCTAGTTCTTGTCTTTATCACTTTTATTATTATTATTCAATTTATTTATTAATAGCTTAGAATCGATGTGATTGATTGTACTTCTGTCCTGTAGGGAATCTTCTTATATTAAACAAGCAGATCGTCCCGGCTTCGCACGGGCTATAAAATAATCTAAGCTGCAAAGAGAAACAAAATATAGCCTATGTTACATTATTGTTAGATGCATGGTGTTGCTGCAAGGTATCTTTTACATATGACTTTTTTAACAAAACATTTAAACAGAAATTTCTTTTCCACTTTCTTTTTAAAACAGACATTTGTTAATTTAATAAAACAAAAATCAAAATAAACTTGCATAGGTAATGTTTTATGAGTTACAACACGTTTGGAGGCCATATTGACTCAGGATTGTCTCATAGTACGTTTGAGGTTAATGGGATATGCCTAAACAGAATACTGATTAGTTTACCTAGACTATTTTTAAATTAGATTTTTTTTGTTGTTACTATGTAAACTTGACACTCCAATAGATATAAGAAATAATTGGCAAAGTGCGAGTGTAGCTCGCGCATGAAGGGTTCCGTACCATAGTTGTAGGGGAGCCCGCCACAAATATTTATTTAATTATTTTAGGAAAATTTAATTTTATAATTTAATTTGATACGAGTAGCTTATATCCATTTGTATATTTTGTGAAAATTATAAGTGTCTAGCAGCTAATGTTATTGATATATAGCAAAAATAACGAAAAAACTACGTTGATTGTGTAAGAGGACCTCCCTTTATATTTTTAGTATTTGTTGTTATAGCGGCACGGGAAATACATATATGAAAGTTTCAGCTTTCTAGCTATTACGGTTTCTGAGATGGAGCTTGAAGACAGACAGACAGACAGACAGCGGAGGCTTAGTAATAGGGTCCCGTTTTTACCTTTTACGTACGGAACCCTAAAAAGTGGCTAGGATACATCAGTAATGTCAAGATTGGCTTAAGGGCAAAATCTTGACATTACAGTTTTATCGATATTTAGGTTTGTTTGACGCAAAAAGGCTCTGAAACTACTGGGCCATTTGAAAAATTCTTTCACCGTTGGGAAGCTACATTATCCCTGAGTAACATATGCTATATTTTGTTTCTCTTTGCCACTTAGATTATTTTATAACCCGTGCGAAGCCGGGACGATCTGCTAGTGTATTTGTAAACTAGCAGACCGCCCGGCTTCGCACGGGTTATATAAGGTCTTTTGTTACACATTTTATTAAGGATCTCTGATATTTTTGGGAACAAAATATAGCCTATGTTACTCGGGGATAATGTAGCTACTCAACGGTGAAAGAATTTGTCAAATCGGTCCAGTAGTTTCGGAGACTATTTGTGTCAAACAATCAAACTTTTCCTCATTATAATATTAGTATAGATAAGTTATTCAGAACAGAGGAGATGCATGTGACTAGGATAAGCATGGATATTAATGAAAGAAATAGCCGAAGTAGAGGTAGACCAAATAAGACGCGGATGAATTGTGTGAAGAAGGATATGAATGAGAAGGGAGTGAGCGTAGAGACGACGGCTGATAGAGTGGCGTGGAAGCGAAAACAGGCTGTGCCGACCCCACCTAGTGGGAAATGGTAAAGAAGATAAGTTATTCAGCTGTGAACCCAAAATTAAAGAATTGAAAGAAAGAAAGAAAGAAAGAAAATTAATTTATTGTGCACAAAAATCAAAATACACTTACAATTTATGATATACATATAACTATCACTAATAGTGTGTGCACAAAAGGAGCAAATTCAGCATAATGCTAAGAGCACAAGTACTCCAGCGCTGATTTTCAATTTGCTCCTTATCACTTCATGTAGACATAATACAAGTAGTACGGGTACATACACATAATATATTAAAGCAAGCAAAATTAATATCAATATCTTTAAGTGACAATTTACCTATTTAAACCTACAAATTAACCAAAAATGATATATACACATATATAATATAGTAGGTTCCTACGAGTATTAACAAGTTAAAGTTACACATGTGACAAATAAAATGAAATAAACACTTTAAGCAAAACAGAAAAAAAAATATAATTACGTAATTGATCTATGTTTGTATCGTTCCAGCAAGGCATCGGCGTGGAGTTAGTGCGTGCGCTGGACTGTCACCCGCCGAGCGTATCTAACGTGTTTGCCGAATGCGACTCCAAGGATGACGTTGTAAGTACATTAATATTAGAAAAAAAAAAATGGTTGCCTGTAAAGTCGGTTTTACGGGCGAAGATTTTACGTGACAACGTCTGCCGCGTGCTGCACGCGCGGCAGACCGATCATAGTTGAGTGGGAGAAAGACGCAAGGCATTCGGCGGACCTCTCTCTCGTTCGGTGACTCATCGTAACGTTACCGGGCGTTACACTTTTTCATAAGTGACTCCCAGCCGCAACCTAATTTAAGACGTTGTCACGTCAAAACTTGAGAGGGATCAAGGGACACCCGTATGGAACAAAGTTCCTTTAAAAAATAAAATAAACAAATAAATATTAGGACACATTCACACACGGCTGGTTAGCCCCATACTGAACCATTTCTAGCTCGTATTATGGTTGCTAACACAACTGATATACTACATATACATACATACATATTATATATAAATACATATTTAACACCCAGACCCACAGCCAACAAATTTAGTTAAGCACAAAGATGTTGACCGGGCCGGGAATCGAACCCGGAACCTTCTGATTAGCAGACCGGCATGGTAACCTTTACGCTAACGAGGTCGTCATTATTATTTTGGCTGAACCTCTTAATACGGGTTCTGTACGAACAATTTATTATTATTCGTACAGAAGTCGCAAGAGTAATTTTATTTTATCAATTAGAGTGCAAATTTAGAAACAAATAATTTTGCGTTTCTATTTGTTTTTTATATAAACCAATAAATGGTAAATGTTTGCCGATTTGAATACCGTAAAATATATATTTTTTACTAAATATAATAAATGCTCTTTTATAAATTAAATGTATAGGTAATAAATATAGTAGTATTCTTAGTAAAAATATATTTAGACACTAATATATTTAATACCTATACATTTAATTTATTAAATTATTTTTATTCGTCCAGCACTCGTACAAATAGTCACATCGTATTCTTTTTTATTATTTACTAAAAACCTGTATACACTCAACAAAAATAATCGTCGCGACACCACACTGTTCAATGCGAAATAGAAATGAAAATATCTGGCTTGCTTTCTATAAGAGAGAGAGAGAGAGAGAGAGAGAGAAACATGCGCACGCCGCACAGCTTACAATAGCTTACTATAGCAAAAAGTGTCGTGACAACATTTCGTAAGATTTTTTCCGTCTAGCCCTCTTTCACAACGCGCGATAAGGAACTTTGTTCCAAAATGTAGCGCCTGTAGCTCGGCTAAGGTGACCATGCGATCATCGAGGCTAAGCAACGGTCGATGCGGCCAGTCTTTGGATGGGTGACCATGCACAAGACTGTCGTTTTTCAAGTGGCATTTTCATCTGGGCGCTACCGTGGGTCGGATGAAACGTTAAATTGTAGGTCCTGTCTGTTAGTCCTAAGACTAAAAGCAGTCGTTAAGCCAAGTCAGAGGCCTTCGCGCGGGTATTAAACTCTGGACACTAGAGCTTAGAAACTCATACGAAGAAGAATAAATACCATTTGGATATGAAACCCTTAAAAAGGAATCAAAAAGCTTCTAAATTGTTTTAAGGTTACAACTTTAATAGGTCAAAACGTATCATCGCGTAGCTACTACGTAGCATATGTCTACAAATTCTTGTAGACCCTAAAAAAATGAAAATTCAGGGGACACCCGGATTTGAACCGGGGACCTATCGATCTGCAGTCGATTGCTCTGCCACTGAGCTATATCCCCGCTTGGCTCAAGCTCCAAAAGTCTAGACTTTATTCCGAACAGAACAAAACACTAACGTCGACTGGCTTAAGTTGCAAAAGAATTTGATCTTTATGCTATATATGGTAGGGTTGAAAACGTTATAGATAAATTCAATTAGAACTTGGATTTGTTTATCAAGCAAGAAAAAATAATTGCACGCCGGATGAAACAGTATGGTGCTCTTTTGTAATTGACCGAAGACCTGCCCATAATCGTAATAAATTGATTTGATTTGACAAACAAAGCCAGAGATTCCTAATCGAAGAATCCGAAAATAAGTACTTATAAGTATTTGAATTTTAATGTTATTTTTTTTCCAATTCAAATATTCCGTTACATTATAACACCTCGTCTCTTTTTCTATGTGTACGTTTTAGGAATTGGTAGCCTGGAAGAGATCGCTTTTAGCGATAAGGTCGCCAATTAAGGCACTAGTTTTTAAATACCTTTTTTTTGTTTCTGTAATTATTTTACTATGTGTTTTAATAAGGTGTTAATCTATCTATCTCTCTATATTCATAGAAGATTGTCTAATTTTTTTTCTGAATAAAAAACTTATTTTATGTGTTTGTTTGTACAGACCATCACGTGTGACTGCGAGGCGACCCCCGCCTTCCAACTCAAAGCGTTTAGTCAACGTGGAGAAAAGGTGGAGGTCTCCCACTACAGGGTCAATGTTAACAAGTAAGTCCACAACTTAAAAAAGCATAAAAGCAACATTTTTGACGTGACAACGTCTTAAATTAGGTTGCGGCTGGGAGTCACTTATGAAAAAGTGTAACGCCCGGTAACGTTACGATGAGTCACCGAACGAGAGAGAGGCCCGCCGAATGCCTTGCGTCTCTCTCCCACTCAACTATGATCGGTCTGCCGCACGCGCAGCACGCGGCAGACGTTGTCACGTAAAATCTTCGCCTGTAAAACCGACTTTACAGGCAACCATTTTTTTTTATTGATGAATAGGCTTACGTTTGACCGCAGCTTGCCTGATGTTAAGCTTAACTGTGGTCTAAGATGTAACACGATTGCCTAGAAGGAACCTATTTACTCTAGATTTGAAGACCCCCAAATTGTACTTCTCATACCTAACATACTCTCGACTTGGGAATCTCCTCCTTTTTTTGAAGTCGTTTAAAGTAAATTATAAGCATAAGCAGCCCACTATAAGTTCCCACTACTGGGACTCGGGGCCTTCTCTCGCTAAGAATAAGATATAGGAACAATCCACCACGCTGGCCAAGTGCGGGTTGGTGGATGACACACGTCTTCGGATATTGTGGTCCTCAAACATGCCGGTTTCCTCACTATGATTTCCTTCACCGTAAAGCGAGTGCAAATCCACACATAACTTGAAAAACAAGTCATTGGTGTAGTGTTGGGCGGCTTGCTCCCTTACCAAGAGCTATGTTTATGTACAATGAGTTAATCAAACAGAACCAGAATCTTGATCTTTTTAATTGTAATGAGGCAGAGCTTGTACAAGTAATCAGAGATGTGTATAACAGTATAAATTTGAAACCAATTAGTTAAGTAGTTTAATGTAATATATGTGTGTGTAGTGTAGTGTATAAGTAGTTAAGTACCCTAATGAACTTTAATAAGCGAATTGGATTATATCTGTAAGGCTTATTATGAGTGTATTAAATAAATAAATAGGGCTGGGATCGAAACAGGGGCCGTCTGATTGGTTGAAGAGTACATACATGTACCAGCCCCCCGGCAATAAGGCGTAGCGAGGGAACACCGTGGAGGTTATAGTCGGTAGTGGTCGCCACTCTGGCACCGAGCCCGACATACCCCGCCGCCTCCCCCGAGGATTGGCGGGTATGCGTAAATGCATTTCCTCCATGTCAAAAAAAAAATGCGGACCGTCTGATAATAATTAATAATTTGAGCTGGAGCAGTGAGGTGAAAAAATTTATCCACGAGATAGGTCTTAAGATAAACAACATCACCGGTGACTCCCGCTCCGGGTCGTTCTTGGTGCAGAGGTTGGCCATAGCTATTCAGCGCGGTACTGCAGCGAGCGTAATGGGCACCTTTGCACCGGGGGCGACCAGGGGCGGGTTATTTGATTAGTATTAGTTTTAGTTTTTAGTGTGTGACATTTATATTGGACGTAATTTTATAACACATAACGGCACGAATAAAAATGGAATAACAGACGTTATTACCACCGAGGCACACTCGCTTTAAGAAGAATAAGTTGATCTTACATTTTCCAGGTTCCGCGCCCGCTTGAACGTGGTGTGTGTGACGGACAAACTGACGGGCGAGTTGAAGTGTGACGGATGGCCCGAGGTGAAGGTGGCCCTCGCGCCCGTAGGGCCTCTCCGGCCCAACGCCAGCGAGTCCAACTTACAGCAACTTGTCAGGTAAGGTTCTTATACAGTAACTAGCTGACTCAGCAAACGTTGTTTTGTTAAATACAGTTAAAAACACTATATAATTGATCAGTCGTTGAGCGGGATGAAAAATTATTAAATTAAATAATACTCGTATTTAAGGGGGGCTCCCAACTAAGGTACGGAACCCTTCATGCGCGCACTTGGCTTTAATTTTTTTTTGTATTTACTCAATTAGAATGTTGTTACTAAAGTCAAAGTCAAATAATTTATTGCGGTTACACATGATTGTAATACGCCTTTCTGAAAGAATGCTTTTCCATTCCCCAGCGACATAGTGGTAGCAGGTCTGCGCAGCACGCAGGTCCAGTTTAACCTGAGCATGTACCCGACCTGTCCGCGCCTGCGCCGCTACCAGGAGCCCGCTGCGCCGCGCTTGCCGCTACACTACGACTCCATGGTAAGCTTTATACAGACGAGATCAGAACACTAGAGAGGATTGCTGATTCCCATACAATAAAGCGTGGCGCGGAAGTTTGCCATAATTACCGATGAAACCTAGATGGCGCTGTAAATCGAGCGTGCAGCCTAGCTACCGCCAAATTCCACAACGCGCTCCAGTATAGTGATATAACGATTGTAAATTGCGTGACCCGAGTGAAGTTGTTTCAAGAAAATAAGAATAGATGGCGCTACGTGTATCGAATGAAACACGTAGTACGATTTTAAACGAAAGGTTATATTTTATTTATTTCCATAGCTGAGCATGTATACAAGTTATATACGTCTATTATATTATTAGTCTATGACTGACTATGTAGCGCCTGTAGCTCGGCTACCTAAGGTGATCTGACGCGATCATCGGATCTCGGAACGAAACGCTCATAGAAGAACGGTCGATGCGGACGGTGCTTGGATGGGTGACCTGAAATTTCATCTGGGCGCTACTGTGGGTCGGATGACATGTTAAAATGTAGGTCTCGGCTGTTAGTCTTAGTACATGCAGTAATAAAACCAAGTCAAAGGCCTTCGGGCGGCATAAATAATGCAGCAAACTTTATCCCCTTTTGTGGAAACCACCCTGATCCCGATGGCAAAATAGTAGTCGAGTACAAACATACAAACAGACTAAAGAAAATTTTAATTTGACCAGTCAGTTCAGATACGCTTCACTCGCTCAGGTTCATAATTTCAAAAGTCCAAAACCTGGCATTGACTACTATCTACTATAAATAAATAAATAATTTTCAGTTGCAGCACGAGCGCCACCTGTACGCGTCGAACCCCAACTCGGTAGGTTCCACCGCGCTAGTTGGAGACAAGCGGCTGCTGGTGAAGGTTGTTGGTGCTAAAGATCTCGGAGGTAAGTTACGTTTATGAGTTGAAATCGTGGACAAAATAATAATAGTTTCTTCTAAGTCAATAAACTTTTGCTTACCAGGAGTTTTTAATCAGTTACTTAATCTTAGTAACCAAACCTTAGCTAAGTTATTAAAATAGTACACATCTATCAATAAATCACAATTGAAATGGTTTTGTAAAATGCTTATTAGTATTGTTAATAAAAATACTGTTAAAAAACTTTACATCAATATATGTATTTTCAAAAAGACTTTTTTAGACTTATCCAAAGCTTTTGACACCAGGTAAAACTGGCTGCATGTCTCCGTACTGCGTGGTAGAAATGGACGAACCTCCGCAGAAGAACCAGACAGCCTTCAAAAAAGATACAACAAGCCCACAGTGGGAAGAACACTTCTTATTGTAAGTATTTGTAGAAATTTTGATTGGTACCTCAGGGAGGTCTGAGGTGTTCTATGTTATTTAACAATCAGATGAATGACTTTTATATAATAGTGTTTAATTTAAACCAAACGTGATTTATTAATTTTATATTAATGTTTTATTTATATGTTTCATTTAGTACAAGTTGTTAATTAAAAAATATTAAATTTTTAGTGACCTTTCACCACAAACGGCTGAGCTTCTATTCGAGGTGTACGACCGCATTACACCCCCATCTCCAGGTGGCGGTTCTTCTCAACACAGGTGCGTTGCATTAAAATTGAAATAAACTGACGAAACCATTTCCATTACGGGATACCTAAGAACCAACGATATCGTCATCTCTTTACTTATCCCTACTATGATTATGAGATACACTCTCTTACATGTCAAAATCGAACTTGATTTCACCAACAACGTCCTGACTCCGGACAGCGCCATTATATCTAATGTTACAATTATGGACTTTACATTGTGTAATCCTACGTCATCATCATTAGTCTATACTTCGATATCTGCCAAGGGACCAACACACTGTAGATATTACTAGTTATAATCATATTTTTAATGGTTTTCCAGATTCCTAGGTCTCGGCCTGGTTGGTATCGACGAGCTCCTCGCAGCTCCCTCTCAGAGGCAGCAGATCGCGCTTCAGACCAGACCCATGGAAGAACATGACGTCAGCGGCACGCTCACTGTTGAGGTTAGTGCCTTAACTCACCGGGGAATTCCTTTTTTATAATTCCTTGCTGGATTCTCTTCTTCTTCTTCCTTGCCTTATGCCACTAGGTGGGGTCGGCACAACAAATTTTTCTCTGCCACTCTCCTCTATCAGCCGTCGTCACTACACTCACTCCTTTCACTCTCATGTCCTCATTCACACACTCCATCCATGTTTTCTTCCACTCTCCTCTATCAGCCGTCGTCTCTACACTCACTCCTTTCACTCTCATGTCCTCATTCACACACTCCATCCATGTTTTCTTCCACTCCCCTCTATCAGCCGTCGTCTCTACACTCACTCCTTTCACTCTCATGTCCTCATTCACACACTCCATCCATGTTTTCTTCCACTCTCCTCTATCAGCCGTCGTCTCTACACTCACTCCTTTCACTCTCATGTCCTCATTCACACACTCCATCCATGTTTTCTTCTACTCTCCTCTATCAGCCGTCGTCTCTACACTCACTCCTTTCACTCTCATGTCCTCATTCACACACTCCATCCATGTCTTCTTCCACTCTCCTCTATTAGCCGTCGTCTCTACACTCCTTTCACTCTCATGTCCTCATTCACACACTCCATCCATGTCTTCTTCGGTCGCTGGCTTGCTGGATTCTTTGTTCATGTTTTTCCTGTTAGCTATCTTAGCTTTGTTTTGCCGATATTGTTTTTTTTACTTCCCGAATGACCCCTTATAAATTTCATGAAAATGATGTCCAGAAATTGGATTTACCAAGTTTAAATTAAATGTTTGTTCTCATATTCAACTCGCCTCCACAGTTCCTGTTCATCGAAGGCGCTGACATACCGGAGCTGGGCTCCCGACCCGTCAAGATCAAGGAGAGTCTACGAACGCTCTCCCCGCAAGGACAGTTCACCACCACCACTAAGACTATCTTCAAGCAGAACGGTTAGTAGATTTCTTTTGTTATTTCGTCTATACTTCCTCTGACCATGGTTGTCAGAGACATTGTTAGACCAAACATATTCAGAATCAAATCAAATCAAAATAGTTTATTTATGAACATTTACAAGGGCTTACGTACCTACTATAACTACTATAGGTCATGCGGGGCTATTCCATCGGCGGGGTTATTCTGTCGTTTGCGTCTAACTTTTATTTTAAAATGATTTTTCAATAGCGGCATCTATGGCTGGATAACCAAACCTCTTCTTCTTAGATTGACATATAGATGGCACTGCTAACGTGCTTACTGTTTGATTGACAGCCATGTTTGTTCAGGACGCCATTTTTGACAAGTGTAGTGAAAATCAAGCTCCGCGTATTTGGCTTCAAAAGTGAGTAAAATTTATTGTTTTTTAATGTTTTTATGGCTAAACGTCGATTTAAGAAACAGGAAATTCTTATGTGCTATTCAGATTTACTCTGCGCTCTGTTTTTACTGAGTTATTTGATGCGTCATAATAGCCCCTTGAATTCTAAGGTGGGGGCTATTCCAATCAAAATGATATGTTGTAATAGCCCCACTGTTTTAGTACGATATTGAAAAAAGTCAGTGATGTCCTAGTGTCGATAAATTAACGATGAATGTGGAATTATCAGTCCCATACTTTCTGATTTATAATTGTTTTATATTGCATATTCTGAAATGTTCGTTAAATTAATGATAATAATATTCTACCACATACACACAGCACCTAGTCCAAACTAAGCAGAGCTTGTACTATGGGACCCATAGTGTTTATCCATTGTCTAATACCCATACTATGGATACTAGACAATGGATAAACATACTTATACTTTTTTTCTAAATACATACATATTATACATAGAAACACCCAGACCAAGACAAACATGCATGTCATGCACACAAATGTTTGACTTGAGCGGGAATCGAACCCGCGACCTTCATCGTAGCAGTCGCTTACACTACCGCTACGCCGACCTGTCGTCAATTAAAATATAAGTATTGATTTAACTTCTTTGGCGTGTACTGCTTTTTATATTATCATACCGTATTTATTGTTATAGATGGTTCGTCATTACAAACGGAAAAAAGAAAAGACGTACTCAGAACTTACAATACAAAAAG
This sequence comes from Mellilla xanthometata, assembly GCA_035578125.1. Taxonomy (NCBI): domain Eukaryota; kingdom Metazoa; phylum Arthropoda; class Insecta; order Lepidoptera; family Geometridae; genus Mellilla; species Mellilla xanthometata. Next base: position 7,858,022 of record JAPUBQ010000025.1, read on the forward strand.
CTTTAGAAGATGTGAGAAACAATAAAATGACCGTGTACGCAGCGGCGAAATACCATGATATACCTAGGTCAACACTTAACACACGCCTAAATTGCATTCACTCCTCCGCCGGTCATCCGACGGTATTCTCCTCCGAACTTGAAAAGCGTATGGCTAATTGTCTTCACATAATGGAAAAAAATTTCTTTCCTATGACACGCAAGGAAGCTTCTTTGTTAATTTCAGAATATGTACGCCGAAATGGTATCAATACACCATTCAAAAATGATATGCCAGGAAGGGACTGGTTTTATGCGTTCAAGAAACGGAATGGGCTTTCTATTAAAAAACCGCAATCGGTTGAGATATCACGGCGAAAGGCTAACGATCCTTTTATAGTGTACGCTTACTTCGACTTATTAGAGCAAGTGGTGGAAGAGTTAGGTCTACAAAACAAGCCTCATAGAATTTATAACCTAGATGAGACTTCAATTTGCCAGGATCCACTAAAAGGAAAAATAATAGGCAAAAAAGGATTTCAAGCAACCAGAACTACTAGTGGGCCTGGACGTAGTAACACAACGGTTCTTCTGGCAACGAATGCTTGTGGTGATAAAGTAGCGCCATTGATTATTTTTCAAGGGAAACATCTTTGGACTCAGTGGCTCTACTCGAATGAAGCTATAAAAACAGCTTATGCTGTAAGTGAAAAAGGATGGATGGAGACCACTATTTTCGAAAAATACATTCGTGAAGTATTTGTGCCATCATTAAAAGGAGAAACACCCGTTATTCTAATATTTGATGGACATTCGACACATGTCGATTTAAGCGTAATTGAGTATGCGGCATCCGTAGGCATCACAATTATCAAACTGCCAGCTCACTCTTCCCACATATTGCAACCACTAGATTGCAGCGTTATGAAACCCTTTAAAGATAAATGGGAAGATGAAATTATAAAATGGCAGCGACTTCACATTGGGTCTAAGTTGCCGAAGCCAGAATTCGCGCGCATAATAACGAAAATTTGGGACGAATTAAACCCTGTCGTTATTCAAAATGGATTTCGGAAAACCGGCGCGTATCCAGTAGATCGTCATGCCATACCAAAAGCATCATTTGACGGTCAAAAACTTGAAAAATGGGAAGCCGTTATTAAAGATCAGGTGTTACAAGTAAAAATTGCCGAGATTAATGCTACAATTGCCAATAGTGTAGATTTTACGAGCAACCATAAAAACAACACTACTGAAAATAGAGTACCGAGCTTATTAAAATTAACGTTAGAAAAAGTCAATGACTTTGAAGCGATTCTGGGACCAAAACCAAATACACTAAAACAAAATAAACTGGAACTAAAACAACATAGCAAGGAAATGAAAGGCCAAGAATTGGCAACGCACCTAAATGCATCTCGTGGAACAGAGATTAATCATAAAGAAAAACCATTTGGACATTTGTTGACCGTGAGAAACGAACAATCTGATTCGTTAAAAACGTATGCCAGTAAAACACAGGCGCAAGTTGTATCGCAGGATGAAAATTGTGTTCAACAGGCAAACAATATGAGCTCGAACTTTGAAAAACAGTATACTGGTTTCCTTATGAAAAAACCAGCCGCATATAAACTTCCCATACCCAAAAGATTCAATGAAATCAAAGAACGCACTACTTTAAAAGTATTGGATGACATAATAATAATGCCTCAGACAAAAATTGAAGAAAATGTATCGTTCGAAACATTACTACTAAAAACAATTGCCAAAAATGAACCCATAGTAAGTCGTAAGAAGCGTGTGCCTAACAGCAACGCAGAAGTTTTAACTTATAAAAGTGCACTAGACCGACTCAAAAAAGAAAAAGAAGAAAAAGAAAACAAAATTAAGAACAAAAGCAAAAGAACATTGAAAAAAGGAAAGAGAGCAAAACAAAATACATCAGGAAAAATTCGGAAGAAACAGAAATCGCAAAAAACCAAAGCTCTAAACGAGAGAATACATAAAGGACTAAAATTGAAAACACAACCAATAAAAACGCAAAAAGTAAGTGAAAGTGACAGTAACAGTTCAGGCTCTTATAAATCAGCTGGTGACTCCGATGAAGATGAAACTGTAGAAACCTTTTTTGACAATATTTTGAATAATAATCAACCCGAGTGTGACGACTATTACGATGGTGCAAGCCAAACACTTAAAGGCCAGTCGGCAAACGCTGAAGATCAGTCAGATCAAGAAAACAATTTACTAGAAATGTGTCTTGATTGGATACCATTTCCTAGCACTCGGCTAAGCCCTGCGTATCAATCTCATGGACCTGAATCCCAGAAACCTGTACCAACTACGTCAAGTGAAGCACGAAAACATAACCCTACTCCAGAAACAGGAAAGTTCATTTTGGCTAAATTTAGTTCCACGAAGGGGAAAAAAACATATAAGTATGTCTGCCGTATAGAAGAAGTAAGTGACGATAAAATCGTAGTATTAGGATTAAAATCCAAAGGGAAACAGAAGACTGTATTTGGAATACTTGACAATGATTATTCTATCATAGAAAACAATGATATTGTTCAATATCTGCCTGATCCAGAACTGATTAATAATAAGGACTATGTATTTCCTTGTAAGATCGAGATTTTAGAACAGTGTGGGTAAGTTGTTTAAGAGGGTGCACTAAATATGTAGTGTCATATTAATTACTTACTGCAATCTTAGAAACATACTTATTAACCTAACCTATTTGGTAGAATTAAAGTCTGAAGGACTGCAAATAAGTCGATGTGTTATGGCTGTAAGTTACCTCAATAACTTTAAGTTGTTTGTTCATTTTAAAAAGTTTTTATTACTTATTTTTAAAATTCAGAATATTTTTATAGAGCACATAATTCAAGATAGAAGCTATAAAATTAAGGCTGTTTAGTCATTCATAAGTTTAAAGTTACCTTGTTTTAAGCGATACTGTGATAAAAGGTCTGAACTGAAGACTACTTGATTTGCCTTCACTAAGAATTAAAATTTGATGAAGAAAATAAACAATTTTTAATACTTATTACGTACCTAATTTTGTTTTATTTCTACCATCCTACAAACAATAATTAACGGTTTTTTAATACCTATTACTTACTTACTTCTAGAGTATTTGTTATTAAAACTCCTAGGGCTAGCCGTTAAAGTAAGATCAAACGTTTATTCGATAACCTTATGGCGAATGTGCCGCTATAAATTACAATTTCAAACTTATTAAATTTTGTCGACCTTTTCGGCACATCACTAGCATGTATGGAGGCTCGGCGTAATAGCCCCACAATTTACAAAAAATGATTTTAAAGGAATTTAAAACCTCCTGGATTATTGTAAAGCTTAAAATAGTATGTATTCCACCGTGAATTTTATGAGACACTAAGCATTTACTAAATAGATTCATAGATGGCAGAGATGCAACCAAAAGTCGGAAAAGCCCCGCAGCGGGGTTATTCCGTGGTTTTCCAGAATTGAATAAAAATTATTTGCTAGTTACATAACATATTGATTTCCGGCAGAAGTAATAGGGCGTAACTATTAACAAATAAATGCTTTTTACGATGCATTTACTCATTTGTTGTTATTGCTTGCTTTAGTGAAATAGCAAACATTTGAATTTCATACGTCACTTTTTTTAGGCGGTATAGCCCCGCATCACCTAAAAATAAATACAATGATACAATACAATACCCCTTACAATAAATTGTTCTATGGCATATACATATTGTGCCTTTACTTATTGTATTGAATTAACATTTCTGTTTGTATAAATGGTTAGTTTTGAATAAGGCCGCTGAGATTACTCCATGGACCCCAACCTAGTCGTGAGCCTGAGTTTTGGCGACCCATATTTCCTCTGGTACCTGATCTGTTCTTCGCGAGCTTGTTTAGATATTAAACAGAACTGTTTTATTACACCATATTGCCGCATTTTACTTTTTGTTGGAATGGTCGGTAAATGATTCACTTTGTTATTATTATTATTATAAATGTACACATGTTAAACTAGTCAGAAACAAATGCCTGCTAACTGAAGGACCATCATAATTGAGGGTTCACTCAGGGGAAGCACTGAGTGAACCCTGTTAATAGTTATTAGATCCATCAGATAGCTTCACGAAATTGAACCTAATGCACAAACGCCTTAAGTACTCATAAAATTATAATTAATAATCCGAGCATTCTCCGAAAGTTCAAATTTCATCATCTCATCAGCCTGTTTCTTCCCACTGCTGGGTACAGGCCTCCTCTCCAAACAGTTCGAATTCACTGTTAGTAACATAATGTGGCTGCAAAACCATGAAGCTAATACCAAAAACATGTTAAAAAAAGGACTCCAAATCTAGCTCCAAATACTGATTCTGAAAAATAAATAATAATGGAACAATAATAAAACTGTTTTGTGCCCTATAAGTATGCATAGTACTCGTATAAGAGACTTTACCTACTCTTTACTTTAATCCTGGAACTGGGATAGTAAGATTATGGTTCTCATATCATTTCGTAGGCTCTTACAATATAATAACAATATTATAATTTTATACCAAGCAATTGTCATTAAAATTTCAGGTCACGAAAACTCGCAACTGACGGAATCAGCTCTACGCGAGTTGGAACTCAGTCCCACTAACGCTGCAAACAAATCTACCCTAATCATTCATTCAGTTCAGAGAGTAAGTGGAATTTTAGATAAAGCTATCTATTTTTCATTAACAGTTATGTTAAAACAGATTTTACCCCAACTTTCGGGAACCTTCTTATTGCTAGCAACTCTGACTGACTAATGTTGCCAGCGTAAAATGTCAGTAAATTTGACAGCTGTCGAACTAAAAATATTTCTGATTTTGATTTGACCCCAATGTGTACGTTTTTGTTGATCTCTTTCCATGCTTGGGTTTGTTGTGATTGTCTCTTTTGATATTTGCAGGAACCGAAGAAATCGATTAAGGTGAGTTTTGCAAAAATTATGTACTTACAAAAATGGCTCTTTCAGAGTGCCCAGACAAAGTTTTGAATTTGTAATGTAATTTAGATAAAGTGTAGTGAAATAATTCCTGATTGTATGTATATATTGTGTATATTTGCATGTGTTTTGGGAGCCATTTTGCAGCAATAAATAATAAAAAAAATAACAAATTAAAAAAAAGAGAATTCAGTCAAAATTATATGTTTCTCGAACCTACGAGTATAATAAATAAAGCCTGTCTTTACATTAAAAATGAAAATGAAAAATATTTATTTGCTAACTTATTACTACATATATTTCATATTATCTTGTGACTACTTTCATTCAATGGCTAAATTAAAATGTTTTTATTGCCAATAATTGAAAGACACAAAAGTGCATCCAAAAGTTTCTAATTATTTTGCTAGTCCAAATAGCTCCCAAAACTCCCGTGTGTTGCCATACTAACAAAAACTCCCGCAACAAGGTCGAAATAACTGACTCCGGCAAGTTCATCGAAGTTGAACGAAGTCACGCTGATACATCCGAAGTAGACCACTCAGAGATACAAGATCAAAGCGCCACCGACATAGATGAGAGTCTACGATGCGAGGCAGAGAAACCAATAACAACCAGCCCTAGTCAGTCTCCGGGTAAAACTGTCCGGATAAAGGAAAATGGTGCTAAAATCAATGGTGACAGTAAGGAGGTAAGGTCTATTTTTGTGTGTATTTTTCTCTGACTAATAACTTAGTGTTGCTCTATGAATGCATTGTATTTTGCTATACCTATTTTTTTTTCAACACTTGTCTTCTTAGTTGATGTACTGATATTTACAAAATACAAAATACAAATACAAAAATATTTATTGACATAAGGTACAAGTACACAATAATAATAACGAAGCTTCTGGTCTCGTGCTAGTCGTTAGACTGTGTTACGAGACCAGATTCCTCTCCCAAAGTTTACTTTTACATATTTCTTACGTCTAAATTTACTAGTACATATTTAATCTAATATATATATATATATATATATATATGCAAGTTACTATGTTATTAAACAATAATAATATATTGTACAATGCCAAAAGAAAAATAATAAATTCCAAACAATACAATATTTGCTAAATGCATACGTTAATAAAACAATTTAGAAAAACAAAATAATATGTTACTTCAAAATAGAAACATTTACTAATCTACCCTACATCAAATTGTCTTTAGTAGTAAACAGAGCCGCGGCCGCGGGACACTCACACAGGTATACGACTTGCTAACTACTACATGCACACTGTTTACTTGTTTCTGTTATCGCCCGCTTTTTATTTGATTGTTATCTACGTAGATTTTACTACTTTTAGCAATAATTTGTTTAGTTTAACTTATTCGTTTACTTATTGTTTTTAAAATTGACACAATAATATAAGGTTGATACGAACTAGTTCGAATTTTTAAAACTAGATGTCGTGTGCCTATACATATTGACATATATAAAGTCGAAATTGGCATAACACAGCGTTATGGTTGTTGTTTTAGTTGTGCCAATTTGGCATAACCATAGGCTCTGTTTTATCCTTACGTACTATATTATATTTTTCTATTATCCATAGTCAATAAATATGAATCGTGAACTTGTGGAAATAAATAAAGAGCAGGACAATCCAAATAAAAAATCCGAAAAAAATATAAAACATGTCATATTCTTAAAAACTTGGTAAAGTTTTTTATTATTACTATTTATAAACTTGTAGAGTTAATTTATTATTATGACGATATTTTTTTTTTTTTTTATAATAACGTAATATGAAACAGTTGATTTTATTGATATAAACTAAATTGTATTGTAAAGTATTTAACAATTAAAGTATAATTTGTAATAATTGATAATTATTCTATTATTATTATTATTTTCCTCTTTATTAAGCACCTTTTTTATATGTTTTTTTTTAAATATAATTCCAGCAGGGAGATTACGTAAACAACGCTGGCAACGAAAATTCCCCTCCGGAACCCGCGCCTAGGAAGAAGCGAAGGGACTTCTTTGGAACTATTAAGCGAAGGTGAGTGATACTTGTGTGATTTGTGACTTGTAGAAATAAATAAATAGCAGGGCATTCCAAATAATAAATACGAAAAAACACGTTTATTCTATGGGGACTTAATTTTTATTTTTATTTTTAGTATTTGTTGTTATAGCGGCACAAGAAATACATATCTTGTGAAAGTTTCAGCTTTCTAGCTATTACGGTTTTTGAGATAGAGCCTGGAGACAGACAGACAGACAGCGGAGGCTTAGTAATAGGGTTCCGTTTTTTACCTTTTAGGTACGGAACCCTAAAAATAAAGTAATGGAAAGCTCCCATACAACAAACATAATGATGACACGTTGGCGTAATGTTTACCGAACTACCTACCAGAGGATCACGGGATCGATTTCCGGCACGGCAAATTTTTTGTCATGAATTGAATTTGTTGGCTGTTGGTCTGGGTGTTAACAAGTATCGATATAAACTATTTATGTATGTAAATGTAGTACTATCAGATCATCCCGGCTTCGCATGGAATATAAAATAATATAAGTTGCGTTAGTAACCATAATACAAACAGAACTATAATAAACGGAAGAGTAAACAATTGCCGCTTAGAATTTGTATCCGTCTACGCGCACAATTATATTGCTATCCCAACGAAACACACACACACACAAAGCTCGCACGCGATTGGTGCCGCGCCACACCATGTGATGCCACGCATGCGCGCGTAGTTGTTTTGCCCCGCCCACCGCGGTATTTTACGCGTGGACGGTGGAACCAATTTATTCAGCCAAGTTACTATTCTATTTATTCTAGTTCGCTGAATACAAACTAGAAATGGTTCAGTATGGGCTAACAAGCCGAGTGTGAAACGTGTCCTAATACATATTTGTTTTTTTTTTTATTTAGACTGGGCAGATCGCGCACGCGCGGCGCAAGTGTCGAGCTAACTGATTCGGAGGCTGAGAATCATCACATTCGCTCCGTTAGCGCTGAGAGAAATAACCATGGTAAGCTTATTATGCACTATTTGCGCGTAGAAAACGGTCACACTGACTTATTATTAAAAGTTGGAATGAGTCCAACAGTTTTGGTGCTTTCCGAGCAATATCAAGAGGGGAGAGTGTTACACGGACCGCCGTCGACGAGATTCGCGCGCGCACTGGCGGCCATCGAACCCCGCGCCCGCGCCTCAGCCCGCGCCGCGCGCGCTACAGCCCTCTGCTCTCACGCAGATACCGTCGGCTGGGTAGATATTAACTCTAACAAAGCTGTTGTTGTTAGTAACGGATTTCAAATGAGCGTAAATGTTTAACAGGGTAATATATTAAACATTGTAAACTGTTCACGTAAGGCATCTTAATATTTTCGCGTAGAATACGGTCATACTTACTTATGATTAAAAGTTGGAATGAGTCCAACAGTTTCGGTGCTTTCCGAACACCATCTTCAGGGGTGGTCCGTGACAGTCGCCCCTGAAGATGGTGCTCGGAAAGCACCGAAACTGTTGGACTCATTCCAACTTTTAATAATAAGTAAGTATTACACTTTGCAAAAGATTCGTGAGTGAAGCGAGCACGAATTTATTTAATTTATAAGCACGAACATATCTATCAGACTGTGAGTTATGCACAAAATTAACAGCTACATATTATTATATGAAGTTAATATGTAACGGATTTGATAAAGTTAGTTTGAATTTTACTCATGATCAAAAATAAATCTCGAAGCTGGCATAGCTTCAATTTGGTATCTATAAAAATAAGTCGGGTTTTCCTTCCTGACGCTATAACTCCAGAACGCACGAACCGATTTCCACGGTATAGCATTCGTTGGAAAGGTCTCGGGCTCCGTGAAGTTTGTAGCAAACAAAATTTATGGAAAAATCGATTCGCAAAACAATTTACCTACACGCGGGCGGAGCAACGGGCAACCTATATAGGTAACTTTATTTTTTTTAATTAAATTTCAGACAAAGTAATGGCACTGCCGAACAGAAACGTGTACTCTGCCGGTGCGTCGCCTGCGCAATCCGGAGATGAATCTAGAACTTCCAGAAGGTAAGCACGTAACTTCCAAACAATGTTGCGATACCCGAACAGGGTCCATTATGTGATACTTACTATTAAATAAGTACAACGCCATAAATATAATGTAACTAAATTATAATGTAATTTGGAAGTCTTCAAATCTAGAGTAAATAGGTTCCTTCTAGGCAAGCGTGATACATCTTAGACCACAGTAAAGCTTAACATCAAGCAAGCTGCGGGCAAAAGAAAGCCTATTCATAATAATAATGTAAACATAGTTATAATGTAACTATTATTGAAACAATAAATGTATTTGACTTTGATTTTGATTAATGAAATCAGAAATTTATTTAATCTTACTAAAAAAAAATGATTGCCTGTAAAGTCGGTTTTACGGGCGAAGATTTTACGTGACAACGTCTGCCGCGTGCTGCGCGCGCGGCAGACCGATCGTAGTTGAGTGGGAGAGAGGCGCAAGGCATTCGGCGGGCCTCTCTCTCGCTCGGTGACTCATCGTAACGTTACCGGGCGTTACACTTTTTCATAAGTGACTCCCAGCCGCAACCTAATTTAAGACGTTGTCACGTCAAAATGTGTGTAAAATAGAATTTATTTTTTAATTACAAGTTAATTGTACAGTTAAAATAAAAGTGTACAGTTTAGACGATAAAAAATATACCGTTTTGTTTTTCTGGCATGGCAAGACTACATTATCGTTTTGAGCTTATAATATATAAATTAAAAACAGTTTTCTAACTTCACGCTTACTTACCGAAATAAATAATGCTGTCTTGCCATCTAAAAATATTTACAACTGTATTATAAGCCGGCACTAATGGCGGAATTTTCTTTTTTTCATCTGTCAACACTCACAATCGCTGGGGATAATGGCACTCTGCAATCTGGTAACACTGGTATTTCATACATAACTTTTTAAATATTTCTTGATGCTCGCATGTTTTGCTTTCTATTTTTATTATATTATCTTTAAAATCCATGCTTTTGCGATACCTTTTCTATGCTTTTTGCTCGACATTTTATGCACTTTGGTATTTGATTTTTAAAATATACTACGATTGATATATGGTGGATATATCGTACATTCCGTGAAATCATTGTTTTATACCGTTTCATTCTTTACATACATTACAAATTTACCAACCAAACCTTTCCTTACAACCTATTCTTCCAACTATTATTTTTTACAACTACCCACCTTTCCACCTACCATCCAAACCACCCATCCCTACCATTTCCCCAACCAAAACAAAATCAAACTTACCAACGCAAGGTCTTCTCTCAGCGAAGTTTCCGGGTTCAGCACGGCGTCAGCCCGGACGTTCATCCACGAAGCATCCACCCTGGTCTTGGAGACCATTGAAGCGGGCATCAAGAAGCACTACCTGGTCCCGCTGACCATCGCCCAGAGGTCGAGATGGCGGCGGAAGGGCGTTAAGCTTCATATCTACAACGAGCACACGTTTATTGCTAAACATTTGAGCGGGTGAGTGGAATGGAATAACCTACCAATCAGAGCACTCGGTATGGCTAGGTTATAAGTATAATAAATTTGTTTGTATAATTGAGGCAGCACTGGCTTCTGTAATACAGGGTATACTAGCTCAGAAGCCACGGCTACCTTTTAAAATGTTCTGTAAATTGATTTACCTTAATCTACAATTTGTAAGGTTTTTGTGTGTGTGTATTTTTATTTATGTAATGATTATAACAGTTTAGTAGTTTAAGCAGATGAGCTTAAAATTTACCTCAATAAATATACTTATATTTGATTTGATTTGATAATGCATGACCGTCGGACGGCCGTCTCCGGACACTAGATCTATCCGGAGGATATTTCTTCACCACATTGGTGACCCCGACGTGATCCGATCATCTCCTGAAGTTCTCTTATGTCCCGTCTCACAAAGGACACTAGCTACCCAGTCTCGACTTACTGAGGCATTGGGAGCATTGGACCTTTACCACGGGACTCTGATCGGTGTACGTCATACAAACACCTGCAGAAGTCCGTTTTTCTTGGGGGGAGAGATGTGGTGCCACTGTCACACTTCATCGCCCGCTACCAATCAGAGCTCTCGGTTCTGAATCAAGCAAGCAGTATCGATTGACCCTAGCTACAGTGTATGACCTATGGACGGCCGTCTCCGGACACAACATCTGTCCGGGGGGAATATCCCTTTGCTAGATGGAAGCAGACCGTCGTCGCTCCATAAACTTTTGACAGCGATGACAGTTCAGTCGAGCATTCCGAGGGTCGTGGGTAGGAAGGCTTTCGATGCGGAATAATATCGTGAGGAAATAATAATAATAACATTACTTTATTACACACCAAAAAATAGAGAAATAAATACAAGGTATAGTAAACTAGAGCACAATATAGCCTTATCGCCTATGGCGATCTCTGCCAGGCAACCGTGAATGAAACGGACGAAAAAGAGGAAACCATAGCGTGGTAGCCGGGCATTTTCTAGTGCACGCCTCTAGGCTAGCAACCACCCTCAAGTAAAAAAAATTGTCGCCAAACACGTATTAATGTATTCCGCCAGTCTCCTTGAGGGCTAGTATTTTCAGACTAGGCGTGCTCCAATAGGCCAAAGTGTCGCTAAGTTACTCCAGGATTCAAGATGTCTATGTGCAAAGTAAAACAGACTGCACAGGACTGTATCTTTGTGTTTGCTAACAAAGACTTGAATTGAAAACTCTCTAGATCTGACACTGTCATTATATATGTTCCAAAAACATTCTAGAACTGACACTGTTATTATGAATGTTCCAGCGGATGTGTGTGTGGAAGCGACTGCACAGGACTGTATCTTTGTGTTTGCTAACAAAGACTTAGTTGAAAACATACTAGAACTTAGAGTTAAAAGACTTAACTTGAAAACTTTCTTGATCTGACACTGGTGGCTATTCAGCGGCACACACGACCAAACTAAATTTAAAGAAGCCCTGTCTCTTTTCATCTTAGGTGGCCAGAAAGAGACGGCACGCTCTAAACCACAGACAAAACAACTAAAATCACGTCAAATATGGAATGTACAGGCAGTTTTAGAGGTGACACAAGTGAGTGCGGACTAAAGTCGCCTATATTTTCAACATTTGACGTGATTTAAGTTGGTTTGACTATGGTGCAGGGCGTGCCGTCTCTTTCTGGCCACCTAAGATGAAAAGAGACGGGGCTTCTTTAAATTTAGTTTGGTCGTGTGTACCGCTGATTAGCCACCACTGTCATTATATATTATTATGTTCCAGCGGATGCGTTTGCGAGGTTTGCGCAAAGACGATAGCGCGGCGGCTCGGCAAGCAAGGCTACGAGTGCCGCGACTGCCAGCTCAAGTGCCACAAACACTGCCACGTGCGCGTGCAGGGCAACTGTCCGCAATCTACCGTGCACAACATGGAGCTGTGAGTCTTACTACTAACCTCGCTCGACTACTTAACCTCCTTGACTACTCAACTCACTCGTTATCTTAACCTCATTCGCTACTCAACTCACTCGACTACTTAACCTCCTTGACTAATCAATTCAATCGACTACTTAACTTCCTTGACTATTCAAACACTCGACTACTTAGCATCCTTGACTATTCAAACACTCGACTACTTAACTTCCTTGATGAATCAACTCACTTGACTACATAACCGCCTTGACTACTCAACTTACTCGATTACTTAACCTCATTGACTACACTAATCATTCGATTACTTTACCTCGTTGACTACTCGACTCAGTCGACTACTTAACATCCTTGACTAATCAAATCATTCGATTACTTTACCTTTTTTTTCTCTTTAATGTTTTTATTTATTTTATCCTTGATAGGTTACCGTTTGACTACAGCCAGCCTGATGTTAAGCTGCACTGCAGTCTACGGTGTGGCACGCTTTCCTAGAAGATACCTATTAACTCTACTTTTGAAGGCCCCCGGATGATACCTCTCTGGAAACAGAGACTCAGGTAGTGAGTTCCAAAGCTTCGCAGTCCTAACAATAAAGGTCGACGCAAAGCGTTTTGTACGAATGTTAGGAATCTCAACTCTGTATCGATGTCTCTTCACTGACTCTCTGCTCGTTCTGTAGTAGAACGGAGATGGTGGAATCAAATTATGAAGTTCCAGAGCACACTCCCCGAAATGTATCCGATAAAAAACCGACAAACTAGCAACCTTGCGTCGGCGCTCTAGGCTCTGACACTTCGCCTTCGCAACGCAAGAATTGCCGATGAGCTTCATATCTCGTCTCTCAATGGACTCAAGTGCTGCTAGCTGATATTTGGCAGAACCATCCCAAAGATGCGAACAGTACTCCATGCTCGACCGAACTTGCGCTTTATACAAGGTAAGCAACTATTCTGTCCTGAAGTACCGTCGCACCTTTGAGAGGATACCCAGCTTTTTTGCAGCCACTTTCGCTTTGGATTCAATAAATGAACCAAAATTGAGAGACGAGGTCAAGCTGATACCGAGAAGCTCTAATTGGTTTGTGATCGGAACGGACACATTTCGGAAAGTAGGGACCAGATGAAATGGCCTTTTCTTGGCGGAGAATAGACACGCCTGAGTCTTAGCAGCATTAAACTTAAACAGATTGGCATCGTCCCAATCGGAGACTGCCCTCTCTGAGTAAATGGATATCGGCCGCACTGGCTCGTGCGTTGGACATATATCTCTCTACAACCGTGCTGTCGTCTGCATACCCTATGATGCCAGACTTGAGCAGATCATTAATATGCAGCAAGAAGAGAGTTGCTGAGAGTACTGAACCTTGAGGGACACCGGCGTTTATAGCCATTCGATCAGACGAGCAGCCTTCTATGACTACTCGGATTGAACGATCCCTCAAAAAGTTCGATATCCAAGAACAAAAACCAGTGGGCAAACCGAAAGAGGAAAGCTTGCTGATAAGACCTTCATGCTAAACCCTGTCAAAGGCCTTAGAAATATCGAGAGAAACCTTCATCGAGAGGAAGCTTCACTCCAGATGTGCGTGGCGTACACTAGAAGATCCCCAGTTGACCGGTTCCGGCGAAAGCCATATTGTCGGTCACTGAGGAGGTCGTTCGATTCTAGGTACCCCAGGAGCCTGTTGTTCAGGACTCTTGCAGAGTATGGTACCGACAATACTCTTGCAGAGTATGGAACGTGTCCTGAACAACAGGACCGAAATGGGCCTGTAGTTGGCAGGGTTAGCAAGTTTTTTTACCTCCTTGACTACTCACCTCACTCGACTGCTAAACCTTATTGACTTCTCAAATCACTCGACTACTTAACCTGCTTGACTATTAAACTCACTCAACTACTAACTTCACTTGACTACCAAACTCAGTCGACAACCTATCTCTCTATCTCTCTAGACTACCCAACACAAACAATGTCACAAACAAATTGTTCTAAAGTATCGCGACTGACTTATTCAACCAATTGACTACTCAATTCACTCGACTATCCAACTCTCTAGACTATTCTTGTCAGGTGAATTCTTCAACAGCAATCCTACGACATAGACTTTGTAACTATATATTTCGCGTTAATAAAGGAAACATTTGAAAGTTCGCTTCCTTTTGCTCTCGAATATTTGGTTAAGCAAGTGAGACGACATGAACTTTTAAATATATTCTTTACTGGCTCGAGTCACTCACCTATCTCTCTCACTCGACTATCGGCTATCTCCTTCACTCAAAACTACCGTTCAATTCACATGTCTATTCAATTCGTACAAGTCATAGTTCGGCCAAATTTGACTTTAAAAATACATTTGCCTAATTAGTTAGTTATAAGTAGCATAATTATGAATACTGCATATTGAGACAATTTAAGCTCTTTCTCATATTTCAGTAAATAAATGCTAGATACTTTTTAACAATTCTTTTACCATAGGTATATGTGATTCCATACAACATATATTTGCAGTAAATAATACTTACTATTACTTATAATAACTGCGAGATATGTATGTTTATACTTGTTACTATATCACAACTAATCTGATTTTAATGAGATTTGTTTTTATGTATCACATTTTGTATGGAAAGTGTCTTGGTCCAGAAATAATAAACAACTATGATCTCTCCAATAAAAATAAAATAAAATTCTTTATAGAAACGTATTATTGTAATATACACTATTTATGGGCAGACAAAACAATATTGTTACATTATAAAATAAAATAAAACAATCGGTCGATGCAAAAAGTTTAAGGATAGGTGACCATGCAAAAGTCTGACATCTAGGCATCATCTGGGCGCTACCAATGGTCTTCTTCGTATGAGCTAATTGGCTAAGCTCTGGTGTCAAGAGTTTTCAAGCTGCCCGAAGGGCTCTGACTTGGCTTAAACAATGCTAGTGTTAAGGCTAACAGCCGAGACCTACAATTTAACGTGCTATCCTACCTCAAAGTCAAAGTAATTTATTGATAACAATACAGTTACAAGTCACACAATAACATTAAATATAATATAATCATTTTCGCGTAGAAAACGGTCACACTTACTTATTATGAAGATGGTGCTCGGAAAGCACCGAAATTGTTGGACTCATTCCAACTTTTAATAATAAGTAAGTGTGACCGTTTTCTACGCGGAAATATTAAGATGCCTTACGTAAACAGTTTACAATGTTTAATAATATAATCAATATAAATGTCAATTAAATTCAAATGTAAATGTCAATATAAATATATTTTTTTTATTAATCTTATATAAATAGTTTGTACTACGAACGTAGTATCAAGCCAATTTTAATGTCAAAAAATCGTCAAAATAATTAAATGCCTCACGGTAGCGCCTAGATGAAAATGCCACTATTCAAACGACTGTCTTGTGTATGGTCACACATCCAAAGACTGCCCGCATCGACATGATCGCATCAGATCACCTTAGTTAGCCGAGCTACAGGCGCTACCGAGGGTTAGATGTCACGTTAAATTGTAGGGCCCGACGTAAGCCAGCTAATAAGTCTTATTAAATTATTATTATTAATAAGCGGCCATAGCCGCGGGGTGTTACTAAAGAGTTAATTTTAGGGTTACCACAAAAAGTTTAGTAGCCCTTTAGAGCTTTGGCATTTTGAGAATTCCATAAATATTTTTACATACACCAACATAAGTAGATTAGCATTTTAATATAAACTTGGTAATATTATATTAATTACTTAAAGTAGCTGTTATTCCAGGATGCTAAATTAATTAATTTAAGTTTTGATTTTCGCTATGCTTTCATTTTTATTTTATTTATTTTTTGTCAACATCTGATATTTATTTCATTCTTAATTATGTATCCTATAACAACTGTTTGACAATTATTTAGTAATTATATCTAATAAAAGAATAATATCACTTCTTGCAAAATATAAACACAAATTAGTTCTGTTTTTTCTATTTAACAATAAAATATCTGTGTGATGAAAACTCTTTTTTGTAATTTTTTTATCATTTAATGGACTGGCTGTGTCTGAGAATTTTATGGATAGATAGATAATTATAAATATTATTATTTTGTTTTATTTATTTTATCACTGTTTATTATTTATTTATATTAATTAATTTAGCATTCAGCAATCATTATTTTGCTATATTATAACGCTTACTCGTATTACATTTATTTCCACTGCTGCCAAGGTCTCATTCCCATAGCTTTGGAAATGGAAGGTATAATAGAGTTTCATTATTTTAGTTTAGAATTATTAAATATTAACAATTAAGGCGCAGATTTGGGCAAAATCTCGAATCTACTGTAGACCTCAATATCACTCACCATCAGGTGAATTGTGGTCAAGCGCTGACCTATTCAGAGTAAAAAAAAATTACGTAACGTAACGTTTTACGTTAGAAACAAAATACTGTTACAGTTATTAAAAAAATATCTTTGTGGCCTTCTAAAGAATAACCTTAAGAATATTTATACTGATTTTGGTACCAATCAGAATAAGGTGTTTTCCAAATACATACTCGTAAGGGTTTTTCCAGATATGTACATACTCTTTTTTTTCGGCGTAGAAAACGGTCACACTTACTTATTATTAAAAGTTGGAATGAGTCCAACAGTTTCGGTGCTTTCCGAGCACCATCTTCAGGGGCGAGTGTTACACGGACCGCCGCCGACGAGATCCGCGCGTGCACAACTGTTGGACTCATTCCAACTTTTAATAATAAGTAAGTGTGACCGTTTTCTACGCGGAAATATTAAGATGCCTTACGTGAACAGTTAACAATGTACATACTCTTCCGAGCATGTATCTGGAAAAAAACTTTATTAGAAAGACTCTTTTTCTTTACCTTATCCCACTTAGGTGGGGTCGGCACAGCAAATCTCCTACTTCCACTCTCCTCTATCAGACGTCATCTCCACACTCATTATTTTATTAAAAAGACTATAATTAAATTTTTCACGTTGACAAATCTGATTGGTACAAAAATGAGTGATATTCTTAGAGTAATTGTTCTTTGGATGATCATGAAGTTATTATTATTTTTAATTACTTTGAAAACAATTTATTTTAAAACTGTAATTCCAGACTTTGCCCATATCTGCGCTGTAACAAACTGTGTATAAAAACCGCTGTTACTTATTGTAACTGGTAAAAAATTCAGAATTAGTTCATCAGTTTTTATTGGTGCAACTTTTTTATGAAATGACGTAATAATAAAATTAATAATTTATTTCTTTCTCAGCACAAATAATCCACTCAATGTTATAATCTGTAACTCGAAATAAATGCTTGCAAACAATATGATAGTTTTTATACACGATAATACGTCTCACTTACTTATTTTATTATTAGAATTTAATTTTATTTATTTATTAATAAAAATAATACGCAGCTTTTGGCTGTAACCTCCCTGTGCAATCCTTGCTAATATTTTTCAACCATTTATTAAGCAATCACATCTCATCATATTTACATTTTATTTTATTTTAAGTTTATTTATCAAACCTTTTATTAATTTTCTTAATCATTTTAATCATGTCTCATTCAGTCATGTATTGAATTAACTTAACATTATTTTTAATTTATTTTATTAATGAATTTTTAATTGTTTTAAATGTCATTTATTGTAATAATATATAATCCATATATCTAATATGAATAACTATTATTTAATATATGAGTAATAATATAATATTTATATTATTTTTCTAGATCAATGCTCCCAGTTCTAAGCGAATAGTCAAGCTAAGCAAGAAGACTGCAAGAAAAAAATAAAAAATCCAAAAAAAATATCAAGCCACACAGGTTCTTTATAAATATTGAAGTTTGTAGTCTTTTATATAGCTTTACGATTTTTTTTTTCTGACGCACGGTGTTTTATTTATTTTTGCATTTTTATTTTTATGTATTTACTTACACCTTAATGCTTGCTTTATTAATTACACTTTTTTTATTTTAAGTAATGCTTGTTTACTTGCATTAATTTTAATATTTATTTATTTTATATTTCAACGTAGTGTAGTCGTTTGTTTTTTTTTTGCTTGCTATTGAAATACGTCACAGAAACAATGGCGACTATTCTAAAAGAAACACGACTTAGCTTAATTTAAAATAGTTCGCTTTCTTACTAAAATATTTTTTACACCGTACAACTAACTTAGTTACCTAGGCATTTGACCAGCTGAGATCGTAATTCATACGAGACAGTGATACTCTGGCATAAGATGACATGCCTAGTCAGATATAACTGGCTCTATGTAAAAAAATCTATTTCTGACAAATGAGAAATTTATTTTTTGAAAATTATATCTCTGGTTATTTTAGGAAACACTTTATAAAATAGCTTCTAAAATGACCACAAATCCTTTTCTTTTTTTCTTCTTTCATTCTTTTCTCAAATTCTTTTTTCTTCGATAAGAGTAATTAGTAATTATTAATCAGTATTTTTTTTTGATAACAGTGCCTAATTACTTTTATATTTTATATGGAATTGTGATAAAAGTACAACAACGCTTAAATACTTAAGTCAAGCTAAGTCGTGTCGTCTGTCAGTTGTTTTACTTCAATTAGCTAGTTCAGTTAACTATCAAAAATATGTACAGTACAGCTTCCAAATCTAGTTTTTAAACTACTAGTAACTGTGGCCATTCCTAATGATAATGGTATGAGTGAAAATAGATATAACAATTGTTATGCAAAGCGACGCAACAGTAGTTGAAAATCTTATTTGACAGACAGACTGTTGTGGCGTCTCTGTCGCACTTCATCGCCCGCTACCAATCAGAGCGCTCGTTCTGAATCGCGCAAACGGTATTTACAACGCGCGTACGACTGGTCTTAGCTATAATGCATGACCTATGGATGGCCGTCTCCGGACACAACATCTGTCCGGGGGGATATCCCTTTGCTAGATGGAGGCAGACCGTCGTCGCTTCATAGTGTCATTACCGACGGGATAATGGATAAGATATTAGACTACTTTCGAGTCGTTGAAATTTAATTGCAGGATATGGGGCGCGATTGAAGGATAGGGGGTGTGATCCCGGGCTAGGTGGTTTTTGACACAGCAAGTGTCGATAGCCATTCAGCGCGGGAACGCGGCCACGTTTAGACAGGGAGCTTTTCGGGGTGGCATTTTTGACAACGCGTAGGCTTACGTTTTGACTTGGGTTCAACCAATTGGTATTGAGTATAAAGTCGTTAAATATATAAATTCTTGTATCTATTTCTACCAATAGCAGTGGCTGTTAAAATTGGTAGTGGCGAAAGTTACCAGTGGCTTTAAAACCAGACTTGGGAGTAGTGCAGTACTTGCAGTTTGATGTTTTCTATGTTTCGTGCTTTGCATGTTATGTACACACCTAATGACTTACATTTCCGTACGTAGTTCAAAATTTGTTTTGAATGTGTTTTTTAAGATTTTCCGTGTTGAAATTAATTATTGACATTAATGATTAAGTATTAACATTAAGAGGAAGACATTCTAAAAATCTTGAATTTCTGTTTTATCGTTATTATAGTTTATAAACATTATTTAAATAACAGCGAGTAGACCGTCCAAAGAACAACCTTTAAATATTTATTTTGATAAGAGACAAATCATGTGAAAAAAATAGAAAAAATATATTAACAAGTTAGAGATACAAGAAATTGTTTAAAAAACATATAAAATTTAATATTTTGATAATGTTATACGAACTTTTTGCTATATAGATTCTTAAGGTTGTTTTTTAACGGTTTACGTTTTTTGTCAGTTATTTAACTGTTCATGGTTTATAACGATAAAACTGTCAATTCTTAATTTGACTCATGTCATTGCCTTCACGCCAGTATATAATATAAAAAAAAAACTTAGTTTATTTTTGAAATTAAAACCAGTTTTATCCAGTTTCAAACTTATTCAGTATTTTGCTACTTTTTAGTTTTAGTAATTGCATTAGTTTTGTTGATAAGTGTTATTCACTGAGTTTGTTAATTAAGTTAATATTTTTATAAGGCGAGATTTTCACAGTTTTTTCACTATAAATCGTTAACAGTAAAAAATAGTTTAATAACCGTCTAATGAATTACTCTAAGAATATTTTTACCTTATTTTTATGTTCGAAACAATCAGACTTATCAATATGAAAAAAAAAACAGCTCAAAAAACTTAATTTAAGATTTTTTAAACCAGTTTTATTTCTTATTCATAATTCTGATTGGTACCAAATTAAGTATAACTATTCTCAGAGTGGTTCTTAAGACGGCCTTTTAGCTATTTTATTCGATATTTTTTACAGATTATGATTTATAATGAAAAAACTAGAAAAAACAAGGTTTCGTCTTTGTCGCTTCAACTGATTATATTTTTGCTGATAAGTCCTATTTTGATACTGAGATAACTATTTTCTTTTGCAGGACATATTTCTCATCGCCGTACACCGACAAAAACCTTCGAATGCTGTGAACACTCGCAAAAAGCTTTGAAACTTTGCACAAACGACGAAAATTTAAAAATCTATAATAATTTATTAAATCGTTTATTAAATCAGATGTTTTTCTCTAAGTACAAGTTTATAACCAGCTGTATAACTTGCGTTTGAAAGAAAGTATTTAAAAGCTGTTTCCTCTAGTTTATAGCGCCTGTAGCTCGGCTAGCTAAGGTGATCTGACGCGATCATCGAAGCTAAGCAACGGTCGATGCCAACGGTGTTTGGATGCGTGACCATGCAAAAGACTGTCGATTTTCAAGTGGCATTTTTATCTGGGCGCTACAGTGGGTCGGATGACACGTTAAATTGTAGGTCCCGGCTGTAAGTCTTAGGACAAGCAGTCGACCAAGTCAGAGGCCTTCGGGCGGCTTGAAAACTCTCGACACCAGAGCTTGGCCACTTAGCTCATACGAAAAAGAAAGAATTGTAAACGAGAGGACTCCAGCTTTCAAATATTTTCTTTGTTAACGCGAATGTATACATAATAATGTTCATATACAATGTTTAGGCTTTTTATAACTGTATAATGTTATACTGTAACTATAAACTATAAAATAGTCTGTAAGATATATAGTTGTTCTGAAATTGCTGACTTTTGAGATCCAGTTTTGAAAATACCCTGCTTACCTACTTATCGGTATATTATACAGCATGACTGGCACATCATTTGGAAAAAAAGTTTCCAGGGAAACATCTAAATAAAGTCGCCATACGTGGCCAGCTTATTTTTAAGTTAATTTCTTATTTCATGTGCAATACAGAATTTCCTATTTTTATATCTATATGTATATATCATACACTAATATTGAACACAAATATTGGAAGAGATCGCTTTAAACAATAAGGCTGCCATTTGTGGCTCACATTTTATTAAGCCTTTTTTTTAAATTTCATGTTTGTGTCCAATAAAGAATTTTCTATGTATCTAAAATTGCCTATATGTGTAAGCAATAATGCTTATACGTGTTTACTGAGACTTTTAGCTGTAAAAAGAGTCTTATTCTATTTATTGTTGGGTTTTATTGGTGTATAAGATCAAATACAAACTAAAATATAACTATACGATAATAAAAAGTAATATTATTTTTATTTTGTATTAGAATAACAAAATTTTCTAAATGCCCTGTTTGATTTACAGCTCTTATTTGGATTTTATTGATGTATAAGATCAAATATTACTACAAAATAAATAAAAAGTTATATTTTTTTTATTCTGTATTAGAATAACAAAATTCTGTGAATGCCCTGTTTTATCAACCTTGTAACAGTTTTTGTTGTTTAAAAAAAAAAGGATCTGCCAGTCACCTTGTATAGATAATAAAATTAGCGTTGTAGTTTAGATATCGCTAGAGCCCACCACACGCCAGTCTTTTGTAACTTAACATCTTGTGAATAGACAAGTTATTGCGATCACCTTTGCTAAGCCGAAACGATGTGAATGTACTACGACGACCTCTTTGGTATATTGGTTACCGGACTGCCAATCAGAAGGTTCCGGGTTCGATTCCCGGTACGGTCAACATCTTTGTGTTTAACTTGATTTGTTGGCTGTGGGTCTGGGTGTTAAATATGTATCTATATAAAAAAAATTACAAGTTATGTGTGAATTTGCACTCGCTTTACGGTGAAAAAAAACAACGAAAGGAAACCCTAAAAAGGTCTAAGGATCACAAAATCTGAAGACGTGTGTTATCCGCCAGGCTACCCATGGCCCAATGTGGCGGATTATGGATTATGGCCTATAACTTACCCTTGAGAGAGAAGATCCTGAGTCCTACCAATGAGAACGAACTGTGATGACACACGTCTTCGGATATTGCAACCCTCAAATATGTTGGTTTCCTCACGATGTTTTCCTTCACCGTAAAGCAAGTGCAAATCAACACATAACTAGAATAATTTTATCAAATTAGTGTATTGTCATCGGTCCTAAATAAATCTACAAAGTTTGAACGAAATCTGGCCGTTTAAAGTGGGTCAAAATCGCGCCCAAAGAAGTCGGTTACAAACAAACATACAGGTGAAGCTAATAAAAAGCGTGTAAAAACAAGTCATTGATGTAGTGATAGGATCGAACCATAGTCCATCATATTGAAAAGCTGGCGTTTCCCTACCGATCCACGCTTGGCTTGTATATTGATGAGTACATTGACCTAGTTTCAGCTTATGAAAGGTGATTTCAATAACCTTGTACAGAGGTTCTATTATTCTACCTCAACAAACATTAACGACAATACATAGTCAACTTGGAAAACTGAAGTTACCAAAAAAGTTTTGTTTTAAATCGTTACCGTGGTTTTTGTGCTTTGTTGTCGGAATTTTTCTACCATGAAGTTTCAATCTTACACGAAACTTTTTGAATATTAATAAGAAAACTAAAATTAATAAAAAAAGACGCTTCAACGCACAAAAATAACACAAAAGGAATTGACTCGAATATTTGTTTTAATTTTTAATTGTGCTTTTGGCGCAGTTTTGTGATCTGTATACTTAAAATGTGCAATAACTACTTAAATGTCTATTTATGAAAAAAAACACGCTTCATGCTTTCAAATTTTCACTTTTATAGAAGTAAAAAAGTAATATAAGCGTTGGCTGTAATTTTTTACCAATTGGTGTAATGTCATTTATTCATCAGGGAAGGCAAGAGATATAACTTGAATCAATAAAGGAAACATTTGAAAGTTCTCATTAGTGCTGTCACACCTTTCCCTGGCTACCAATCAGTTCGCTCGTTTCTGAATCGCGCAAACGATGTTAAAACGCGCGTACGACTGCTCCTAGCTACAATGCCGAGATGGACGGCCGTCTCCGGACACAACATCTGTCCGGAGGGATATCCCTTTGCCAAATGGAGGCAGAACGTCGCCGCTCTAAAAGTACATGAACTTTCAAATACTTCCTTTATTGATGAAAGTTATAAGGTTTTCTTCGGTTTCTTAACCTTCTGTAAACCGGTCCTTAGACTTTCACATTCGTAGCAAACCTATTTACAGTAGAAACTTGATTATCCGGACTAGAGACCAATGTCGTATTTTTGCTAAAACTAGTTAATCCATTAGAGAGAACGTAAGTTTGGCTGAACAATTCCACCCAGATCCTCTCGAATTTGACCCGGATTGAAGCGTTCTATATGTTAATCGAATTATCCGGACTACAGACCAGTCCAGTTGTCCAAAGTCGTATTTTTGCAAGCATGAATGTGTCTGATGGAACTGGCATCACCCCGCCCGCGCCGGCCTTTCATCGGAAAATATAAAAAGATTTTCTTCAAACTTTCGATTATCCGAATACCTAACAACAACAATTAGACCGGTTAATCGAGTTCCTACTGTACCTATTTTAGAAGCAGACTTAATATTTTTTTTCGTTGTTAATTTTGTTTAACTTTGAGTGACTGACAATATAAGTGTAAAAATGCTACAAATGTTAATAATAAATCCTAATTACCTAATCTCTTAGGTACGTACTTTGATAAAATTCCTTTGTATTTTTGGTTGAAAAATTATTTGGCTTTGACTTTGAAGTTTTTGAATTATTTTGTCCCGATATTCGTCCATCTGCGAAAAAAATTAGGTAACGCCTTAAATACTTAAGAAGGAATAAAAATAATTTGTAGCATTCTGTAATCATGGTTCTAATTAAATTAATATACATGACAAAATAATAATATACCTAAATATTTATAATGTATTTGTACTCGTGTACTAAGAAGTTGTTAACGCATAATGTTTATGTGGTCATAGGTTTTATTTATTTATATATAAATGTTGCGCAATGTTTGTTCTGTGTAATTTTATTATCCTCTTATTTTTAAATAAAAAATGCCTTTTTTCAAATGGGGTTTGTTTTTTTTTCCTCTATCAGTATCCTATTACCCACAACAACAACTGTACCTATACAGGGCTATCAGGAAAGGGTATGGTAAGCCGAAAACAGGCTAAAGTACACATCATTCTGAACATCTTTTGTTCAAGCGGTTTCCCGAAAAGCCTCTTAGTTCATTTCATATAGGAACATAATGTAATCCAGTCAAAATAGATTTAACCCTTACCTGTCAGCGTCTTTAGGTTACCAAAACAAGTTAAATTTTGATCACGATCCGTATTTAAACAATTAAATACTGCACAGTATCTTTTTGCTTTTTTTCCTTTTGTGTCTATCTAGCAATTACATAATGAATCAATCAAATAATTAAGTTGAACGTGGTCGAACATATAGCGCGCACGCGTGTGTTTTCGTTCGCTTGTGGCAGCCGACTAGATTGGCCCTTGCGCAGTGGCCGCCGCCCGTAGGTATGTTTTTAACACCTACACGCGGAGTGACACAGGCCTGGCTATATCAAAAGAATCGGTAGCTATCATAGAAAACTTAAAACACATTTAACGACAAACTCTCTAAAGCATCGAAATCAATTGGCTTTAGTTGGTTTAGCTTGTATTCCATACAATGTACTCCATTTAACGACCACTCTCTATAACGCCATAAAATGCACAGTCCCAGTTAACACTGTATATCTATATAATATTACTAGCTGTGCCTCGCGGTGTCACCTGCGTGAATCTAGGACTAAGTTAATCCGAGATAAAACGCCTCTGTGTTAATGAAAGGTCTAACCAATCTTCATAGTAAATCTCATCAAAATCGGTCCAGCCGTTGGAGCATGATGGAGTAACATAGATTTTGAAATTATTTGCGTATCCCACAGGAACCCCAATTGTTTTCGGGATAGAAATTAGCCTATGTAGCAAGTAATTTCTATCCACATTTGCCATATTTTAAATGACAATCTAGTGCATGATTCCCTATCCAAAGACTGTCCGCATCAACCGTTGCGTAACCTTGATGATTGCATTAGATCACGTTAGTTAATAACTACTATAAGCGAGATAAAGTATAATAACTACTAAAGATTAGTGGCGTCTCTGTCGCACTTCATCGCCCGCTACCAATCAGAGCGCTCGTTCTGAACCGCGCGCGCGGTATTTTCAACGCGCTTACGACTGGTCCTAGCTACAATGCATGACCGTCGTCGGACGGCCGTCTCCGGACACAACATCTGTCCGGGGGATATCCCTTTGCTAGATGGAGGCAGACCGTCGTCGCTCCATAGATTAATTGAGAGCATTTAAATAAAACATAGGATTCACATTTAACTCATTTATTGACCGTCATATTGTACATACACTTACACGTAAGCTATTAATTTATAAAATAGCGTAAGGAGTAAAAATTATGTCACCTTAATTAATAAACAAAATAATAATACACGCTATTATTATTATTATTTTACGTAATTACCACGTTAATAGGTACATAATAATATAAAACTACTCGATACGCTTAATACAAACACCTTTCCTGATTATAAATATTATCAAATAATTAACAACTATTTATACGTTATATTATTATTTTATTGTTATTGTAGGTAATGATTGTTTTTCTACGTTATGATGGAAATTAAATTTCATTAAACAAAAATATATTAGAAAACTAAACGTAAACCAGAATTAAGTTTGGAATAAACGACATTTCTGCGTTCACTAAATAGCGGCAACCAATCGTATCGAGTATGTATTTTAAGGATTTTCGAATTACGGCACTGCCGAGTTGTTGACACAATGTTTATAAAGTTAGTGTAAACTCTATATAACGAGACCGAAGGGACTGTGCATTTTATGGCGTTATAGAGAGTGATCGTTAAGTGGAGATAATGTATCATTGTATGTAATGTACAAGCTAAACCAACTAAAGACAATTGATTTCGACGCTTTAAAGAGTTTGTCGTTAAATCGACTGACGTTACATGGAGTTTACACTGTAATTATAATGATAGGAAGTTATAAGGTGAGGTATACGCTCTTTCCTTTTGACTTAGTATGTATTTGTTTCTATATTGTCTATGGAGCGCTGCATAGAGAGAACCCTTTCTTTTTTACTCACGGTAACTAATTATGACATATTTTTTACTCATCCAATCAGCAGGCTGCGTAACCACGAGTCAACGACGCTCTTGCCGTTGATAGAGCAAGCCTAGTCTGGAAATACTGGCTTACAAGGAGGCTGCCCAACGTTTACGGTCTACGTAAATGGACAGTCTCTGTATTTCATGCAATTTCTGATAAATACAAAACTGCATATATCATAATAACAACAACTAAAAAAAAGGAAATAAAAAAAACAAAAATCACGATCACAAAATTATATTTCGAAAAAAAAATAAGTATGTACACTCAATTGTATGTATTATGTATGTATCTATGAGAATACAGAATATATCAGTTACAGATACCTAACTTTCGACTGCGGCTGCTTTGATGTTGATGCAAGCATCTTTGCTAAACTTTTGTCATGCAACGTTGTGATACCTATTTCAAATGAACAGAAATTGATTGAAACTAAACAAGAAAACATAAATCTACACCTTTTTTTGGGGAATCAGTTGGTATCATATTCCATACATCATGTTTAAGAAAAAAAAAACTTAAATTTCCGAGTTAGACGACAATACAATATACTCATATATTATATAAAAAAAAACGAATTGAGAACCTTCTGTTTCTTCTATAAAATGTAAAATAAAAAGTTTAGTGAAAAGTCCATTACACAAAATAATGTAATAACTATTATAATGCGTCACATATTATTATAATCGAATAAAAAAGGCCCAAGACGCCAAGTGCGTAGTTACTCAAACACACATTTTATCGACAACTCGACGGCACCGTAAACTTGAAATGCTTGATGCGATTGGCTGCCCAAGTCACGTGGGTGCTTGCGGCAGCCAATCGTCGCGTTACAATTAATTCATATTCGTTACGATAATAATAAGTGTTTTTTCAAGCTTCGCACTTGGCAATCTGTTTTGACAGACTATAAATGTATCGAATGACATGCTAGAAATTTCCAGTTATAATAAATCACCGCAGTCGAAATCCCTTATGAAATTCACAGTATTTTTTTTATCACTACGCGTTTGGTAACCTATAATAATCTAAGCACTAATTTTTCTAAATAATTTTTGTAATAAATAATAGTTGTACACGCAGGCTGCGAAAAATATCACTTTAACATTATGATTTTTACATTATTTATAAGTCAAGTATTGTTATTATATACAGAAAAAACATTATCGTATATAGAGAACGCGAAGAAAGCGCTATAAAATAATAATATTTTAAGAAAAACATTATTATTAATAATAAATTATTCACTTACTTTATTTAAGTTTCTATTGTACTTTAAAAATACTTCCAAAGAATTTTCTAGAAATTTAACACAACTTTGAGAATGTAAAAATATTTTTCGCAACCTGTCCAAGTAATTTAATACTTTTATGCACCACAGTTACCTTATGTAACTTTTAACATTAAATAATACATTACACATTCATTATTATTTAGCGTCGTTTTAATAATTACTTAATGATTATATTAATATTACATTCGTTTAATAATACAAAATACACAACGTCTACTACTGAAGAATCATTCATACGTACTTGTGTATAAATTACTATTATTATAAATTAATAATAGTTATAAAAGACACTATTAATAGTAAGTCATATTTATTAATAATTATTATAAGTTATAAGCACATAATATTAGGCAATTATAATTAGATAATTGGAACAGCACACTTTTTTATGAAATAAATACTTTTCTTTGACATTATTGAGACCAATACACAATAATAATAATATAATATAATTATTTTATTTGCGCTAAAATTTGGTTAGTTTAATTTAAATTATTTATTATTACTTATATTTAGATTACATATTAAAGTATAAATATCACTAATATTAACATTAATCATCACTTGGCAGTCATTTATGATCATATTCAAGAAAAATAATCAAAAAAATATTTTTGTCCATCTGAGAATATATCATTGATAGTCTTGGAATTCAAACATTCCTCATAAATATTTGTACATTAATAGATTTTTGAGTACTTTATTTTCCTTGACCAATGATAATTATCCCACTTTAAGACTAATAATGTAAAACAATGCCTCAAGTTAGCACTGTTCGCTTCTGTGGCCGTATGAGTCAGTGATGTATCACTTACGTTTTTCGAAAGAGGGGTAAAGTTATGTACCATCTAGTGGGAGGGATATTGGTGGCGATTCAGCGGCACACACGACTAAGCTAAATTTAAAGTAGCTCTGTCTCTTTTCGTCATAGATGACCAAAAAGAGATGGTACGATCTAAACCATAGACAAAACATCTAAAATCACGTCAAACACGTCAGATTTAGAGCTGATACAATTTGGTGCGCTCTAAAATCGCTTATATTTTTCATATTTGACGTGATTTTAGCTGATTTGTGTGTGGTTCAGAACGTACCGTCTCTTTCTGGCCACCTAAGATGAAAAGAGACGGGGCTTCTTTAAATTTAGTTTAGTCGTGTGTGCCGCTGAATCGCCACCATTATCATTGGTTTTTATAAAGCATTTTTATTTTATTTAAAGGAATGCTTGTATTACCACTAGAGTTCATTGTATATTTAAATGCAAACCGTAGTTCATTTCCGAAGTATAAAGAAATTGCTTCAATAATGTATCGAAGATAGCAAATCTTTTTGTATGCAAAATAATTTTAGGTCTTTGTGTAACCTATAGACAAAGGAATAAAAAACTTTTTTCCTTTTTATTAAGATGTAGGCAGTCAAAGATTTTTTTATTTATTTTATGCGTAATAATTTATAACCAAAATAAGAGCTAAAGTATTGTGGAGTGTATAATGTAGGCCGAACTGACCTTATGGAATGGCTAATCAGTCTAAAAAACCCTTTCCAACCAGGTTTAAGTTACCTTCAAAAGTAAACGTGTCTAAAAAGCAAAAGTATATCTTCTAATTTGAAGTGGGGGTGGTGAGACCTGCACTGACATCCCGCTAGGGGTGTATTGTGCATTCCCCCCTTACCAGCGTACCCAAGCTAACCGAGCTCCTTGAAATAACGGAGCACAGCCCTGGGTCGCTGGCATACCTGTTCCACCCCTTTTGCGTTAGATGGTATGTTTGTCTGAAGATTAGCAATGGAAGAAGTATATCTTCACCACACAGGGAAAACCGACTTCAATTTAAAAAAAAATCACAACAATTCTATAAGTATGAAAGTATATCCTCCCAAACAAAAAAATAATAATTCAAATAAGTTATACATTTTTTGAGTTCTAAGATGACAGATATCACACAAAAAAAAAACTGTCGTATAGAAAGCCTTC
Source organism: Mellilla xanthometata (assembly GCA_035578125.1). Classification (NCBI taxonomy): domain Eukaryota; kingdom Metazoa; phylum Arthropoda; class Insecta; order Lepidoptera; family Geometridae; genus Mellilla; species Mellilla xanthometata. Next base: position 7,888,186 of record JAPUBQ010000025.1, read on the forward strand.
TGTTTGAAGTCGGTAAAAAAAGTTGTATAGATAAAAAATATCATAATCACAATGGATTGTGCATTTCATTAAAAATTATACAGTAGAATTTGTGAGTAGACCGATAAATTTTTTTTAGTCATACATTTTATGTCTAAGTTAAAAAAGTTCGTTAAATTGGCAGTTTTAGTCAACACTTTGTTATGCTCGCACGTAAAAAAAATCACATGTAGTCTTTTTTTACTCTAAATAGATCAGCGCTTGACCACAGTTCACTTGATGGTAAGTGACATTGACGTCATCCTTTATACAATATTAGTACGAGTATCTTTAGTAATTTTAAGGGATATCTTAAATATGAAGTGCTTTCTCGCCAGCGATCTGTAAGTCAAACATTGTAAACTGTTCACGTATGGCATCTTAATATTTTCGCGTAGAAAACGGTCACACTTACTTATTATTAAAAGTTGGAATGAGTCCAACAGTTTCGGTGCTTTCCGAGCACCATCTTCAGGGGCGAGTGTTACACGGACCGTCTCATCTCGTCGACGACGGTCCGTACTTTTAATAATAAGTAAGTGTGACCGTTTTCTACGCGAAAATATCTGTAAGTCAGTCTAAAATTGTTGCAGACTATTTGATTCTCGCGATGAGAAAGATTTGGAACGTCTGTCTCGAGTGAGATAATGAGAGCAAGAGATGTGTGTATTGTACTTTGTAAACTGTTATCGTAAGGCATATTATATATTTACACGAAACAAACGGTCACACTTACTTAAAAACGTTGGATATACGTCCATCCATCGGGGATGTTATAGCCATACACACATCTATTTACACGAAACAAACGGTCACACTTACTTAAAAACGTTGGATATACGTCCATCCAACGTTTTTAAGTAAGTGTGACCGTTTGTTTCGTGTAAATAGATGTGTGTATGGCTATAACATCCCCGATATAGGAAGGAAAATCCAATGCGGAGATTTATGAGTGTGAAAACATTTTGTTTAACAACAACAATGACAATAAAAAATAAATATTACCAGCGAATGTTGTGTTAAGTTTTACAACATACTGGAAAGTTTATGGAAGACCTTTTTCATTTATATTATGATAGTACGCCTGGTTTTATGAATAAACAAAGGCGATGTAACCTATTGACTCAGGCGTTACTTTGAGAAAATCCATTGTAGATGGAAGAAGATCTGAAATATTTTGTTTAGCTGAAATCATACTGAGATATGCAAAGAAAACCGCAAAATATTATAAACAAAATTGTTTAATATATATTTTGAGGTTTTCTTAGCTTATTTCAATTTGGTACAGCGGAGGTACACTAAATATTTCAGGTTAAGTTTTTTCTTCCATATACGAAGGAGTTGAGTCAGAAACGCTCATTGATTCATGTTCAATGAAGATTAAATAACTTTTTGGAAAAAAAAAATGCTGATTGCATCCAAATTCACATATAAGTAATTGTTTTTTGCAAATACAGTATTGTAAATGTCGAAATGATAATAAACTTACTATTAATTTACTAAATGCGCTTATTTCAATATTTTATCAAATATTTTTATACGTGTCGTTTGCACGTATATTACCATTTATAAATGTTTACTGATGACGTTTATTGATAAAGTTAATTTCATATTTATTTACTTTTGAAAGATTTTCACTAATAACAGCCGCACTCAAAATCACTAATGACAACTTAAATGATCACTAAGTGAAGAGTTGTAATCAATAATCATAACTTTAGCTATCACTTATCATAACTTGACTGATCATTAAGTGAAGATTGTGATCACCAATGATAACTTAAGTGGTCACTAAGGAAGAATTATGATCACTAATCATAACCTAAGCGATCACTAGGTGAATTTTGATCACTACTGATAACGTAACTGATCATTGAGATTTTTTATCACTACGAATAACTTGAACGATCATTGAGATCTGTGATCACTAATGATAAATTAGGTGATCACTATGTGAAGTTTAGTGATCAATAAGTCGATCGTTTAGTGAAGATTAACTTCAGTAGTGATTAGCTTCGATCGTAAGTGAAGATTTGTAATTTTTATTCATAAGCGATCACGAAATGAGTTAACTTTTAATAAAAAAAATATTTACTCAAATAAATTGCTGAAACGACTCTGAGAGAGGCTAATTGCGTATTTGAAAGTTGTCATAGCGTGCGTTTATTTATTGTTTAATGGAGAGACCTGATCTGAAAGCCCTCAGGAGGGGTTTGTGCATTTCCCCCTACCAGCCTACCCAAGCCATCAAAGCTCTTTAAAGTAACGGAGCACATTCTTGAGTCGCTGACATACCTGTTCCACTGTCATTGCGTCAGATATTGTGGTACTTCTCTTTAAATAATGGCATAAGTAGAATGCATTACCTTAGCGCCTGATTTACATAGTAGGTTATATATCTATACATTAATTATATAATTAGCCCTCATTTACACTTATGTAACATACATCTATGTAAAAACAACAGCCGTCACATGTATTCATATACTTATATACCTACATACATAATTACGTATAGTATAAAATTGAAAAATCAAATTGTTTCGCTTCTCTGTACTGCACCTTGTTATAGGTTATTGGTGCAAAACCTAGGGTGGGTTACTACATAAACAACTTTTGTCCTAAGGAAATCCGAAAAAACAATATTTAATTGTGGGTCACGCTCAAAGACTCTTGAAAGTTTGGACTCCTGTTATGGTGGCCATACACGCTACGAGAAATCGTTACGATCAGACTGTAGGTACAGTTCGAACGGTACCGATAAATCGCTATATGTATGTTATGAAACTGTGCAGTTTCGCACGATTTTTTGAGACTGTACTCGAACGGAACAGTACGAAAATTTCAATTGATTTATCGGTACCGTTCGAACTGTACAGTCTGATCGTAACGATTTCTCGTAGCGTGTATAGCTTGTATACCAGCTACGATAAACTGTACCGTTCAAACTGTACAGTCTGATCGTAACGATTTCTCGTAGCGTGTATAGCTTGCATACCAGCTACGATAAACTGTACCGTTCAAACTGTACAGTCTGATCGTAACGATTTCTCGTAGCGTGTATAGCTTGTATACCAGCTACGATAAACTGTACCGTTCAAACTGTACAGTCTGATCGTAACGATTTCTCGTAGCGTGTATAGCTTGTATACCAGCTACGATAAACTGTACCGTTCAAACTGTACAGTCTGATCGTAACGATTTCTTGTAGCGTGTATAGCTTGTATGCCAGCTACGATAAACTACACCGTTCAAACTGTACAGTCCGATCGTAACGATTTCTCGTAGCGTGTATGGCCCCCATTAAGGATGGGGGAGGATCGGGCCGCTAAGAGTGGCCTAAGCCGGAGGGACGCCGCGCCGTCCAGTTGGCCGCCCTCGGTACCTCGGTACTATGGGACCTTGGCGAGCTTCAGGTGGCTGACTGAAGAGGAATGGCGCAACGCCGAGACGAGTGGCGCCCTCTGTTGTTGGAGACCAAAACACACTTTGAAATTTTCGTGCCGGAGCAGTAAGTACTTTGACGCAGTTTACTTTTGTATAAAACAAACCATTGATTTTCGCATTTCTTCGGAACAAAAGTTGTATGTCTTCACATTATATATGTCCTAGAAAAGGTTTGAATTATACAAACAGCTATATATCTCGCGTCATTAAAAAAACATTTCAAAGTATACATCCTCTCGTTTGCATAATTAAACTGTAGCGCCTGTAGCTCGGCTAGCTAAGGTGATCTGACGCGATCGTCGAAGCTGAGCAACGGTCGATGTGGACGGTGTTTGGATGGGTCCCATACCCAAGACTGTCGTTTTAAAAGTGTCATTTTCATCTGGACGCTACCCTGGGTCCAATGACACGTTAAATTGTAGGTCCCGATTGTTAGTTTTATTACAAGCAGTCGTCAAGCCAAGTCAGAGGCCTTCGGGCGGCTTTAACAACTCTCGACGCTAGAGCTTGGCCACTTCGTTCTTCAAACGTGAGAAGGAATTTCAAAATGTTTCTTTATTGAATCGAGTTATGACATTTATGTTAAGAAAACATTAAAGTCTACTCTCTCCCTTGCTCTCATACAAGTGACGAAGAGAGAAGACTAAATGTTTTTGTTTTAGTTAACCGTAATGTATTTTTTTTATATTTTTAACATCGCTGATACAAAAGCACAATATGTGACTTGACTATAAAATCTACAAAACAAAATACAAATACATATGTATAATAAAAAATACAAAAATGTTTACAAAACGTGTACTTATACAATACTATGGGGTTATAATTGTATGCTTTAGCCGGTTTAATAAAATCATATTAACCAGATAAAAAAGCAGCAGAAAAACCAAACCAAGTAAGTATAATATATTATAAGATATAACATCGATGTATTATATCTTTTTTACATTTTGCTAGGGCCACCATAAATCAAGATTTCAAAAAAACTTCTCTAAAAATCTTTGCCCAAAAATCTATTAAATTAGTTACAAAGTCATGTTCATAATTTGTTGCAAACATTTTTCTGTCTGTATAAAGCAGCGAACTAGAATAGATAGAAGAGTAGCTTGGCCGATAAAATGGTTCCACGCGTAAAATACCGCGATGGGCGGGGCAAAACAGCTACCCGCGCGCCCGCGTGGCGTCACATGGTGTGGCGGCGACCAATCGCGTGCGAGCTTTGTGTGTGTGTGTTTCGTTGGGATAGCAGTATAATTGTGTGCGTAAATGGATCCAAATTCTAAGCGGCAATTGTATGGAGTTACTCTTCCGTTTATTCTAGTTTGCTGGTATAAAGTAATTTTCATAAATGTCCAAAGATGAGACAGAAGCGATATATGTAGTAACGAATAATACACCAGAGCACTCAAAAAATTACTTCCATTCGATCCCTTTCAAGCACAATATCTGAACATTCGAAATTAAAATAAAAACTTCAAATTGAGTAAAAAACAGCACTCAATTCGAAGTTCAATTTCAGTACTAAATCTCAGCATAATCCAAGTTCCAATTTCAAACATTTACGGTCGCAAAAACCGTTATCCGAAACACGGAACCTCAACGTTCCAAATACAAATACACATATTGCATTAACCGTTAATAAAACACACATTTCCAAATACACGTACGCGTCATTTGATAAGAACGCGCCAACTTCAACACATTCGAAATTCCACATTTCCATTTCGAAATACAAACGTTATTCGAAATTCGAATCCACGTTCTTTCGAAATTCAAACAGTTTGTCCGTACAAAAGTTGACCATAGAGTAATGTATAATGTACAGATGCGTCGCTGTGACGGTGATATGCCTAACCTTGTCAGGCGGTAGACTAGGTGCACTCGGGGAGGTAAGACAGGCGTCTTATCTACGCGCGAACTCCGCTTTCATAGCTGGGGACAGAAAAAGAGTAAATTAAATATCGTTACCAATTGGTTCATACGAAAATAAAGAACATGTCATGTCATTTTAATTTTTGTTTATTTAAAAGGGTTTTTTATAAACAATTTCTACGCTAGTTTATATTTTTTTTTATTGATGAATAGGCTTACGTTTGACCGCAGCTTGCCTGATGTTAAGCTTGACTGTGGTCTAAGATGTAACACGCTTGCCTAGAAGGAACCTATTTACTCTGGATTTGAAGACCCCCAAATTGTACTTCTCGGGAAAAAGAGACTCAGGAAGAGAGTTCCAAAGCTCCGCGTCTTCACCCGCAGTATAGTGATAAGTAATTTGCGTCCAACAAAAATGCCAGAAGAACGCATAGTGGGCCGCTTATGCTGGTACGGAATCCCAAAAACAAAACAAAGTATTCATCGTTCGTATGTTGAATGACATCGGTGGCGATTCAGCGGCACACACGACTAAACCAAATTTAAAGAAGCCCCGTCTCTTTTCATCTTAGGTGGCCGGAAAGAGACGGCACGTTCTGAACCACAGACAAAACAACTAAAATCACGTCAAATATGGAATGTGCAGGCAGTTTTAGAGGTGATACAAATGAGTGCGGTCTAAAGTCGCCTATATTTTCTACATTTGACGTGATTTTAGTTAGTTTGACTATGGTGCGGAACGTGTCGTCTCTTTCTGGCCACCTAAGATGAAAAGAGACGGGGCTTCTTTAAATTTGGTTTAGTCGTGTGTGCCGCTGAATCGCCACCATTAGCCCTTTTTGTATTACCTGTTAAAAAAAAAGTCAAGTTCCAAGTTTTAGTTTTACCCACACCGGCTCCCGGTATGTCAACAGTTGCGGCGAAAATGTGTTTATACCGGGAGCCGGTGTTTCAACATACAAGTGGCTAATAAGATGAACCTGTACGTACCGTCGAGTATATCCTTCTTCATGGCCTGTATCTGCTGGCGCACCTCGCGCAGCATCTCCTGCTTGAAGGCGTCCCATTCCGCCGCAGACACGCAGCCGCCCTCCGCGCCGCCGTTCACTTGCTACACACAAATATATATAAACACCTCGTGATCATACTTATAGCATAGACAAAGTATATTGAAGACTTTAATATACTTTGTCAAAGACAAAGACGTAATATACTTTGTCATAGACAAAGACTTTAATATACTTTGTTATAGACAAAGACTTCAATATACTTTGTCTATGCTTATACTAAAATAATTGGCCAAGTGCGAGTTGGGCTCGCGCATGAAGGGTTCCGTACCATTGTTGTATGCGAGCCCCCTCAAATATTTATTTTATTTCAATTTTATAATTTAATTTGATAGCCAATACAAATAAATACTTTTATGTATTTTGTGAAAATTTTAAGTGCCTAGCACCTACCTTTATTGATATGTAGGAAAAAAACACGTTTATTGTATTGTATGTAACCCTTAATATTTTCGCTTTTTTATTTTTATTATTTATTTGTTGTGTATAGCGGCACGCGAAATACATATCTTGTGGAAGTTTCAGCTTTCTAGCTGTTACGGTTTATGAAATTCAGTCTGGAGACGGACAGATAGACAGCGGAGTCTTAGTAATAGGGTCCCGTCTTAACCTTTTAGGTACGGAACCCTAAAATACATAACTGTGCATGGTACCCATCCAAAGACTGTCCGCATTCGAGCGTTGCTTAGTCAGTACCATCCGGTAGTAAAAGTTTCGAATCTTCGGCCGAAAATAGATATGTTGGGCGAATGTGAAAGCGAACTTTCTGTATGTGGTATTCACCTTGAGTATAGTCTCCTCGCTGGCGGAGCCGAAGCGCTTCCGCACGGAGCGCGGGGACTGCGCCTGCGCCGCCGGGGACTCCGAGCTCGCTGAAACACACACATACACACATATCATTAAATTAAAAAAATAATAATAAAATAGCCTTCATTTCCCTAGTTTCAAATATTACATTTAATTAATTCTTAGGTTATTTCAAATTGTGTATAATATTTAAGGTTAAGAAGATATTTATTTATGTACTAACTGACCCGGCAAACGTTGTTTTGCCTCACTTAGGGGTACAGCGCCATCTACTGATGACTTACTCAACCCAGTCGAAAGGTATCGACATCTATTAGAATCATTTGGAGTTAACAGATAATTGTGACTGTCAAATAATAACAGACAATAATTAGAAATAAATTTAAATTGCTACTATAATTTGAGATTTAAACTATCCTATCTCTCAAGTTGGATCGAACTGCACATGGTGTGCGAATTTTATTATAATCGGTTAAGTGGTTTAGGAGTCCATTGAGGACAAACATTGTGACACAAGATTTATATATATTAAGATAAGATATTAGGGCACCCAAAAGCGGGTAAAGGCCTCCTCCTTGCTGGCCCAGGCGTTGCGGTCCTGGGCTAATCGACACACATATAATTATATAAAAAAAAATATTTAACAGTCTTTAACCCCCGACGCAACGACGGCGTGTCGTAAGTTTGGCGTCTGTGTGTGAATATGAGTATGTGTATGTGAGTATATTTGTTGTTGCTATATTTGAAGAAAAAGATCCAAGATAGCCACCGTCACAAAATTTTGGATGATATATTTTTACTCAATTACCTTGCTATTGGGATCTCATGAAAGGGCTTAATTAATATAATACATAAATCATAATACACTTCAACAATCAGTGGTTTTCTACAAAAAACCCCAACGCAATAAACGGGGTATTCTAAGTTTGACATGTATGTGTGTCTGTGTATACTATGTGTTTGTATGTGTGTGTATGTGGAATCGTAGCTCCCCCTTAGTTATGATGGAAATCGGCCCATTATGAAGTGAAAACCTATGGTGGGTTTATCATGAATGAAACTACTTGTTATATGAGATGTATGCTATTAATATTTAATTAATGTAATTGGTCTATGTATTGGTCCGTTTTAATTAAATTCAATAAAAAAAAATCATCATCATGATCATCATCTTGATACTCACATCCGTTCCCGTTACAAGCGTTGGGCAGTCGATGCGGCAGAGTGGCGGATCGCTCCCACGTCTTCATCGGGGTCGAGTTCACTGAACTGTCCGCTGATGACTCCTGCGATACGGGAAATAAATAACTGTTAACATTTTCACGAACGTTAACTACAAAATTAATTTCAACTATAACGCTTCGCTATTAAGGGGCTAATAATGATCTACTGGCCACATTCAAAAACTTAAATAATCATAACACGTTCGAAAAAACCCTGATGAAGATATTATTATACAAATCTTATTATACAGTTGACGTTATACAGTTTTCAAATGATAAAAGTTTTAATGACACAAATGTACACCATTTATAGGTAAAAAAAATCGGCTCGCTTCAAACTAGCATTGCAACACCCTGATCAGGGTACATTTTCATGTTTTATGTTAATTTAATTTTGTAACACATTTAAATGATGCAATAAATGATTTGATTTGCTATTTTGAAAAAACCTATAAAAATTCTACGTAACTGAAAACTTTAAGAGTTCAATCCTACACTGAATGACGTTGACTTGAGGGGCGTATACGCTTGCTTGTGTGCGTGCGATCTGATAAGCGGTCAGTGATGATTGAAACAAATCTAATATATCTGTACACGCCATTTTTTAGCTGCTAACTGTAACTTTGAAGAGTTGTAACAAAGTACAATTTTGTTATGTTTTGTTTATCTTTGTTAAACGTCATTTTATTAAAATTCATGTCACAAATATCTATCTATTCAACGTGGCCATAGTTATTTATACTAGCGCCATCTGTTAGTTTTTCTCTGTACTGCAATGAGGTTAAGATTTATCTGAGATGTAAGGGATAACCAGCCGACACGCGAGTCCGCGAGTTGTTGGTCGAAACTCTTCGCTGCCATTGTCTTGTAAAAATCTATTTATCTTATGAAAAATACGTATGGTAAAGAAAAAAATGTGATTTGAACTTTAATGTTTTAGTAACGCCATAAACCTATACATTTTTAAATTCAAATTCAAATCAATTTATTGCGAATATAGTATAGTTACAGACAGGTATTGGGTCAGAGAAAGAAAGTGCACCATATTCTGCCTAGCGGCGTGCAATAATGGTCTATGGTAAAACTTAAAGCTAATGAAATATACTTGTACGTTATTAATTATTTAGATTAGTATGTCATTTATTTATAGTCTCGTATTAATTCCCAAAGAGATGTCCGATAAAAATTCGTCAATAGCATAATATGATTTGCTTACAAGAAAGTCATTGAGTTCTGTTTTAAAATTATTTAAGTTACAATTGGACCTAATTTTTATTGGAAGTAATTTTTTATACCTCCGCTTTATCAAGCGTGGCGCGTCGTCGAGCGAGCGTGCGCGCCATCTCGTTCATCATGCAGTGCAGAGTAGGCCTCCCCCCTGCGCCACCCCCTGAGGAGGAAGAGGAGCCGGAGTGCTCCGCCGTGCCCGCGCCTCCTCCAGGGGGAGACGCCGCTTCGGAGTTGGGCTGGCTTGCTTGCTGAAAAGTGAAGTAGATACAATCTTCAGCAATGCAATATCTTGAATTTACAGTTTTTCCGTAAAAAAATCATTAATGGTAAAAAATAGCTAATAGAGACTGTCTAAAGAATAAAAGCTATAAGAATATTTATACTTATTTTGGTAGCAAAAGTCTCGACTAACACTAATCTATTGATTTAAAAAAATCGACTCATTCGTTTCAAAGCTTCGATGCCACAGCCAAAGAACACATTTCACAAAGGCCTGGTTAGCACCATACTATATCATTTCTAGTTTGTATTATGGTTGCTAACTCAACTGATACCCTACATATACATACATACATACTTTATATAGATACTTTCTCTTCTCTTCTTCTTCTTAGTCGTAGCTTCATTACTGAAGGTCGTGTCTAATACGGAGTGTCGATCACTCGGTTAACGATATAGCCCAAGAGCCCATACGTTTCTGACCTTCGTCATTTAATAAAAGCTGAAAATTGTTCTATGTGTGTCCCCAGTAGAGGTAAGAATGATCCCCAAACATGAAGCTGAGGCAGCAGTGGCTTTGGCAGATAAGTGGTAACAAAGGTGTATAAAATTCCATCTCAAATTCGTTATAGTATAAAACCTGATTTTTTCACATTTGATTCATAATAATATCAAAAGTCGCCTTGCTCATTGCCAGACGGTTATTATGGTGGCAACCCTCTGCCAGACACCCTTAAACTATTATAATTTATGAGTATACTTACGTTATATTATAAAACCTAAATTTTATATATAATCTTTTGGGGGCCTATTAATCTATGTTTACATAAAAGCCGGACAGTTTCGATAGTTCTATCATGTTGCCAGACGCATTCAAAGTGAGCAGTTGTTCGGGGAGCAAGGAGCGTATACAGTAACTAGTGCGAGTTAGACAGAGCGCTTGGTCTAATGCAGCCCTTCACTGTGCATCCACTGTTATCAAGTTTTTTTTATTATTAATTTCTTAATCAAAAAATTTCATTATTCTTTTTTTTTTCATTATTCATTGGCTTTACAATTTTGATAGAATTGAAAAAAATAAACTTCGTATAAATGAAAAATAATATAAATAAAATTATTAGAGTTTCGATATGATTGAAGTTGTATTAGAACAATTTTAATGAGTATTGTTTTAAATATTTGTTATTCAAACTGTAAAAAAAAAAGAATAATGACATTTTTTGATTAAGAAATTAATAATAAAAAAACTTGATAACAGTGGATGCACAGTGAAGGGCTGCATTAGACCAAGCGCTCTGTCTAACTCGCACTAGTTACCTGTATACGCTCCTTGCTCCCCGAACAACTGCTCTCTTTGAATGCGTCTGGCAAGATGATAGAACTATCGAAACTGTCCGGCTTTTATGTAAACATAGATTAATAGGCCCCCAAAAGATTATATATAAAATTTAGGTTTTATAATATAACGTAAGTATACTCATAAATTATAATAGTTTAAGGGTGTCTGGCAGAGGGTAGCCACCATAATAACCGTCTGGCAATGAGCAAGGCGACTTTTGATATTATTATGAATCAAATGTGAAAAAATCAGGTTTTATACTATAACGAATTTGAGATGGAATTTTATACACCTTTGTTACCACTTATCTGCCAAAGCCACTGCTGCCTCAGCTTCATGTTTGGGGATCATTCTTACCTCTACTAGAGACACACATAGAACAATTTTCAGCTTTTATTAAATGACGAAGGTCAGAAACGTATGGGCTCTCGCTCTAATAGAATAGATACTTTAACGACAGCTAATAAATTATAAAATATATAATAAGTTCATCACAAAGATGTTGGCCGTGCCGGAAATCGAACCCGGAATCTTCTAATTGGCAGTTCGGCATGGTAACCATTAATAATAAATAATATAAAAATTGACGCCAACGAGGTCTCGTCTTTAGCGTCGGGGGTTCAACTTAAATCATTCACACTACCTGTCTTCACAGAACTTTAAATATAGTGGAAGCTAAGTCCTCTAAAGCCTACCTTAGCCTGCCTCTTCAGTCTAGCCTGGTGGAGCTGTGCCGCCAGCCCGGCCACATCGGAGGCTGCGGGGGCCGCAGGCGGTGGCGGCGGGGGCGGAGGCGAGCACACCGCTGGGGCGGGAGCGGGGGCGGGCGGCCCTGGAGGCGGCGGCGGGGGCGGAGGACCTGCGCCCGGCCCGGGAGCAGATACCTGCTGCTGGAACGAACAAATACGTTTATTGATGCACATGGACAATGGACATGTGATGCGTAGAGAGGAGAAGCATGTCACTAGAAGATGTATGGAAATGGTAGTGCAAGGAAGAAGAGCAAGAGGCCGCCCGAAAAAGACATGGATGGAGTGTGTGAATGAAGACATGAGAGAGAAAGGATTGAGTGTGGAGATGACGTCTGATAGAGGAGAGTGGAAGAAGAAGATTTGCTGTGCCGACCCCACCTAAATGGGATAAGGTGAAGTAGAAGAAGATTGTCATGCCCTAAGTAGTACGAGCATAAACCGCCCAATACATGTTCCCACTGCTGGGACTTGAACCTTCTCTCACTAGGAGTGAGATATAAGCCATAATCCACCACGCTGACCAAGTGCGGGTTGGCGGATGGTGGACGGAACGGTCGGTTTCCTTACAATGTTTTCTTTCACCGTAAAGCGAGTGCAAATCCACTAACTTAACTAGAAAAAAAAAACAAGTCATTGGTGTTGGGTGTTGAACAAGGGGAACCGTCTGATTGAAAGGCAGACGTTATTCCACCGAGCCACACTCGCTTCTGTTCTGGTTCCCTTGGGATGCGCAAATAATTTCAAAATCTATTTTACTCCTTCACGTTCGAATACCTCGACCGGTTATGAAAAAGATTTCGATGAAATTAGGTATGGAGATGGCTTAGACCCTGGATTACAACATAGGCTATTCTTAATCCTGGATTAACGCGGGTAACACCGCGGGGCTTAGCTAGTGTAATATATTAGTTAGTCACTTACCATCGGCGGTGGCTGCGGCGCGGCGGGCGGTGTAGGCGGGGCCATGGGACCCTACAATATTTACAGTATCGGTTATATTTATGAGCAAGCATAGTTAAATCTAGCATTAAGAAATAATCAAATCAAATCAAAATTTTCTTTATTCGGACTACAAATTGGTCCATGGGTTAGTAATTGCAACTTAAGGCTGTTCGTTAGCATGCCACAAGTGCTCAGATGCCGCTAGATGGCGTTAAATTTTCATAAGTATGTTTTCTTTATCCGAGCGGCTCAAATTATCCCTTTCAGAACTTCTGAATCGTTACGCGAAATCTATTGTTAATGTATTATTTTTAGGGCTCATCACAAAACACCATCTACTAAGGCGTCGGTAGCAAAAGTCAAATAAACCCATATCTACTATCATCTATTCTGTGACGATGCGGCTACACTCACACTAGCATTGACAATTTTTTTTGTCACTTGAACTTCAGCATATTTGAATATGCATGCCAATTTCGAACGCTCAATTGTCGATTATATGGCTCGTTCGTAGAGGAAGCATTTTTGGAACAGGAAATATTTTTATGATTTAAATTGACTATGGTTCAAATCTCATGAATTATTAATTTTGCTATTTTATTTTGTTCGAAACTCTTTTTTTTTAAAGGAATATTATGGGAAAGTCAATATTTTCAATAGGTTTCGTTTTCGTGTATGTTAATATTCATAGTGCATACCTTAAAACCTCAAATGAAATTAAAAAATAAATCTATTGGGTACATGATACGAGTAACAAGAAAAAACTTTTCTCACGAATCATCTAACATATTGCATGAAACAGTTGTATTTTTCGCATGATTCCAAAATGTAAGCCATTTCATTTGGGAAAGTTGCGAATAATATCATATCCGCTATTTTGGCGGACATCCGAATATCATCAAACATAGCTAAGAACATCAAAATCGGTTCATCCGGAATAACAGCTTCAAGTCTAATGATTAGAAAAGTAAATAATTACATATTATCAGGGAATTTATATATAATAGACTATGGATATTATTTTAGCTTCATTTGAAATAAAAAAAAACTATTATTATTATTCTAAGGTAATAGGCCTGTCGAAATCTTAGTTATTATAAATATACACCTGGCAGTTTACATGTATCGTTGATATAATTATACACTAGTGGCCCGTCCCGGCTTAGCACGGGCATAAAAAAAAATCAATTCTAGGAGATATGTTTGAAAGTCGTTCAGAAGTGTAATATTTTATTCGTTACGAACAAACATTTAAACTTTATCGCATTATAATTTTGACATAGATTAAAGTTTTTTTTTTGTATATATGGGTTCCGCTGCTCTCAAGACATACTAAACGACACCCGCCACAACTAACTTTTCTTAGCGCATGCGATGAAACAAATTTTTTACTCTTTTTTATACCTTGTGTTACATTACTGGAGTCTTAATAAGAATTTCTTACCCTTTGCAACAAAATATAATGCCTATGTCATTTGGGGATAATGTAACTTCCCAACGGTGTAAGAATTTTTAATTTTAGTCCAATAGTTTCGGAGCCTATTCGCGTCAAAAAAACATAAAAACATCCAAACAAACAAACAAACAAGCCTTTTGTAATTATGAGATTGTTAAAGATATTGATAGGTAAACAAAAGACGTAGGTATAAAAATTTGATATAATTGGCCAAGTACGAACCGGGCTCGCGCGTGAAGGGTTCCGTACCATTATTAAAATATAGCGAAAAAACATGTTTTTTGTATGGGAACCCCATATCAAACATTCATTTTATTTTGAAAGAAAGAAAGAGAGAAATCATGAAAGAATCTACCAAGTGTCATTGTAAAGATAGAGTAAAAAGAGGTAATACGTAGCTTAATATTCTGTAGAATTCTTTAGTGTCCTGTTATCGTTTTTGATATTGAGCAAAAATACAAAATATAACACGTCTTTTAAGGTACACTTTAAAAACGTGTCATCCACCCTTTATATTTGTATATTTTCTGTTTTTAGTATTTGTTGTTATAGCGTATCTAGTACTTGTATACTCTTGGGTTATAGCGGCAACGGAAACAAATAATTTGTGAAATTTTCAGCTATCAAAGTGTATAAGAAACAGCCTGGTGACAGAAAGACAGACAACGAATATTTTGTAAAAGGCATTCGTTTTTATCTTTTAAGTACAGAAAAGATCGCAGTAGTATATTAATTTCATTCTTAGGGTACCTAACCCTAAAAATTATTGCTGCAATATAAATACGTTTTTTTAAGTATGTCAAATATGACAAACTGACATTGACATAACTAAATTTCATTCAAATAATCAAACAAAATTATACATATTTTAAATTTTTAATTCTATTACGATACTTAATATAAAAATAGCAATAATTTATTTAAAAATAATAAATAAATTTCATCAAACTCTTTAACAATACTGTTTTTGATCCTGCCATCTATCGGAATTTTGTTGATTTATTACTACGGATGGTAAGCTTGGGTTCATGTTTGGCAGAGAGAATGACACTAACGGAAACGGAAACTAACAATGTATACGTATACATGTCACCAACTTAGCTGTTCAGGTGGCCAAAATTGGAATTACAAGTTCGACAGCACTCTTAGGTGGCAACAAATCTCCACTAGCGACACTGTCAACTGAACAGCTAAGTTGTTGCACTGCACTCATACATGTGTATTTTGCTGGAAAAAATCACGCTGATATATCTGTTTTGCGATAAAAAATGTATAATATTACCTATTTCGCGCCCCAATTAGACCATTTTAAGTTTATGTTAAGTGATTACTATTTAAAAATCTTAGAGGAAATGGTTGCCAGTCTGAGAAGCATTTAGTATGGGGCTCGGAAAGCCTTAATAATGTTAGTATCCGGTGAAAAATAAAAATTGGAAATGTGAACGAAATCTGTCCTGTACAAAAGCATCTCTGAGATGATTCTGAGTCATCGGAAGGATGCTCGAGTTATTCACTCATCACTCTCAGATAACACTGGTCTACAGTGGTTTTGTTGCCTTTGATATGATGATGATTTTGGGTCTATTTATGCACACAATTCGTGAAAATATCAATGATTTTGTAAGATCTGCTCGTTTTTTTTTCAACAAATGGCTGAAAATTAAAATTTTGACGATAAATCGTTTAAAATTAAATTTGTAAAAACGAGCAAATTTAGTACTTTTACGAATATATTCGTAATCTGGGCACTTAAAAACGTAACAATTTGCGATGATAAACAGGGCAACAAAAAAAAATGATTTTTTGTTGAGCTGTGTTATGCTTCTGTACTCAGGTTCTCCGCCACAACTTTCAGGATGCTGTTGTGACTCCCCCGCACACGTCTCAACAGCGATGCGACCTTTTTACGAATGATGGTGTGGAAGCCATCAGTGTGTAAATAAGTTATAAATAAATAAAATATTTTTTTTTTATTGCATACACTAATAAATATAATAGACGCCTGTGTCAGAGAAAGTGAAGAGTGGACGGTTAGCGTGGTACGGACATGTAATGCGTAGAGAGGAGATGCATGTGACTAGGTGAAGTATGGATATGATTGTAAGAAGTAGCGGAAGTAGATGTCGACCAAAATAAGACGCGGAATGATTTGTTTGAAGGAGGATATGAATGAGAAGGGAGTGAATGTGGAGATGACGGCTGATAGAGTGGCGTGGAAGCGAAAAACAGGCTGTGCCGACCCTACCTAGTGGGAAATGTTAAAGGAGAAGAAGAAGAATACTAATAAATATAATAGACACTCAACCGCTTGTTGAAAATCGTACTACTAGTATCATTCGATACACGTAGCGCCATCTATTCGTTTTTTCTTGAAACGACTTCAAAAAGAATAGCGAACAGTTTATTATGACAGAGAACAACAAACATAAGTAAATGAATACATAAACAAAAATACATAATGGTTATAATTTTTTTTTCTCAAAGTTTGGTTAATTAATACCAATCCCATACTAAACCATTTCTAGTTCGTATTATGGTTGCTAACACAACTGATAATGAAAACTATCTAGATGCCATTACGAATCGAATGACACCTCAACCATAATTTTCGGAGACTGCTGAAAAAACTTGACCAAAACAGCACTTGTTGACTAGACTTTCGTTGAAAAATATCTACGCTCGCTTTTTTGTGAAAATGTTTTTGTGGTTATTTTTTTTTTAATCTATTATTTTGTGATATTTTAAACCCCCTTAATACTTACGTTAGCGGGCGGAGGCAGGTTCTGATGCGGGGGCACTGGTGGCGGGGCCGGCGCGGCTGGGGCAGCCGACAGCGACATGTTGGGGGCCATGGGGGCACTGCGAAACAATAAAACAGGGAAATTCATTTTGATGTACTTTTATAGATTTTAATAATATAATATTTTTAATATTAGGACACATTTCACACACAGCTGGTTAGCCCCATACTGAACCATTTCTAGTTCGTATTATGGTTGCTAACACAACTGATATACTACATATACATATATGTATACATACTAATTATATATAGACACAACCAACAAATTTAGTTAAGCACAAAGATGTTGATCGGGCCGGGAATCTAACCCGGAACCTTCTGATTGGCAGTCCGGCATGGTAACCTTTACGCCAACGAGGTCGTCAATTTCTTGTGGAATTGTGATTTTCTTGTGGATTGGAACGCAACAATTTCTTGTGTTACTATTTTGTGTTCCAATGTACCTCGCCTTGTAGCACCGTAGCTCGGCTAGCTAAGGTGATCTTACGTGATCATTGCAGCTAAGCAACGGTGCTACTTTTTATTTATTTTATTATATATTTTAAAAGGTAATATACATTTTATATTCAGTGAAAATTTTAAGCATCTACCTGTAACCGTTATTAATTTACAGCAAAACAAATATGAAAAAAAACACGTGTTTTGAATGGAGTCCTTAATATTATGTTAATCATCAAACACTTATTCTTTAAGTGTCATATAGATGTAAGAACTTATGTACGTACACAACCTTATAGTAAATAAAAAAAAATATTTGTATTTTGTATTTGTATACTTTCTTGTTTTTACGAAATAAATTTATCTTTATCTCTCTATTCTTATCGAATCACAATTTTCATTTAGTGATGTATCTTTCAGTATTATCTATTTTTATTACATTCGTGGATATAACAAATTGTGTTGTTATGTCAAAGTTATTACAAAGTACCTAGCTAGATCGATTTATCGCCCCCGAAACCCCTATATACTTAATCTCATGAAAATCGTTGGAGCCGATTCCGAGATTCCAATTATATATATATACAAGAATTGCTCATTTAAAGATATAAGATAAATGTCAAATGTCACCCTCAAAGCAACTTTGCCGTCGCGTACCTGTTGGTGCGATGGTGTCCCGGCGTCTGCTGCGCGGGCGCATGCGTGGGTGCGTGCGGCAACGTGTGCGTGTGGTGCACGCCGTGCGGGGGCGGCGCGGGGGGCACCGGGCCAGCCGCCTGCTGCGAACGATCACATTAGACATTTATACGATGGATAGGCAAGCGCTTGATCGAAACTCACCTGATGTTAAGTGAAGGTTGCGATCTAGGGTGGAGCGCGCTTGCCGAAAGTGACGAAACCAATTCACTCTCGCCTTCAAGTGAGTGAGGTTATAGATCAGAGGGAACAGGGATTCCGGCAATGAGTTCCACAGTTTAATGGTCCGCACAATAAATGTGGGAGCGAAACGCTTCGTGCGGATTTTTGGAACTTCAGCGGTGCCTCCTAGCCGTCTCCATGCTCGTCCGATAGTGGAAAGGGGCCGGAGGAATTAGCTGATGCAATCCAGACGCGCACTCTCCGAAATGCAACCAATAGAAAACCGACAGACTCGCAACATTGCGGCGATGCTCTAAACTTTGAAGCCTCGCGTTGCACATGGACTCATTACCTCTATGAGCTTGGCCCATGCCAAGAAGCTCATAGGTAATGAGTCTAATGCCAGATATGCGCAGAATGTGTCACTAAAATGAAAAGATATTTACATATCTTTTTATATCAGTGGACTATAACGTTCAGTACTGGTTTTCTTTCACTATTTCATTCAGGGCATGGCATCTCTGTCACCTCAGGATAAAGTTTAAATTTGCCTGGTCAGTCAGATTATCCGAGTGAGTGAAATAGGCTATCATGTATCATATACGTCCAATTGATTTCGACGCTTTAGAGAGTTGGTCGTTCAATCGAGTGACGTTACATGGAGTTTACACTGTATATAGCTCAGTTCAGCTGAAAAAAATAAGGGTTAACAACCCTTATCACTTAGGGGTATCAAAAATAGATAGTAGCCGATTCTCATACCTACTGAATACGCATAACTAGCATTGTGACATGGAAATTGCATATATAAGAAGATACATACTCGTAACGTACACACAGATCCATGATAAATAAAGTTACATGCCTAGCTGTTCTGTGTAAACAAAGATAGAGCTACAGTGTAACATACAAACCTGCTGATGTTGGGGCGGATGTTGAGGCGGATGCTGGGGCGGATGCTGTGGCGCGTGGTACTGGGCGGGCGCGTGGTATTGCTGGTGGTGGGCGGCCGGCGCGTGGTACTGGGGCTGGTGGAGGATCGCTGCATCCTCGCGGGTCATCGTTCTGGAATATTAAGTCAGAATCTTAAAGCCTTCGTATACAGTAACGTTATCAAAGCTTGTGACCTCAGATATAAAGAAATGCTGGATGCCAAAGTATTAATACAGTCTTGGTTAATAACACTGTCATACGTGGCTACAGAAAATCTTCTGAAAATTATTAAATAAGTCTTAGTTTGTGACGTTATCGTATTCATTGTTTTATTTGTTATACTGTCTTGTTAGAGGTTAAGTTTATTTTAAATTGCAAAAAGGTTGAATTGGACTACTTACTTGCCTAGTTAAGTAGTCACAAGAGAATATGTAATGTAGTAATTATTTAGAGAAAGAACACATTTATTTCAGACACAGAAGACACATACATATACATTATTTAAATTACATAAAACAAACATGAAAAAAAGACAGCATAGTATGTGTCCCCTAGCGTCTGAAAAAGGTCAGCCCTCAGTATAAACGCTCCAGATTTCTCTGCAGCACTGATTTTCAGGACCAAATAAAATGGTAATACCATGTAATTATTTAGTAAATAAATATTTTTCATTTTCAATCTTTCACTAGGGGACTTTAGTTCTGCGCTCGACACGAAATTGACGTGTCCTGCGCGATGTCACCCGACGTCGCTTGGGACATTTACGGGTCGCGTAACTTGTCGCTAGTCGATACTCAGCGATCGTTTGCACTAAACGACACTACCTCCTCGGTCGACATAGTAATCGTGTCTGACATAATGAGTACAAGTTACAAAAGGGGCATCAGACTCGAGGGTGCTCGGAGATGGAGCTCCGACACCCGCTTCATCTAGTCGGGGGTCGACGACGGCATCGTAAGACCGTCGCCGTCGTTGGCGGAACGGTCAGCAATGACCGGAAAATACTGCACAGTGCAAGAAAGTCTCCGGGGTGTTTCCCGGAAGAACCAGGAGTTCAAAGGAGGAAGGAAGGAAGAATTGAGTGGGTACAAATCCCACAAAACCTGGCTGAGCCGATTGTAGTTATCATGTTGAAAATTTCCCCCTCGTCAACAAAAACAAAGGTTCAAATCGGTTAGACGAGTTCCAATCAATCAGTTTCCCTTCACCGTCGTCTCTCACCTGTATCCCATATCCTCGTCATAGCTGTGCGTGTTGTTATGTCCGTTGAAGGCAGCCGAGGAATAAAAAGGAGTGGGTACAAATCCCACATAGCCTGGCTGAGCCGATTGTAGTTATCATGTTGAAGATTTCCCCCTCGTCAACAAAAGAAGGTTCAGATCGGTTAGACGAGTTCCAATCAATCAGTTTCCCTTCACCATCGTCTCTCACCTGTATCCCATATCCTCGTCATAGCTGTGCGTGTTATTATGTCCGTTGTAGGCAGCCGGCGGGTTGACCGGCTGCGGCGGTGGCGCCGCATTGTTCACAGGCTTGTTCGCTAGGATCTGGAAACAGAATATTAGTTTTATCAGGTTTGAGAGACAGCTCAGCATCTTTGAAGAATCGCGGCCATCGATGGAACATGCCAATTCTGGTTGCCTGGAAGAGATCGCTTTTAGCGATAAGGCTGCCATTTTCGGCACTAGTTTTAAGTTTATTTTATTTGTTAATTATTTAATGCAATAATAAGTGTGTGAAATAAATAATTTATCTATCTATCTATCACTTTTTTGGTCAAACTCGAATCTACTTTAGTAGTTCATGGTAATAGACATCATACCTGAAGCTGAAATGTTGTCTTCCCGATGTTTACCTTCACAGGAAGCTCAAGGACTTCGCTAAAATCATCGCTGCACAATGAATGCAATATAATTTGATGGGGGTAGTAATTTTTTTGCCATTTGCGACGAAACCACCCATTTATTGAAAATTGTTTGGTGGAGCATCAACTGGGTGTACTTAAGACCTATACCAATATATAACGGGTCATCTGGCAATGACCCATTTTGCATTTTTATACGTTTGGCAGGCGAAAAACGCCAAATAGTAAACACACAGGCAAGCGACCAGTATCTGGCCGTTTGCCAGTTAAGGACTTTTTGAAAGAACCAGTATCTGGCCGCTTGCCAGTTGACGAGATAAAGAGGAAAAGTTTGATTTTTCGTTTGTTTGTTACGACGCAAATATGCTCCGAAACTACTTGACCGATTGGAAAAATTCTTTTACCGTTGGGAAGCTACGTTATCCCTGAGTAACATAGACTATATTTTGTTTCTCTTTTCATCTTAGATTATTTTGTAGCCCGTGCGAAGCCGGGACGATCTGGTCGTGTATTATAGGCTCGTCAAGTCGAACAAGTTGACGCACATTTTGGGACCGACAGTGTATAACTGCTTGCCTGATGACATAACAAGTTCTGTAAGCGACAATGTGTTCAAAAACAAACTTAAAAACTGGCTCGTGCAACGAACTTATTATAGTATTGACGAGTTTTTTGAAACTGAAAAGAAACGTTACTACGCAGATAACGGTTGTAATTTAATTGTGATATATTACTAAATTAGATGTTATTTATTTTAATATTTGACATCAGGAATAATGTTAAATTATAATTGTATTTATTTATTATTTATATTTGACATTGTGGATTATTATATTGTATTTTATTGTAAACTGACCTGGAATTTGACATATTATTAATAAAGTGTTTATCTGTGTATATCTCTCACCTCCAATGTATGCATCATAGCCCTCGCGAAGCTGTCGGCATCCTCTCGGCAGGAGAAGTTGAGACCGTACACGTGTCTCGCATCGCGCCACTGGTGGAACGTCGCCGTCGCCTGGTTGTACTTGAGACCGCGGACTATGCCGCAGTTGATGACCACCTGAAAAACAAATAAAAATAAGATAAATCTATAATATAAAGTCGTCCAGCGGCAAGATGGGTCGACGACATAACAGTTCTCGCGGGCCCAACCTGGACTAGATTGGCACAGGACCGAGACAGATCGCATGACAGGAGAGAGGCCTATACCCAGCAGTAGGATAGAATCGGCTGTGGATGATGTTGATGATGATAATATAAAAATAAGTCGGGTTTTCCTTCCTGACGCTATAACATCAGAACGCACGAACCGATTTCCACGGTTTTGCATTCGTTGGAAAGGTCTCGGGCTCCGTGAGGTTTGTAGCAAACAAAATTCAGGGAAAATTTCAACTTTGTGGCGAAACGGAGTTGCTAGTAAAATATATAAAACTTGCTTGGAGGACCACCAAAATCCGAAGACCGCACTCGGTCAGCGTGGTATATTATGGTCTATATTGTTGCGTTGTCAGAGAAGACCCCGAGTACCAGTGAGAACGTATAGTGGGCTGCTAAATTATAACAAGTGTGGTATTTTATTAGGACTTTTGGTTTGGTGGCATTTTTTGCTTTTGATAAAGATAGAACCCTTTCCTTTATCCCATTACCACACGATTATATAAATGTATGTTTATGTTTATGATCTAAGTATAGTATTAAGTAATTAATTTCTTAGTCTCGTCCTATATAATAGTAATATAATAGTCTTAGCCATTCCCTAATAACGAAGCAAAGGATGCATATTTTTTGTATATTTGTGTTGCTAATAAAGACATTTTGAATTTGAATTTGAAGTGCTGGTAGACCTTGCACAGTTCGAAGGTCGACTCTTAAAACACTCAGCGAGTCTTGACCATCATATTTTAGCAATCTGGGTATTTTACTTAACTGGGGACTTTATTTTGTCCATATTGTCGTGGGTATACTTCAGTTTTTGCTTTTGACAGTGGTAAAACCTTGTGTGAAGGGCCCGTACTCTAATGTCTAGTCTAACTAAATACCTTTTTTTTTCTTATTTTGTTAATAACAATCGCAATTTTTTATGTGCTAAAAAACCCTTAAAAAACATTTTTTTAGACGTCATTCCGCATCGAATGAGCTATGGCACATATTTTTAGGAGCTTTATGTCTATTATGACGACCTCGTTGGCGTAAAGGTTACCATGCCGGTCTGCTAATCAGAAGGTTCCGGGTTCGATTCCCGGCCCGGTCAACATCTTTGTGTTTAACTAAATTTGTTGGCTGTGGGTCTGGGTGTTAAATATGTATTTATATAATATGTATGTATGTATATGTAGTATCTCAGTTGTGTTAGCAACCATAATACGAGCTAGAAATGGTTCAGTATGGGGCTAACCAGCCGTGTGTGAATGTGTCATAAAAAAAAAAAAAAAAAATAACACGTTTTTGAACTTGTTGACTAGACTATAATAGCAACTTACCTCGTGATCGTTGAGCTTCCTTCCAACCACCCGGAAGGTGTTGTGCTGGGTGTGATGGTAGATGTGGACCTTGGACAGCCCCGAGCTGGAGCCCGACGGCACCCAGCGTTTCTGGCCATCGTCGTACACCATCACCGACGCACGCGCACTGCTGATTGATTGCTCGCTGCGGAACAAGGAGAAGGCAAATATTAATATATATTACGTTTTTAATTAAAACAATTCTTATACATTTGTTTATATTATGATTTTCATTATTCAATTACATATTTAAAGGTATTCTATTCAGACTCTGTAATAAATAAATATTATATATTATATAAATATATATATAAATATATAAATATTAGGACACATTCACACACGGCTGGTTAGCCCCATACTGAACCATTTCTAGCTCGTATTATGGTCGCTAACACAACAGATATACTACATATACATACATACATATTATATATAAATACATATTTAACACCCAGACCCAGAGCCAACAAATTTAGTTAAGCACAAAGATGTTGACCGGGCCGGGAATCGAACCCGGAACCTTCTGATTAGCAGACCGGCATGGTAACCTTTACGCTAACGAGGTCGTCATACAATTGGTAAAATTATTTGGTTTTCATTATTCAATTACATCTTTAAAGGTATTCAGACTCTGAAAAAAATAAACATAACTCATCAATAAAGAAAACATTTCTCTCGACATAACTAAAGTTTATGTTTTTTTCTAGTGCCACCACCACTTTTTAAGGTTCCGTACCTAAAATGTAAAAACGGGTTATATTACTATTTACTGTGCCTCCGATATCTGCCTGTCTGTCTTTCACCAGACTGAATCTTAGACCGTGATAGCAAGAAAGCTGAAATTTTGACAAGTTATAGTGTTTGAAATAAATAATTTAATAATAATAAAAAGAATATTAATTAAGGTGGCCCCCATACAAGAAACGTATTTTTAAGCATTTTTACACGATCTTTATAACGACACCCTCTAAACATTCACAAAATATTTAATAATGTATTAACTTTAAAATAAATGATAAAATTAAAATTAAAAGAATATTCCTATACAAAAATAAAATATTTTTGACATTTTTAAGATAATGGTACGGAACCCTTCATGCGCGAACTCGACTCGCACTTGGCCACTTAATCTGTTCACGTTATTGTAGTTACATTTTCATTGAACTATCGCTTAAAATACTAATCCTCTATGTCGTTTGAATAAGGTTCAAATTTCTCTGGTTTTTACGTTTCACGCTCTTTTGATATAATTTTTGGTAAGACCACACAGATACGTAAGTGAACGTATTACGTAAGCCGCTCAGTCCTAACTTTACACCTACCTTGTAAAGGGCATGCGTTACCTAACCAAAGTAATGCAACGAACGTGTGAGTTGACCTTTTTTATTACATTTTCTTTGTCTGTTAGTTTTTTCTTTTATCTTAGTAGGTTATTGGGTCATGAGTACTATGACCGTAATACGTAGATTACATAGTATGTTTCGAAAACTAATACAACATCATTTTTTCATTACTCATACTCTGAAAGTAGGTCTGAAGTTGCCTGAGGAGCGGGATGAAAGTAGTACATTGCATCCCTAGGGAGAATCGCTTTCAACTGACAGCTGTCAAATTATTTAGAAACAGTAGAGTAAAAACAAGGTTTTACTTTCTATACAGCCAAGATGTAAAATTATAATAACTTAAAGCTAAGTATTGATTACATAATATATTTTTAAAATAACTTTATTATAATTAACTTCCAACAATTTCTTTGAAACAACTTAGATTTGTTGCGAAATATTTACCATTTTTGCAATGATAATAGCTGAATAGTTGGCCAGCCACAGAAAAAAACAAACAAAATGGCGGGAAAGCGGCAATTCTATCTTCATTTATTTTTCGATTTTATGACTTATGTTTATATGTACGTATAGCAGAGGTTTGTACCTATAAAATGAGTTCATCTGATTCTGATATGAATTTAACGCTTGTAAGAGAAGAGGCTAAAGCGGTAGTGGAGGTGGCCCTCACTTTGTTCGGGACGCCAAACCCCGTCTCGGGACTAAATAAGTTACTTTCATCCCTAGGGTAACAATGTACTATAGTTGTGTGAAGAGAGTTAGATTAATCATACTGGTGTGAGTTGTAGTGGAGGTGAGGTGGTCGGTCGGAGGAACACACTCTGTAGCACTTCATCACCCGCTACTAATCAGAGCGCTTGTCCTGAATCGCGCAAACGGTATTTTCAAAGCGCGTACGACTGGTCCTAGCTACAATGCATGACCGTCGTCGGACGGCCGTCTCCGGACACAACATCTGTCCGGGGGTTATCCCTTTGCTAGATGGAGGCAGACCGTCGTCGCTCCATAACACTTTTTTTTATTTTTTAATCTTTCCTTTGCTTGTCTTAATTTGGTTTCAAATCACAGCGGAAGTACACTTAAAATCTATTTTTTTTTTCTACCTACAATGGATTTCCGCAAAGTAACGCCTGAGTCAATGGTGGCGATTCAGCGGCACACACGACTAAACTAAATTTAAAGAAGCCCCATCTCTTTTTATCTTAGGTGGCCAGAAAGAGACGGCACGTTCTGAACCACAGACAAAACAACTAAAATCACGTCAAATATGGAAAATGTAGGTAGTTTTAGAGGTGATACAAGTGAGCGCGGACTAAAGTCGCCTATATTTTCTACATTTGACGTGATTTTAGTTGGTTTGATTGACCATGGTGCGGAACGTGCCGTCTCTTTCTGGCCACCTAAGATGAAAAGAGACGGGGCTTCTTTAAATTTAGTTTAGTCGTGTGTGCCGCTGAATCGCCACCAATAGGTTACTAGTGACTGTAATCTGCTTAAACAATAAGCAGCATGACATTATTCATATTTGTTTATCCTTATAACAGTATGAAGACATTAAACCTTGTGAGGTACACAACTGCAGCGAAGAGTCGAGGCCTCACGTTTACGTTTGAAACGGAAAACTTCGAAACATTTAATTTATTAGTGAAGGAAATACACCAGGATAAACAGTGACTATTTTTATATCCGGAACGGGTGGCGGTGTTGTCATTACAGTGGTATTCTTCGTGATAGTGTTTTATTAAATTAGTTTTAGGGCTCCGTACCTAATAGGTAAAAACTGGACCCTATTTAGTGATAGGGTACTCCGCCGTCAGTTACCAGGCTGTATCTCATAAACAGTGGTAGCTAAAAAACTGAAATTAAGTCATGTATTACCTGTGCCGCTATAAGAACAAATACTTTAAAAAAATATTAAAAATATTGGAGGGGGGGGCTTCATACAATAACCTTTTTTTTTTCGTGTTTTTTTTTCTCTATATTAAAACGGTAACAGATAGCCACTTATATTAAATTAGACATACGAGTATATAACCTTACTAAATAAATTAAAAAATAGATATTTAAATAGGCTCCCATGCCACAAACGTGTTATTTCGTAATTTTTTAAAAGATAGGGTACGGAACTGCGGGTTGGCAGATAAAAATCATACAATAATAGATGAAATACAATTTCATTTAAATAGTCATCCAAGATATTTTACATGTATATATATTTTTTTATTTACACTTCTATCAGTTAAATAACATAAGCGTATCGTAGGACGTAGCCTATTACCAGCTGATTACCGCAGAAGGTCGGCTCACCGAATGTAGGCGGTTAACCCAAATCGTAATATGGAAATGAACTGTACGGATATTTCGTCATTCAGATTGGTTGGTGCATTGATACGTTAAAACCGATAGATAAGAAGTGTGAATGAATATATGTTGAACTAGCTTTCACAGCCTTTTTTAGGATTCCGAATCTAAAAGGTAAAAACGGGACCCTATTATAACTAAGCCTCCGCTGTCTGTCTGTCTGTCTCCAGGCTGTATCTCAGAAGCCGTAATAGCTAGAAAATTGAAACTTGCACTTGATATGTAATTCGAGTGCCGCTATAACAACAAGTATTAAAAAAAATATATCAAGGGTGGTCCCCATACAATATACATGTTTTTTTCGTATTTTTTATATACATCAATAACGGTAGTTGCTTGGCACTTAAAATTTTCATGAAATATATAAATGTACATTAATTAGCTATTAAGTTAAATTATAAAATTTAAATAAAATAATTATTCCTGACTATTCCTGTCAGAGTATCGCTAGCATTCCAAGGTAAAAAAATATAAATAAGACCCCACTTTAGACCACCTATCTCCGATACCATCCGACCCCATATGTACCTATTTCGAGACATCCTGCCATAAACGTGCCATATTTATTGTTTTAAGGAAATAAACAAGTCTGACTATGTTTACCAAATGCACCGGTATGGTGGTCTATGGAACTATGTTTTTTTTATACTGTATACCTATAATCTATGTCAATTTAATCTATTTGACGACCTCGTTGGCATAAAGGTTACCATGCCAGACTGCTATTCAGAAGGTTCCGGGTTCGATTCCCGGCCCAGCCAACATCTTTGTGCTTAACTAAATTTGTTGGCTGTGGGTTTGGGTGTTAAATATGTATCTATATAAAATATGTATGTATATATATGTAGTATATCAGTTGTGTTAGCTACCATAACACGAACTAGAAATGGTGCAGTGTGGGGTTAACCAGCCGTGTGTGAACTGTCCTAATATTTATTTATTTATAATAATCTTTTGAAATTACTTGTAAATATTATTGCCTAACTTTAAACCATATCTAAAAATTTATTCTAATCTACAAACAAAATCTAAAAACTTATTGACATTTTGCACACCGCATATGCGGTAGCCTACAAGGGGCACTTTCACAATATTTTTCCATGTTTATATTTTACCTGTGGCTACGCAAATAAAGTTATTTCATTTCATTATTTTGTCCATCATTATCATTTGCCGTTTAAAACTAGATTTAATAAAGATTTTTTTTCTTTGTCACTTCACACTTTCACTTTTTAAACGCAAGTTAAGAAGTTATCAACTCTAAGATTACAAGTTAATCACTTCTTAAAGACACAGGTTAAGAAGTGATTAACTCTACGATTACAAGATATTCACTTCCTAAACACAGGTTAAGAAGTGTTTAACCCTGATTCATTGACATATGAGGAGGTTACAGTGATTAGTTAAGTGGAGTTAGACCACAATTTTCTAGTTAGCGGAGTAGGTCGGGTTAATGTACTGTTGGTACTTTACTGTCCATTGGCATAATTTTTGTGTTTGCAGATTATTAAAGTTAGTACTACAGTTACGCTTGTAGCTCGGCTATCTAAGTTGATCTGAAATGATCATCGAAGCTAAGCAACGGTCGATGCGGAACGTGTTTGGATGTGTGGCCATGCACAAGACTGTCGTTTTAAAAGTGTCATTTTCATCTGGGCGCTACCGTGGGTCGTATGACATGTTAAATTGTTAGTCCTGACTGTTAGTATTAGTACAATCAGCCGTTAAGCCAAGTCAGAGGCCTTCGGGTGGCTTGAAAACTCTCGACACCAGAGTTTAGTTTGGCCACTTAGCTCATACGTAGAGGAAGAAGTACTAAATACTATACTTAACTATTAGAATTCTGACAAGGTGTATAAATACACTCATATTTATAAAAATACTAGCTGCGCCCCGTGGTAGTACCGGCATTAATTCGGGATAAAAAGTAGCCTATGTGTTAATCCAAGGTCTTACTAACCTCCATACTAAATTTCATCGAAATCGGTTCAGTCCCTGGAGCGTCAAGAAGAAACAGACATACACACACATACACTTAAACATACTCTTTCGCATTTATAATATTAGTAAGTTATTGTGAGGAGGCAGATGTTATCTCAAGTTATTTTTATTTAATTGTAATACTAATTATTAGATAGACATTTTTTTTTTTGTATTTGTAAAAAAAATGTATTTGTAGATATTGGTGGCGATTCAGCGGCACACACGACTAAACTAAATTTAAAGAAGCCCCGTCTCTTTTCATCTTAGGTGGCCAGAAAGAGACGGCACGTTCCGCACCATAGTCAAACCAAATCAAGTCAAACTAAAATCACGTCAAATGTATAAAATATAGGCGACTTTAGGCCGCACTAACTTGCATCACCTCTAAAACTGCCTGCACATTTCATATTTGACGTGATTTTAGTCGTTTTGTCTGTGGTTTAGAACGTGCCGTCTCTTTCTGGCCACCTAAGATGAAAAGAGACGGGGCTTCTTTAAATTTAGTTTAGTCGTGTGTGCCGCTGAATCGCCACCAATTTGCTACCTTCAGTAAAACTTTTTCGTGACTTTTTCTTCACAAACAAAGCGGCAAACTAATAGATCATGGACGAAACCTAACCAAAACAATAGTGTACCAAAACAACACCTCCCACGCCGCGCCATATTAAGTACGTTTGTGAAACCATGGCGCTATGACAATGATACATTTCCCAGTAGATGGTCGATATAGGCAATGTCTCATTTTAGCGCTGCTCGCTTCTGCGGTCGCGGGACGGGGTGCTAGCAAAGGACAGAGCTACCGCAAGAACTAGAGGGGTAAACGGAGTTTCAGTGTTTTTACGATTACTGAAAATATATTTTTTTATATTAGGACACTTTTGTACCGGTTTTGTGCCACGTAAATGTTTTCTGTTAAATTTCTTGTGTATTGATTATCTTTGTTATTCGAGTCACAAAATAAATGGTTCTTTCTTTCTTTTTCACAGGTATAGTATGGGGCCGGTTAGCTCCATACTATATCCATTTCTAGTTTGTAATACGGTTGCTAATATGGCTGATATACTCTACATATACGCCAAAATATACATAAATACTTTAACAGCTAACCAAATTTAGCTCATCAAAAATATGTTGGCCGCAGCCGAGAAACGAACCCCTCTGGTTGGCAGTCCGTTAGTCTGGGTAACCATTACGACATAAGGTCGTGAACAAAAAAAATAAGCTTACCAGAAGAAAGAAATCAGGCTTTCAAACGGATTGATTTTATTTTATTTAGACATAAAGTAAGTACACTGCGCGGACAGAGTAAGTAATATATCACTGACTAGTTTCGTAAGACAGGCGATGCTATACGCTTTTAAGTAGGATATAATAATCATTGCACTATGACCAGATTACATACACGTGGGTAGGACGATAGATAGAAAGAGGTGTTAGTTAGTAGGTGTTGATGTCAAATAGTATTTACTACTAGCTGCGCCACGCGGCGTTACCCGCGTTAATCCGGGATAAAAGAAGTGAATCTGGGATAAAAAGTAGCCTATGTGTTAATCCAAGGTCTAACCTAACCTACCTTCATAGTAAATCTAATCAACATAAGTCCTGCCTTTGTATCGTGAAGGATTAACATCGATTATAACGTTATTTGCGTATCTCACGGAAACTACAATAGTTTTCGGGATAAAAAGTATCCATGTGTTATTCCAAAGTCTAAACTAACTTCACACCAAATTTCATCAAAATCGGTTCAGCCGTTTGAGCACGAAGAACACACACACACACAAACATTCGCTTTTTTATTAGTAAGATATTTTTGCTATTATTTAATTATATGCTGTTATATAATTAAAGATATTATACTAAGATTTTTCCCAGTGAAACTTACTGTAATGGACCCGTTAAAAAATAGTATTTTTCCTGATGACCTAAATCCTAACTAGGATGTTTTCAGGATTCACTCTATGACCTAAACCGACCGCGCATGCACTATGCATCGATTGCATACCGCTACGAGTGCGAGGGAGAAAGCAATAGCGATATATAGAGAAAAGAAAGAGAGAGGAGTATGTTACATGAATTACAGGTCATGTTATGGTATTTACTATGTAGCGGGAAAAAGTGGAACGGAAAAATGTTTTTTTTTTTGACACATTCCACACACGGCTGGTTAACCATACTGAACCATTTCTAGTTAGTGTTATGGTAGCTAACACAGCTGATATACTACATATACATACATACATATTTCATATAGATACATATTTAACACCCAGACCCACAGCCAACAATTTAAGTTAAGCACAAAGATGTTGGCCGGGCCGGGAATCGAACCCGGAACCTTCTGATTGACAGGCCGGCATGGTAACCTTTACGCCAACGAGGTCGTCAATATGTATCATCTTCATCATCCTTAGCCTACGATATCACGATCTACTGCAACGCATATGACTCTTTATCACTGCAGCCTGGGTGAAATAATAAGGCTGCTGAACTGCTTCTGCTTGTCGTAAGAGGCGACTAAAAGGGGCATCAGACTCGAGGGTGTTCGGAGATGGGGTTCCGACACCCACTCCATCGAGTCCGGGGTGAACGACTACCCCGTGTGACCGTCGCCGTCGTTGGCGGATTGGACAGCAATCCGGGAAGGGTCACAGCGCAGTGTAAGGAGGTCTCCGGGGTGTTTCCCGGAAGAACACAGAGTCCTCCGTTAAGCACAGAGGCAGGTCACCGGGAGGATTTTAGTAGGTACAAAACATAACCTGGCTGCGCCCAATTGTAGCCAGGTATCTTGTTAAAGATTTCCCCCTTGCCAAAAAAAAGCATATGTTTTTTTATCTTACGCCAATGTGTTCGAAAAGTGAAGTGATGTTTTTATGTAAGTCAATTTATTCAAAAATGTTACTCTCATGCATTCTATATTAAAAATAGTTTTTTTAAATACTTCTGAATAGGTCAGCGCTTGACCACAATTCACCTGAAGGAACCGGTTTACTCTCGCCTTAAAAATGCTATTTTATGCTTCCATAGTTTGGCGGTTCGGACAACAAAGGTGGACGCAAAACGATAAATAGGAAGTTTGTTAGTATGTTTGTAACTCATTTATAGCTCGAGTCCATAAAGAAAACATTTGAAAGTTCATGTCGTCTCACTTGCTTAAACAAATGAGTGCGAACGAGAGGAAGCGAACATTCAAATATTTTCTTTATTGATACGAGTGGTACGCTTATCTCATGAACTGATTGGGATGGCATTTGGTATATACAGTGTAAACTCCATGTAACGTCCCTCGATTTAACGACAAACTCTCTAAAGCGTCGAAATCAACTGGCTTTAGTTGGTTTAGCTTGTATTCCATACAATGATACATTCTCTCCATTTAACGACCACTCTTTATAACGCCATAAAATGCACAGTCCCTTTAGTGTCGTTATATTACACTGTACATGGATAGACTTTATATAAAACACATAGGCTACTTTAATTCCGGACAACACTGCAAGCATTAAATATTTGTACATTAAAAATATATTGATTACTTACGAAGGCGACGTCTCGATCATGTTTTCTGAATAAATTCATGAATTGTTTTCAAAAATCCCAAATACAGTGTAAACTCCATGTAACGTCACTCGATAACTCTCTAAAGCGTCGTAATTAATTGGCTTTAGTTGGTTTAGCTTGTATTCTATACAATGATACATTCTCTCCATTTAACGACCACTCTATAACACCATAAAATGCACAGTTTCTTCAGTGTCGTTATATGGCGTTTAGGCTGTATTTTGAAAAATGTTTAGCTTCGTTCTCAGGAACTTCATTTAAAACGTTTTAATTGAGTTTTTGTATCTTTTATCACTGGTCATTTAATTTTTATAAGTTTTTTTCTAGGTCAACGAAGCAAACTTTATTAATTAATTAATATATAATTGCACAAAACCTTTTTATTTATTTTACCTTTAATTTAGATGAAATAAAATAGATTTAGTTAAAAAATTGTTTTTTTAAATTATATACAACTGCACAACACTTTATAAAACATATTTTTCTTCTACGCGTTTTTAAACAAACCATGTAGTAAATAAATTAGCCAATTATTTGTTTTCTTTTTCAGTAATCAAGCGTGGTAAACTACTGCCCCAGTGAAGCGGCTATTCGCGACTGAGTTAAAAGGGGTGTGTTGGGGTGGCGAATGGGGTTTAAACACGAATACTGTACATTATGTGTAGTTTACAACACCCTAGAGTGTGAGAGCTTGTTAGGGCTTGTGTTTGGTTATTAGGGCTTGTAGGAGTGTCTAAATACCTATTAATGTTATTAAGGTAAAGGTAGCTGCGCCCCGTGGTTTCACCTGCCTAAGTGAGATATAATAATAGTATTTAAAAAAAAACTAAAAAACACGCTTATCTGGCCGTTTTAAGTGGGTCAAAATCGCGCCCAAAGAAGTCGGTTACAAACAAACATACAAACAAAAATACAAATAAATGAATGTAATAATTTTATCAAATTAGTGAATTGTCATAGGTCCTCAATAAATCTACAAAGTTTAAACGAAATCTGGCCGTTCAAAGTGGGTCTAAATCGCGCCCAAAGAAGTCGGTTACAAACAAAAACACAAACATACAGGTGAAGTTAATATAAAGCGTGTAAAAAGTATGCTTTTATGAATTTTATCGTTTTTATTTGTCGTATGAGCTAAGTGGCTAAGCTCAGGTGTCGAGAGCTTTCTAGCCGCTTATAGAAACTGAATTAACAACAAAGTACCTACTAACCCTAAGGACAAAAACTTGACTCAGGCGTTACTTTGCGGAAATCCATTGTAAATAGAAGACAAAATTAAATATTTAGTGTATTTCCGCTGTGATTTGAAACCCAAATATAGATAAGCAAAGGAATCATTGAAATATTATTAAATTCACACCAAATTTTTAATAATATTTTATTTTTTCCTTTGCGTATCTTAATTTGGGTTTCAGATCACAGCGGAAATACACTAATTATTTAATTTTGTATTCTATTGACAAAAACTACGTTCAAAAATGTTTTATTTATTTTCATTAGAATTTTTCAACTTACTAACCTAAACTATGTACATGGAAATTGAATTAACAACAAAGTACCGACTAACCCTAAGGACTAAACTTACGTTTAGAAAGGTTGAGACTTCAGTACAGTAGTACCTAGACCTAGGTACCTTGTAGGGCACAAATTACCCTTGTCAGAAGGGCAGAGGGGTCGATATGTCTAGACAAATCTGCCGTCTGTACCTCTGCTGGGCTACCATTGGTGGCGATTCTGGTGTACACACGACTAAAGTAAATTTAAAATAACTCTGCCTCTTTTCACCGTTAGTGAAAAGAAAGAGACGGCACTATCTAAACCATAGACAAGACAACTAAAAACACCTCAAATATGGAAAATGTAGGTAGTTTTAGAGCTGATACGATTAAATATGTTCTAAAATCGCCTACATTTTCCATATTTGACGTAATTTTAGTTGTTTTGTATATGATTCAAATCGTGTTGTTTCTTTCTGTTCACTAAAGATGAATAGTGACAGGACTAAATTTAGTTTAAATGTATGTTCGCCAGAATTATCACCAATATCTCCAGCGATGTTGCTGACGCAATATAATATGGAATACGGACGGAATAAGTACTTACTATATACTTACTAGCTGACCCGGCAAACATTGTTTTTGTTTTGCCTTAGGTATTAATGAAACTGTTTCAATTATGCATTATATAAAGAGTCTTATCAATACGTAGAACAGAGCAAGGAAAAAAATAAATGTATGCATATCCTGTTACTATGTTGAAAGATTCCAGTAATGTATAAGGCAAAACAACGTTTGCCGAGTCAGCTAGTTTCATTAAATAGTTATTTACAGCAAGGATTCGGAGGAAAGCCAATTAAAAGTCAAGGTATAGATATTATATAGAATTCTCACATAGGCAAGTACGGTTGTTATGATAATTTCTATAAACCAAAGTTAAGATTTAATCATATCAAAGCGTACAGACGTGGGATATTTGATAAACTTACATCTCGTCTTCCAAACATCCGATGTGTCACAGATTATATGTTACGTGTAACCTAAACCCACGTTCTTCCTTCTAGAACGGAAATCGTATTAAACCTATTAAGACGATACGGGAAGCAAAATAGCATATTTCGAAAATCCTATGATTTTTGAGTAAATGACGGCTGATTCTGTGTTAGGATCCTTTAGCGTCAAACACGATTACGTAAAATTTATTCGAAAGTTTTATTTTTTGAAAGATAGTGATTTACAATTAAATAATTGGGCAAGTGCGAGTTGGGCTCGCGTATGAAGGGTTCCGTAACATTGATGTACGGGAGCGCCCCTTAAATATTTATCTTATCTAATCGTAAATTTAAAATTTAATTACAATATATAGCTAATAAGCATTTATATATTTTGTGAAACTATTATGTGTCTAGCAGCTACCGTTATTGATATATAGCAAAAAAATACGAAAAAACACGTTTATTGTATGAGGATCTCCCTTAATATTTTATTATTTTTAGTATCTGTTGTTATAGCGGCACGGCAAATATATATTTTGTGAAAGTTTTAGCTTTCTAGGTATTACGGTTTCTGAGATATAGCCTGGAGACAGACAGACAGACAGCGGAGTCTTAGTAATAGGGTGCCGTTTTTACGTTTTGGGTGTGCTCCTGAGAGTATTTAAGAAATGAAAACAAATATTACCCTTTTTTGAAGACTTTGGATATTATCTAGAACTGTTAGAGCTTATAAATTTAAATATTGTTAACTGCTGATTTAAAATTATTTATATTATTGTTGTTTAATTTAAATCTTGTTTCCAAAATATCCAGGGTTGTCAACGCAATGGCAAGGTTGAGTGAAGTTGCATCTGAAATCGAGTTAATTGCTAGAAATGTTTAATAATAATGCCAAATATATTAAATTAATACAAAAGTATAACCGAATTTATTGAGGGTGCTGTTCCTTAAATTTCAGTGCTAGCTAAGGTCGTAAAATTTGTGCTAGATCTAGCATTGAAAGTGTTGAGTTGGCAACCCTAATAATTTTATGTTCGATAAACGTAAGATCTACTTAACGTTACTTCCAAAGAATATTAATATATTACGATGAAATTTCTGTGAAAATGTAGAATATTATCTTATTCGATTATGTCACGGTACCTTTTCTGTGATAGTAGAAGACAGGGATGTGACAGATCCAATCTTATCTCAAGAAACTTTAGATAAGGATCTTGCTACTTGGAAACAACCTATACATTTATTTACCAATCAGTTTTTTTAGTAGTAATCTCATTTCGGTTCAGCAAGTATGCACGTTAGAAAAGTACAACACACATTAACACACAAACTTTGTCATGTTAGTAGGGTGTATATTGTATCTATCGGCAAACGACCTTGTTGGCGTAAAGGTTACCATGCCGGACTGCTAATCAGAAGGTTCCCGGTTCGATTCCCGGCCCAGCCAACATCTCTGTGCTTAACTAAATTTGTTTGCTGTGGGTCTGGGTGTTAAATATGTATCTATATAAAATATGTATATGTAGTATATCAGTTGTGTTAGCTACCATAACACATACCAGAAATGGTTCAGTATGGGGTCAACCAGCCGTGTGTGAAATGTGTCCTAATATTTATTTATTTTATTTATTCGTACATGTATATAATAGTTATTGTAAGGTCTTTGGATAGAATATAGTCTTTGGATGGTTAACCATACATACACAAGACTGTCTTTTAAAAATTGTAATTTTCATCTAGGAGCTAACCATGGGTCGTATGACACTTTATTGTCGTGAAGCCAAGTCAGAGGCCTTCGGGCACCTTGAAAACTCTCGACACCAGAGCTTGGCCACTTAGCTCGAACGAATAAGAAGAAAGCTGAATGTTTGAACATAAATAAATAATGTTACTTACTCATAACACTGTATAATTTGTTTGTACATATAATTAACTCCTAAAACAGAAATTCTTACAAAATATTTTACTAAGGCTGTTCGCAAAATATGCTAAATGTAGATTTCAATGTCGTTTCACAAATTACTGAAAACACAACATTTGTACTCTGTTTCAAAGTAACTGTTGAAAGGTCACCTTGAAATTTGAATTATTATCCTACTCATTTTATAAATGCGAAAGCTTGTAGTGTAAGTATATTTGAGTGTAATTTCGTTACTTCTTCACACTAAAACGGCTTAGCCAATTTGAAAAGAAAGAAAGAAAGAAAGAAAATTATTTATTGAGACAAATTAAACACAGGACAAAATATAATAATTAAAATAAGTAGTACACATAATCAACTTTAATTTGTCACAACACAGCCTCAACTCAGCATAATGCTGGAAATGGAGGATGAAATTTAGTATAGTCCTTCTTTAGTTGTTTATAAATTCCTTTTCATCCAAAGGTTGCCTAGAGATCGCTTTAGGCGATAAAGCCGCCAATTGAGGCACACTAATTTTAAGTTAATTGTCTTTTACTGTGTCTTTTTTATTTATGTGTCCAATAAAGAATTTATCTATCTATCTATCTATGGATGTAACTTTATATCTTGGACTAACACAGGTTACTTCTAATCGCGGCAGT
This sequence comes from Mellilla xanthometata, assembly GCA_035578125.1. Taxonomy (NCBI): domain Eukaryota; kingdom Metazoa; phylum Arthropoda; class Insecta; order Lepidoptera; family Geometridae; genus Mellilla; species Mellilla xanthometata. The sequence continues at coordinate 7,926,262 of JAPUBQ010000025.1, forward strand.
TAAGCGAACGATAACTAGTTCTTTTTTTAGACAAATCCTTATTTCTTCTTCTAAGTCGATACGCTCTTGACAGAGCAGTCGCAGTCGTCTTGAAGTTGTGGTGGAGGGGACAACCAACACGCCTCACGATGCCATGCCAAATATTTACTTACTATTTACTTAATCTTCGAGGATATGAAAGAAAAGGGAGTAAATGTAGATATGACAGCGAACAGACTCGTGTGGAAGAGGAAAACTTGCTATGCCAATCCCATCTTTTCCCATTTTTGGATTTCTTTATATATTTGTAACAATTACTTTGTCAAATAAATAAATTTTGTATTTTTTGTATTTTGTAATATACTACGGATTTTATTTATTATTCTTTGCGTATGTACTATGTGGCTATTTACTACGAAACTTTAACTAGCTACTTAATGATTAGAGATTGTAAATTATACAACAAATAATACTACGCTTTTTTATAATAAATAAATATATTCCTGCAACAAAAAAAAAACTACTAGGAAAAGGTTAAAGAAGAAGAAGATTTTAAATTTCTTCCTTGCCTTATCCCACTAGGTGGGGTCGGCAGCAAATTTTCCTCTTCCACTCTCTTCTATCAGCCGTCGTCTCTACACTCACTCCTTACACTCTCATGTCCTCATTTACTTAACCTTCGAGTATGTACAACAAAAAAATACTCACTGCGCCCAATAGTTCTCCCAATTCTTCTCCTTACTGGAACCATATCCCCTCGGAAGTGTTGCGGTCTTCGACCTGCCGTTCAGAGAAGCCGTAGACCCTTTTCTATCAGGCAGGCTTACCACGGAAAACCTCTGCGCAGGCTCCGATCTAAACGACTGAAGCGACACCTGGTAGTTCTCGTCAGACTGCAGTGACGACTGGGAACCTCTGCCATTGATATTAGGCTGTTGGTACTCATTTTGACTTTCATACTCGAAGCCATTCAACGACTGACTTCCCGAATCGAACTCAGCTGGTTTTAAAGGCGGTCTCCCATTTCTAAGGAAGGTAAAAGTATCAGCTTTTCCGAAAGACGAATTCTTTTTCAGCATTCTAGGGCTCTCTTGAATGTTGGTGAAGGAAGGCATCTTGCTGTCCTTTTCTAGGTCTATCTCGTGTTCTATTTGGGTCTGAACGTGGGCCAGCATTTCTTCCAAATCACCCAAGTCCGGGTCCAAGTTCATTTTTTGACGACGCATTTTTTGTTGGAATGTTTTTTATCACTATTACTTGAGTTTAGATCACGAAGTTTGGATCATCGCTTTTTGTTTTGAAAATACCACGTTTTTACTAGAATTTGAGACAAGCACCTTTATTGGTGGGTTCTTTGTGTTATGGAATTATTGAAGGTTCACTTACTAAGACACAGCTAACTTCATAAATTGAAATTAGACACTTTTGGTTTAAAAACAAATTAAGTACTTCGAATCATACTACAACATTTCTTAACAACACAACCGCACAACATAAGCTACAGTGTTATTACATGGGATTTAAATTTCTTAAACACATAATCTAATTTAATACTCCATCCATGTAACTTAAGTGTAGTTACAAAAGTTTCTAAACAACACAACCGCGAAACCGTCCAATTATACGAATCAAAACAAATCCACAACTGACAACAATCCAAACCGCATGCGCAGAAAAAAATACACATGCGCACACGCCGATGTACAACGCGAGACTGGCACTTGACTTGACTTCCCTTTATCAATTCCGTGAAAAGACAGAAGCAATGGCCACCTTGAAATGCCAAGCACACCATCCGTTATCTACAACATTCCTTTGACCTAATTCCAACCCTATTCCTAAACAAATAAAGGTGTAAATCTATTTTAAACTATCTAGAAGAGTTTAATCTTTCTTCTACAAACGTTTTTACTTTGAACTCTATTGTAAAGTAGATAAGGTTCAGTCGGCATCAAAACAAAAGGGACGTTGATGGATTGGTACCAGATTTTACCTGTAGTTTTTATAGAGCGTGTGGAATAAATAAGTTATTTTCGCGTGTTTTCTTCTCTGAGATTGGGGAGATAAGTTATTGACAAGTTAGTTTGCTGATTTGTTGATGATTCTGTTAGGGGATTAGTAAGTTAGAAATTGGTAATGTTTTCATTAGAGCAACTTAAAAAATATAAGGCAATTCTTCAAAGACATTGTTTTTTTTATAGGGTTAGCTTTTACCAAACTAGGCTTTGTAGCCTTTGTTACAGCGTATATATACGAAAGGTCCCGAGTAATTTAGATATGTTTTGATAATATTTTATTTATTAGAAAATAAAGCTGGAAATCCCTACGCAACTGACACTATTCGGAGTGTAAATATTGAACTTTCGATTTCGTTCCTTCAAGCTTTCACAGTTAACTCGAGTCAATAAAGAATAATTTGAAAGTAGTTATTCTCTAATTTGTATAATCAAATGAGTGGAAGATAAAATTTACAAAATACCTATGCCATTTTGCTCCCATGGCGGCTTGAGTTGAACAAGTACTGATGCGTGTTATACAGATATATTATTGCCTTTATTGTTGACGAGGGGAAAATCTTCGACAAGATACCTGGCTACGATGGGGCGCAGCCAGGTTATGTGGGATTTGTACCCACTAAAACCCCCCCGGTGACCTGCCTCTGTGCTTAACGGAGGAATGCGTGTTCTTCCGGGAAACATCCCAGAGACCTCCTTACACTGCACACATTTATTGCCTTACTAGCATCACGCCCCGGCTTCGCACGGGCTCTGAAACTGCGAACTAATATCCTAGTTCGCTGCTCTAAAATAATCTAAGTTGTTAAGAGAAACAAAATATAGCCTATGTATGTTGCTCGGGGATAATGTAGCTTCCCAACGGTGAAAGAGTTTTTCAAATCGGTCCAATAGTTTAAGAGCCTATTCACGTCAAACAAACGTAAAATATGTATGTATGTATATGTAGTATATCAGTTGTGTTAGCAACCATAATACGAACTAGAAATGGTTCAGTATGGGGCTAACCAGTGATGTGAGAAATGTGTAAAAAAATAAATTCTCTTTAGGTATAATATTGGTATAGAAACAGCATATGCCACTGACCTACAATTTAAAGACCGACCATACACTAACAATAATTGAGAGCTTGTGACATCATACGACCTACCAAATTAGCATGATGAATCTGCTATCCAACAAATTGACATAGATTTCTTGACAGTTTTACACAACTTTGATTGAGATAATCAAGCTGAGTTAAATTGAGACGTTTAGCTGCTTGCATGGTATGATATATGATACTGGTGACCTAATTTCTGGATGATAAAAATGGTGGGAATATTATAATACAATTACAGGCTTTCTTCTTATCATAATAAGTTTATTTTATAAGTTATAGATGTATGTATGTAATGCTTAGATAAGAGGGTTGTAATCATTTTGAAAATAAACCAATTTTAATAAAAAATAAATAAATCAAAAACTTCTTCCTCCTCGTATGAGCTAAGTGGGCAAGCTCTGGTTTCGAGAATTTTCAAGCCGCCCGAAGGCGTCTAACTTGGCTTAACGAGTGCTTGTACTAAAACTAACAGCTGGGACCTACAATATAACGTGTCATCCAACCTACGCCCAGATGAAAATGCCACTTGAAAAACGACAGTCTGGTGCATGGTCACCCATCCAAACACCGCCCGCATCGACCGTTGCTTAGCTTCGATGAGATCATCCTTAGCTAGCCGGAAAAGCTTCAAAAACAATTGAACGGACTTTATACGGAATCCTCCTTGAGCGGTTCCGACTTGCACTTGATCTATTAAAGTATCAGTAGTCCTTTTAGACGTAAGAATTCTTTTGAGGTGTGGAAACTTTTGACGTATGAAGCTATAAGCATAATATTTCGCATTTCACACAATTGCCAAATTTCCTTATTGTCTACCCGTAGCAGTATCGAGCAATTAGAATGTATGCTAGCCAAGCATTTTAATCCTAAGAAAACGGCTAATAATTCTAAGTGATATAAAAGTATCAAAGGAAAACTCTATAGATAATAATTTTATTAGAGAGAAAAATCATGACGTCATATATCAAGAATTTTACTGGATTTTAGAATATCGATGACGAATAGGTTTTTTTTTGCTAAAGGGTGATTTATTCTTAGAGTATAAGACGAAGTGTGAGTAATTCAGAGTCGGCTGACTTCCACACCAACTGGAAGAAGTTGGGGGATCTTTGCCCAACAGTGAGACAATATAGGTTAGTTTTAAAATAAAGTAGTATAATCCTACTAATATTATAAAGTAGTTAGCTAGGCAGGACAAAAATACGAGTATAAAAATAATACTTATTCTCGTACATATAAACATATACATAGCAAAAGCAGCCTATTAAAATTAAATAGCTATAATCTATTTTATTATTTGAATCAGATTATTTGTCATTTTCGTCGAACTTATTTCCGATTCCGTATGATTCATAAGTAGCGTGTAGATAAAACACGTTGAAAAGTAATTTTCAAGTTAAGCTTTCTTCAAAATCGTTGTTTGGTCACGTTTTACATATTATTACTACTTTGAGTTTAGCTGAAACTATATTTTAATAGTCAATCCCATTTTGTTCCAATCTTTTATAAAATTATTTCATTTCATTTCATTTAATTTTTTTTTATCAATCTTGAAAATTCTCGACACCAGAGCTTGGCCACTTAGATCATACGAAAACGAAGAAACAGAAGTCAATCTCTACGGACTGACCCGCGTCAATCCGCAATAAAAAATAGCCTATACGTTTATCTTCACACCAAATTTCTTGACACAAAATATTATAATATTTTTTGTCATGTGACCTATTTACTTTTGTAAATAATCATATACATATATTTTAATGTAATTTAGATTTGGGCTTTTTAAAAGTGTCTTATAACTTTTGTTATATATATTCCTATCATAAGCATAAGCACCCCACTTTAAGTTTTCAATGCTGGGACTAGGGGCATTTTCTCACGAAGAAAGATATATAAGCCATTATCCAGCACGCTGGCCAAGTGCGGGTTGGCGGATGACACAAGCCTTCGGATATTGCAGCCCTTAAGTTAGTTAAGCGAGTGCAAATACACACATAACTTGATTAACAAGTCATTGGTGTAGGACTGATATCGAACCAGGACCCGTCTGAAAAGCAGACGTTTTTACCACCGAGCCACACTCTACACACTTTACACTTTGACTTGTAACTTTGGTGTTATCAATAGTAGCGATTCTGGCGTACATACGACTAAACTAAATTTAAAGTAGCTCTGTCTCTTTTCGTCATAAATGACCAAAAAGAGATGGTACGATCTAAACCATAGACAAAACAACTAAAATCACGTCAAATACGTCAGATTTAGAGCTGATACAATTGGGTGCGCTCTAAAATTGCTTACATTTTTCATATTTGACGTGATTTTAGTTGTTTTGTGTGTGGTTCAGATCGTGATCTTTCTGTTCACTAATGATGAAATGTGACAGGGCTACTCTAAATTTAGTTTGGCCGTGTGTACGCCAGAATTGCCACCAATAAATGATTTGTATTTGTACTCGCTTTTTCGGTCTGTTCTGTTTTGTCTGAGTGTATGTATTCATATACTATTCATATGTAAATAAATTAAATGTAATTGATAAACAAGTTTATACAATGCAGTACTCTCCATATCGCCTCACTTCCGCTACGGTCCGTTATGATAACAACATAAAAATGTGACACCACTCACAGGCATACTAAACACAGACTCGCATACAAACTGTCGCATATTATATGTACCTACGTATTAGATTTACGACTTGTTTCAATAGAATAACAGATGAAATGAGTTGTAGCTCTGTAGCTCGGCTAGCTAAGGTGATCTGACGCGATCATCGAAGCTACGCAACGGTCGATGCGAACGGTGTTTGGATGGGTGACCATGCACAAGACTGTCGGTTTGAAGTGACATTTTCATCTGTGCGCTACCGTGGGTCGGATGTCATGTAAAATTGCAGGTCCCGGCTGTTAGTATTAGTACTCTGACTTAGCTTAACGACTAGTAGTCGATTTAAGACTTGTTTCAATAGAATAACAGATGAAAAGACTTGTAGCTCTGTAGTTAAGCTAGCTAAGGTGATCTGACGCGATCATCGAAGCTACGCAACGGTCGATGCGAACGGTGTTTGGATGGGTGACCATGCACAAGACTGTCGGTTTTGAAGTGGACTTTTCATCTGAGCGCTACCGTGGGTCGGGTGTCATGTAAAATTGTAGGTCCCGGCTGTTAGTATTAGTACGTAGTTAAGCTAGCTAAGGTGATATGACGCGATCATCGAAGCTAAAACAAAACTAAAACAATTTTTAGTAGGCAAATCCTATGATTCTCTTAGAGGATTTCATAATGATATGAGTACCGCGTATGGTAAATAATTATATTTTTATATTATTACTAGCTGACCCGGCAAACGTTGTTTTGCCTTATTAATTATTTTTATTCTGGTTTCTAGACAAATTCTAGTATAATTCAAATGTTACTTACTTATTATAAGTGTGTATGGTATATGCGTGAAATGGGTATGGAGCGCTATGAACAAACGTTAAGGGAATATAAAAATAACAAACGTCAAAAAATATTATGTTCAAGTTTTTCTAGTTTATTACCTAAAATTACAATATATCAGATATCAATTACGACAGGAACAATAACAAACAACATCAATCTTTTAATGCTATAGTGTGAACCATATCCATAGCACCAATTACCACTTTCAAATGAGCATTATATTCAATATTGAGCTCATACTGAAATGCTAGACGATATAAAATTGTTTTAAAAACAAATAACCGACTCCAAAACCATACCTATTTAATAGTGTTTATTTTAACAAACATTAATTTGTTCTTCTTAGATGGCACCAACGCCAAGAATACAGGATAAATAAAAATTGAAAATTGCATTTTTATAAGTAAATCAAATAAAGTTTTCGCAGTCTGTCACATAAGTACAATATGTGTAGGCATAAAATTATTTTTCACTTTTTAGATACAGTTAGAATTTATAAATGTAGGTATGATTTTGAAGTCTGTTTTTTGTATAATACAATTTTATTGTAAAATTTTTAAGGTTAGTAATGATATTTTTCTAAAGTATTAGGTATTCAAAATTTTTAGGCGATTCTGTTCGAGCCGTTACCAAACAAATTACATAATATTTGTAGTGTCGTAAGTTATGACCCAAAACGTCCTAGGACCAATCGCGAGCGAAGCGTTCCGGATGCGAGCGCAGCGAGCTATGCGCGAGCGAAGCGAGCGCGAAAATTTTTAGCATATTTTTTCGAGCCGCTTGAGCATAAAGAAGTCCAAAGCAGAACAAATTACATTATATTTGTTGAAAAATTTTTACTACGTTCGGGGTCCAGTTTATTAGTACATCAAATTTTATAGCTTCTTCTACGTAAGAACCAAGTGATCAAGTTATGGTATCGAGAGTTTTTCAATCCCCTGCCTTAGTTTAACGACTGTTTGTACTAAGAGAACCTACAATTTAACGTATAATCCGATCCACAGTAACGCACAGATCAAAATACATTTTTTTACAACAGTCATGTGCAGGAGAGGTTACGCAATAAAGCAACTTACACGCGGGTGGAGCCGCGGGCAACAGCTAGTAGTTAATAAGAGAGTTACATTGAGATAGCAAAATGATAATTGTAAACAATACGATACATACGATACATAAACAATTACGAAGGTCGAAATTTGTGTAAACAGTGTAGAGAGAGAAGTCTTTGAAGAAGAATTGTGTGAATGAAACAGGCGACCGACTTCAGTCTATGGCATAGTGTGGCATTTCACTCACCAGTAAAGTAAAGGCGCGGCAAATTTTAAGTATTTAAGATTGGTAATACTAAGCATATGTATATCAGGTTAAATTTTGTTAGTTATTTCCTTCAAATAAAAATAGATTTTTACTCGAAATACAGTTAAAGACATCATATTTGATCAGTTATCAAGCGAAATGAAAAATGAATAAAATACTAAAATGGCCATAAAAAATAGGGGTTGATAATAAAAAAGTAAAAAATTAGGGTTGTTTGTATTTTTTATGCCACTTTATACAAAAATGAAATAAAAAAAATCGTCGAAGATGATAAAAATATTTAAGGGTGATCAACCCTTATCACTTAGGGGTATAAAAAATAGATAGTAGCCGATTCTCAGACTTACTGAATACGTATATAAAATTTGGTAAAGATTAGTCAATCCGTTTCGAAGGAGTACGGTAACAAACACTGTGACACGGAAATTTACTAAAATGGCCATAAAAAAATAGGGGTTGATGATAAAAAAGTAAAAATTTAGGGTTGTATGTAATTTTTAATGCCAATTTATATAAAATTAAAATAAAAAATTCGTCGAAAAAATAAAAAAATATATTTAAGGGTGAACTACCCTTATCACTTAGGGGTAAAAACGTTCCACGTTGGCCGATTCTCATAGCTACTGAATACGCATATGAAATTTGGTAATTAATGATCAGTCAAGCCGTTTCGGAGGAGTGCGGTAACAAACACTGTGACACGGAAATTTTATATATAAGATCTTGACTTGTCAATATTTATTTATCAATAAATGTCTGTCTTCTGTATTCTAAGCAACAGTCGATGCGGACGCTGTTTGGATGGGTGACCAGACAAATCGTATTTTCTGTTTTTTTTTTTTTTATTTGAACGTCTGGGACGTTACTCTCTCATTTCTTAAAGATTAATGCGAGCAACAACGCGACACTCAGCTAGTATACATTAAATAGGTCGATAAACAAGCCCGCATATATTATGTGTACAAAATGTAATATTAACAGTAAGAACCAGTACAATAATTGTCAACCAATGAGAGTCTGTCAGATTGCCCACTTCCGGTCCATTGCGTATATCCGGTTAGTATAATTAATGGGCCCTTTGATGCCGTTAGGGAGATCGTCCAATTAAACCAAGTAAAGGGCATTTGTACTATGGAATTTTCAAAGTCAAAGTCTAAACACGTTTATTGAAGAATATAGGTTAACACAGTTGGTGACAGTATAAAATAATTAGTACCTGTATATTAGTACTTATATAATATTTTTTTAATATGATACTCGTATTTTCTAAAAATGATTCCTAGCTAGATCGATTTATCGCCCCCGAAACCTCCTATATACTAAATTTCATGAAAATTGTTGGAGCCGATTCCGAGATTCCAATTATAATTATATATACACAAGGATTGTTCATTTAAAGGTATAAGATTAAATATCACTATATTATCACTTGACATATAATGGCAATATAATAGGGCAAGTAAAAAAAAAATACAGTGTGTACTGCGTCATCTTCTTTTAAGGCGAAGATACTGACAAAACCTTGATTTTACAGTTGTGTTCCTATAAATCAATCGTAAGCGGAAAAATATCGAAAAAATAGCTTAAAGGCCGTCTAAAGAACCACTTTCAGAATATTTATACTTATTTTGGTCTTCTGTCATGGCTTGACTATTGTTTGTAGGTACAAACAATAAAAAACAATAATAATAAGACTTACAGCCGAGACCTACCAAATTAAACGTGTCATCTGACCCACGGTGACTTCTCAAAAGTAAAGGTTTTTTAATGATAGTCTCGCAGTATGAGCACTGGATCATACATTGTAAGGGCTGCGAAGCTTTGGCTTCAAGCTGTGGTCAAATGCAAACCTATAATATATAAAAAACTAGCTGACCCGGCAAACGTTGTTTTGCCACACTTAGGGGTATGAAAAATAGATAGTGTAGCTTATATGACACGTTCGTAGATTTACCATAGCAGCGCCATCTATTGATTACTTGCTCAACCCAGTCGAAAGGTATCGACATCTGTTAGAATCATTTGGAGTAACCAGATAATTGTGACTGTCAAATAATAACAGACAATAGTAATTAGCAATAAATTAAAATTGCGACTATAATTTGAGATTTAAACTATCCTATCTCTCAAGTTGGATCAAACTGCACATGGTGTGCGAATTTTATTAAAATCGGTTAAGTGGTTTAGGAGTCCATTGAGGACAAACATTGTGACACGAGATTTATATATATTAAGATAAAAAATAAGTAATTTGCTTGGTCTCCCATCCGTAGACTTAACTTCGATGATCGCGTTAGATCATCTTAGTAAGCGGAGCTGCAGACTCAACTTAACAGTTATTTAACTACTTATTTCTGTACCAGTTCTCAAAGAACGGAAATCGAACTGCTTTTTGTAGTTATTACCTTGTGGTTATTACAACTATGCAAGTCTGTATGGCGGTTTCTTAATGACAAGGTAATGAGTGGAAGTGTACCAATGATAACACTGCTCTACAAAAAAAACACTTTTTCTTGTTGCCCTGGATATCGTCGTATTTTTTTACGATCTCAGGTGCTAGGATTACGAATATACTCATGAAAGTTCTCAAAGTGCTCATATTTTCATGATTTTTGCATATCTTATAGTTGAACAAGTATAGCCTTGTTAAAAGTAAGATTAACCTTTGCATCCTTTTTTGACATAAAAATGTGAGCATTTCTTACTAAAACATTGATAATTTCAAAAGTAGTGTGCATAAATAGAACCTAAATTATTATCATATCTAAGGCAACAAAACCTCTGTAAACCAGTGTAATGTCTCAGTTGATGGCCGATATACGCAGGAGCGAGCAAAGGACGGAGTCATAGTCCGTTCGGTAGAACAGGACGGAATATAAACCCCTTTTTTATCCTTGATAGGTTCGCGTTTGACTACAGCTAGCCTGATGTTAAGCTGCACTGCAGTCTACGGTGTGGCACGCTTACCTAGAAGATACCTATTAACTCTACTTTTGAAGGCCCCCGGATGATACCTATTTGGAAACAGAGACTCCAGGTAGTGAGTTCCAAAGCTTCGCAGTCCTCACAGTAAAGGTCGACGCAAAGCGTTTTGTAGGAAAGTTTGGAACTTCAACTCTTTATCGGTGTCTCTTCACTGAACAATCCCTGACTTAACAAAATGTTAAGTCAGGGATTTTCTAAGATTATGATTTATACTTGTTGAGTTGTTTCTTAATCAAAAAAGTGTTTAATCTAAAAGAGAATATTATTTTAACACAAATCTATTCAAATACCTTATAGGTGAACCAGCCAGCGGTCATTTCAGATAGTCAGGAATAAATTGCACACAAAACAGGGCACTATTTGTTGGAGTGTACGGTATAAATTTGCCTGAACAGCAATCCAGAGCACGTGGAAGTCTAGCCGGCTAGTTTACCGCTGAATTATTGATTTGTCTCTGCTCAGGTTGACCACAGATAATATCGAAATAATAAAAATAAAGTTACCTTTAGTAATTTCTTTAATTTATTAAATGTTACAATATACAATTAAAATGTCAAAATTAAATTAAATTTATTATAAATTACTTAATTCTAACTAAATAACCTGCCCCTTATAGTTCCCGGTGCAAAGGTGCCCATCAGACTAACAGCGCTGAATGGCAATCGCTATCCTTTGCACCAGGAAAGATCCGGAGCGGGAGTCACCGGTTGATTTGTTAAGCCTTTGCCCAATTTCTTTGAGCAAAGCCCTAGCTAGCATCCTTGCCCCAACATTATTACAATATTAACAAAAAATAAAATAGAGTAAAATCTTATATATAAAATTTCCGTGTCACAGTGTTTGTTACCGTACTCCTCCGAAACGGCTTGACTGTTTTTTTCCAAATTTTATATGCGTATTCAGTAGGTCTGAGAATCGGCTACTGTATATTTAGTTTTTTTTTTTTTTAATTAAGGTAAAACAACGTTTGCCGGGTCAGCTAGTAGTGTATAGAAATAAGTTAAGATAAAACACGGGGCTAAAACGGCAGATCATAGGGTTTATTTTTTTTCTTGATAGGTATGCGTTTGACTACTAAAATCTACGCATGACTGACTTTACACTCTATTATGTAATTAATTAACAACTAGGCGAATGGTATCTATTGATGGGAGTAAGTCATACGTATCGAAATGTGAGGAGTTTTTATCGATAAAGCATGTATTATGATATCGATATTTGACGAGTCGAATTGTGGAGTACGGAATTACAAAGTAATTTTGTTTAAATTAATACCAGAGGCGACTAAAAACATTTATAATTTGATTTTTTTTATACACTAAGGTTATCGAGAATTCTGATTAATTTGTTGTCATAAAAATCTGTTAATCATGTGGGTATAAATTGCAAATAAAACTAACTAATACTTTCTTTGATAAGAAACAATTGCTAGGCTTACAGCCGTACGAATTAACGAAACGAACAATACTACATTTTTTACCGACATATTGTACATATTTTCATCGACAAATCCCACCCCTACGCTCAACACTTTCGACCAGAGAAATTTATCGAGAATAGTGGTGTATTCAGTCATTAGTGTCGATAATTGGCTTACGTTAGTACGTGAGTAGCAATTGTTCGATAATTATCACTAGTGTATCGTAGACCATAGTATTGCTTTGCAAAAGCAGTTCCCAATTTTTCGTTCACATTCCCACTGTCTTCTCTCACAAGGAGAGAGATACAAGCCATAATTTACTATGGAGGCCAAGTGCGGGTTGGCGCATAAAGTGTTGCTTATCACCAGGCAAGCTGTAGTTAAAAGCAAACTAATAAGTTGTTAAAAAAAACAATTCAAAAGCAGATGTTTTCCCACAGAGCGACACTTTTTTCGGAGGTCTCCTTTTTTATGGGGGAGAAACTCGAATCGACTTCGTTAGCGTAATGGTTATCCATGCCGGACTGCCAACATGAGCCAGAGAACAAACTGCCGGATTGACAACAAGAGAAGAGGGTCCCGGGTTCGATTCCCGGCAGGGCCAACATCTTTGTGATGAACTTAATTTGTTGGCTGTCAGTCTGGGTGTTAGTAAGTTTTGGACTAACAGGCCGTGAGTGAAAAAAAATAACAGAAAAGCAAAAGCAGCCTGCACACGTTCGGGACATTCTCTCACAAGGAGAGAGATATAGGCCATAATCCTCTTCGCTAGCCAAGTGCGGGTTGGCGGATCAGAATAGATAAAATACTAAAAATTAATGTCACTAACTGATTCGAACCTGTCCTGCAACGAGGTGGAGTATACGGAAAAAACAGGTAGTGGATGGAGACGAGATGCCCAGGATAGAGTCAAGTGGGAGAGGCCTATGTCCAGGAGTAGACGCAGACAGGCTGATGAAGATGATGAACTGATTCGAGCTGCAAGTAGGTTTTCTGAATAAATAAACAATTATTTCGTAAAGGGTTAAAGTATGCCACAAATGCCGTATTTAATTACGCAAAGTTGAGCCCAGGATAGAGTCAAGTGGGAGAGGCCTATGTCCAGGAGTAGACGCAGACAGGCTGATGAAGATGATGAACTGATTCGAGCTGCAAGTAGGTTTTCTGAATAAATAAACAATTATTTCGTAAAGGGTTAAAGTATGCCACAAATGCCGTATTTAATTACGCAAAGATGAGCCCAGGATAGAGTCAAGTGGGAGAGGCCTATGTCCAGGAGTAGACGCAGACAGGCTGATGAAGATGATGAACTGATTCGAGCTGCAAGTAGGTTTTCTGAATAAATAAACAATTATTTCGTAAAGGGTTAAAGTATGCCACAAATGCCGTATTTAATTACGCAAAGATGAGCCCAGGATAGAGTCAAGTGGGAGAGGCCTATGTCCAGGAGTAGACGCAGACAGGCTGATGAAGATGATGAACTGATTCGAGCTTCAAGTAGGTTTTCTGAATATATAAACAATTATTTCGTAAAGGGTTAAAGTATGCCACAAATGCCGTATTTAATTACGCAAAGATGACTAGTCGGGTCGAGACTATCTTGGGAATTTTCATTAAAAAAAGAGAGCGGCATGTCCTTGGGACATAGACGTGATGGGACAGAACATACAGGGTTATTAGAGACGGGCAAGCTTAAGCCAAGTCAGAGGCCTTCGGGCGGCTTGAAAACTCTCGACATCAGAGCTTGGCCACTTAGCTTATACGAAGAAGAAGAGACTAGAATCCCGTCCCGGCTTTGCACGGGCTATAAAATAATCTAAGTTGCAAAGAGAAACAAAACATAGCCCATGTTACTCGGGAATAATGTATCTTACCAACCGGTCAAAAGGAATTGATCAAATCGGTCCAGTAGTTTCGGAGCCTATTCGCGTCAAACAAACTAACAATATAACTTTTCCTCTTTATAATATTGGTATATGTAGATGAGAGTGCATACTAATACAGTTTTATTACTAGTATGGGTTGCCAAACAGTCCCTCTGTTTAAATTTACTTTATCGAGTAAGTTACAATATGAATGTTTTCAAGTCCAATTTTTTTGCAATATTTAGTAGGTACTACTATTTTAATATTTAGAAGTAGTAATAGTTCATTTAAAACTGGGGTTACATATTTTGTATAGTCCAACAAAGAACTTTTATTATTACTATTAATTAAAAATATGAATGTATGAAATCAGGCATGTATGTAATTAAAATCCAGGATTATCATATAAACTTTTTTAAGGTTTTAGCCCAAATTAACGCAGGCAACACTTTATAAAATAAAAAATAACTTTTTTGTTTTCATTGGCTGAAAACTATTTCCATAAAACCCTGTATGAAGTACTTACTACTGGAGTCTCCGAAATAGGCATAGCGAAGGAAAAAACGTGAGGGACTTTGTCATATAACTGGTCTTTATTCTATGGGAAAAGAAACTGATACAACCTTATGACAATTTTAATTTTTTCTTTCATAAAATACTTCATAGTCCCTATAATATTTTTGCTGGGTATAGACCTCAATACAATACAATACAATACAATACAATACAATAATCCTTTTAGTCTTAGCAAATTTTAATATTTTTGAATAGAAAACAAAGAGTTTTTGTGTAAGTAGACCTTTTTTTATTTTAAGCGAATACATTTATGGATATGAATATGGAGCTTGCAGAATCGTTATTAATGTTTAAAAAGAAATATACTAGGTGTTTTAAATTTAAAAATACATTGTAAACTCTATATAACGACACTGCAGGGACTGTGTATTTTATGGCGTTATAGAGAGTGGTCGTTAAATAGGGGTCTGTTTCTTGATATTGATATCCACCTATACATATTGCGAACCTATGTACTTTGTGCGAACCGCCAAGATGTGTTTTCGTTGCCAAACTACGCCATTTCCCGAAAACTATAATCTTGCGGTTTTCAAGGCACGAGTGTACCGGTTCCTTCTGGGCAAGCACGCTCAACCTCAGATCACAATATCGCTTACCATCAGGTTAGTTGTGATCAAGCGCAACCCCATTCAGTAAATAAAATTGGGTTATAAAATCACTCGTCAAACCATCATGGTTCTAACAACAAGTTCAGTGGGAAAAAATAACAATGTCTACATAACGGTACTAAACTATAATAATTGTGACTTTGATGAGGTTTCACGGGTCATTATCATTAAAAACAATTATAGAAGGAAACAGTCTTACACTATTCAGATCTAAGTGTAAGATGCAGATGTCAAATCAAGTAATACATCCTGTATTCGTGTTAGTATGTCCTAGACGCGTACTAAGAACGGATTTTTGGAATTTCCACCCCTAAGGGGGTGAAAAGGGTAAAACAGTTTCTATGAAACTTCTTTGTCTTTAAACTTCCAGAAATGAAATTTAAAATATGTATAGTTTATGTAAAATCAAAAATAATGGTATCAAGTATTTTTGCCAGGGGTGAACTAAGGGATTGTAATGGGGGTGAAAGTTCGTATGGAAAGTTCTTAATATATCAAAGTCTTGAAAGTAACTATGATAGTAGTTTATTAAATGCTTTTTAGCCGCGTATTGGCTAATGTTAGTAGAGTAAATGAAACAGCAGTTACAGGAACAATATTTATAATTATAAAATAAAATTATGAAAAAAAATTGCCAGGGGTGCATTAAGGGATATGCCATTGAGGTTGAAAGTTCGAACTGCAAGTTATGTGATTTTGAAATTAAATACGTAATAATTGTTTGGTTGAAGAAGCGACCTACACGCGGGCGGAGCCGCGGGCAAAAGCTAGTTGTCTTTATTTTGTGTGTGGTGTATTGTATAGTTAGTTAAAATCGCTTAACCTAAAAGCTACCAACTTATCTCGCCTAAAAACAAGTTCCCAAAGGAAACTACTTAAAGTTTAGGAGGCTTACACAATTCTTAGTTCCGCATGACCAAACCAGATTGAAAAGACTTTTGCCTCTGTTCCGCTACAGATTCCATTTACTACGAGAACTGAACTTCAAATCAAGCCTTTAAACTCAACAGTTTAAGGTTCAAATTTGCTTGAAATGCTTAACAGATTCTGTGGTTACTAAAATCCATTGTTGATCCTATGCAGTGACGGTTAAATTAACGGGTCGAAGCATTTTTAAGTGTTTTTTTATTGAGTTGCAGTTGGTATTATCTTTTGTTTGTCGAAGTAACAGTTGAGTGCCAAAGAACTCGTAAAGACTAATTGGTTGAGTCCACTTCCTCGATTAGTTTAATTTCTTAATCTCGGCTTTTGAAGTTAGTTGTAACTGTAAGTACCATTTATTATTTATGTTATGTATTAAAAAGAAGGTAAAAACTGTCTTCAATAAAAAGTAGCGTTTCAAATTAATATTACATTTTTTGAACGTTTGAATTGGTTTCAACTTCGTAATTTTTGCTGTTTTAATAAAATATTTTGTGTATATGATTACTAAATTAATAAAAATTATACGTTAATTGTATAAATCCATTAACACAAAAATGCGTTATAATTATCTAATAGCATCATTTATTGTATGTTCTTTTTTGTTTTGTGCACAATAAATTTATTTTCTTTCTTTCTTTCTTCTCGCTAACATAAATAAATGATAGCGATCAAGAGGAACCGAACTTTCAAATGTTGTGTTTAATATACGCAAAATCCTGAATCCAAAATCACATGTTTTGGAAGCCCAATATTAAAAGCGGTCCATGAAATACGAAAGTTGAGCACCACTGCCTAGAGAAAACAGTTTCCTAAAGAATATTGCCATTGTGGTAGGATTGTATCGCAGGAAAGAAGCCAGCTGTATTCTGCTTAATTTTTTACAATGAACGCGAACTAGACGGTTCACTTAACTATATCTGGTTTGAGGTTTCAGATTTTAGAGATTTCGAGACAGTTTTGAGACGTCATCAACTTTTCCTTTGTTTTTATATACAAGAGTTATCCTACTGATATAATATACGCGAAAGTTTTTTTTTATTATTAATTAAATTAATCTTCCTACTCCCCAGATTGATTTTTGGGAGTCTACTTAATATAATTCTATCCTACATAATATCATCTATCCTACTTAACATCATTCTATCTTAGTATACTTTGACTTACTATTTATTTACATAACCTATTTAGTGTGTTCATAACATCATTCTAACCTAGTCTATTTTATCCTATTATTTACATAACCTTACCAAAGTAGTTTTTATTCTTTATACGCGAAAGTTTATGTGTGTGTATGTGTATATTTTTTATTTCTTCACGCTTAAACGGCTTAACCGATTTTGATGAAATTTGGTGTGAAGATAGTTTAGACCTTGGATTAACACTTATACGCGTATTTTCATCGAACACAGCTAAGAACTCTTTAGACTACAATCTAACATCTTTCAAATAAAAATAAAAAAATATTAGGACACACACGGCTGTTTTACCCCATACTGAACCATTTCTAGGTCGTATTATGGTTGCTAACACAGCTGATATACTACATAAAGATACATACATTTTTATATAGATACATATTTAACGCCAAAATCGGTTTATCCGTTCGTGATTTAATCTGCCACAGACAGACAGGGACATAAACTATGTCTCATTATGCGCTGTGGTATACATTTTCATAATATTGACATTGAAAGTCAATTGAACGATACCAATCCACTTGACTGAATTGATAGCGTGTCAACGGGTGTCGGGGGACGCTCGTATTAGAAGGTACAAGGTATAAAACTATCATAGAATATATTAATTTTCAAAACTATCAAGGTATAAACTATCATAGAATATATTAATTTTCAAAACTATCAAGGTATAAACTATCATAGAATATATTAATTTTCAAAACTATCAAGGTATAAACTATCATAGAATATATTAATTTTCAAAACTATCAAGGTATAAACTATCATAGAATATATTAATTTTCAAAACTATCAAGGTATAAACTATCATAGAATATATACATTTTTCAAAACTACCTCATTATATAGGAGTCAAATAAAATGACTTGATTAGTACACATACACTATGACAGATTTCAAATTCAAGTTAGTCACTATGATACTTGATACCCATATAATGGGATGGGAAAAAGGCGGATATTATTAAAACATTTAAGGGTTTTTTTTTGTTAGCGGCCGTCCAAGATACGGCTTTTATCAAACAAAGAGCACTTGCACTTCGGCCTAATAATCAAGTATTTATACGGTATAACTGTATACATATGTACATACTTACGGCAGCAAATTTCTCTCGCGATTCAGCGAGGAAATGCTGCCAGCCTAATGGGTACGTTTGGGTGAGGGGCTTTGACGTAGTCTTTTTAGGATATAAGACTTAATTTTATTTATTTTCATTATTTTTAGATATGACCATAATAAATGTTTATTATGTACATATAATATTTAATTTTTGACGTATAATTAAATAATTATCAATAAATGGTTATTATTTTCATATATGTACAAACTCTAAGAAATAAAATTCACATGTTCTGTACAAACTAAAAAATTAAAACACTACAATTTAAATTAAGGTAAAAACATCCATCCAAGATATTGCTGCTTGGCATTTCCCAAAATACAGGCAGCAATCCCCCATAATCTTATCTTATATCTTTAAATGAGCAATTCTTATAAATATATAATTGGAATCTTTGAATCGGCTCCAATGATTTTCATAAAATTTAGTAAATAGGGGGTAAATAAAAATCTTAATCAATTCATCATTCACACACAAAAATACGTGAAACTTAACACTTCTTCGTTTTGAAGCGATAGTAAGCAAAATAAGTAACACAAACGCTACTAAAGTCTATCTAGATATACATATATTGAGATTTTCGTTTAATATTTACCTAAGCGATAGCTATAGCTAAGTAACCATCCCACATGCATTTAGCAATTGAGGTCAGATATCTCGGCAACAAGCGCAAGATGGTGGGAAGTACTTTTCTCTATCATCTTATTGTAATATGAATATATACCCACGTTACTTAGTCATACTTTTACTGGGATGTTTTTGACGTGACAACGTCTTAAATTAGGTTGCGGCTGGGAGTCACTTATGAAAAAGTGTAACGCCCGGTAACGTTACGATGAGTCACCGAACGAGAGAGAGGCCCGCCGAATGCCTTGCGTCTCTCTCCCACTCAACTATGATCGGTCTGCCGCGCGCGCAGCACGCGGCAGACGTTGTCACGTAAAATCTTCGCCTGTAAAACCGACTTTACAGGCAACAATTTTTTTTTTTAGTAGCGCCTGTAGCTCGGCTAGCTAAGGTGATCTGACGCGATCTATTTATTTATTTATATTATTTACTAGCTGACCTGGCAAACGTTGTTTTGCCTCACTTAGGGGTATGAAAAATAGATAGTGTAGCTTATATGACACGTTCGTAGATTTACCATAGCAGCGCCATCTATTGATTACTTACTCAACCCAGTCGAAAGGTATCGACATCTGTTAGAATCATTTGGAGTTAACAGATAATTGTGACTGTCAAATAATAACAGACAATAATTAGCAATAAATTAAAATTGCGACTATAATTTGAGATTTAAACTATCCTATCTCTCAAGTTGGATCGAACTGCACATGGTGTGTGTTAGTCATAATAGTCACATAAATAGTTAGTCTACTTGTGCCGAGATGTCGGTAGTACATCCGCTGTGTCAGTCAGGTCACTGCGTCGCCGTTTGCGGTGCACCGCGACACTAGATCCCTAGATCTTCTGTCGGTCTGAGACCTACGCTTTACTAAGTTCAAACTTTAAATGCACATGCGAGAAGTCAAAGTCAAAGTCATATACATTTATTGCTTCGTTATGGCATAATTAAGATGTTATACATTTAAATAAATTTTATTTAAAAGGTTGGTATCACATAACGGACCCTGTTCGGGTATTGCAACACAAGAGGAGTGAGCCGGTTTATTTGCATGCAAAAAATAAATCCTTATCGTTTAGAAATTCGTCAATAGAGTGAGAAGCATGCAAGCTAGAACTGTAACTGTAATGACAAAAACAATCTGATGGACAACCTCGTTGGCGTAATGGTTACTATACCGGACTGCCAATCGGAAGGTTCCGGGTGCGATTCCCGGCGCGGCGAACGTTTTTGTGCTTAACTAAATTTGTTGGCTGTGGGTCTGGTGCGTGTTTAATACGTATCTATAAGTATGTATATGTAGTATATCAGTTGTGTTAGCTACCTTAACACAAACTATAAATGGTTCAGTATGGGGTTAACTAACCCTTGTGAAATGTCAAATTTAAAAAAAAATAGCTCTCACTTAGAATTTTCAATTCTAGAAGATGCCATAGACATAACACTTCACACTCGAACTAGAAATAGGCTTTCTAATCGACCATACAAAAATTTCGCCCCGAAAATTATATCCAGGATTTACAATACAGACAATTAGTCTAACGAGTTAGTTAATTTAATCATTCGGGTGAATCCAGTGCTACAAAGAAGTGTATTAAAAAAAGATTAAGATTACAACGAACTATCAAATAAAAGATACATTACGAAGTAAAAGCGTCAATAAACACTTTCATCACGGCAAATATTAACATCCCATATGGCGCTAAAAGTCGTCCCACGTATAATTTTATCTGTTCATGTGGGTAGTTCAGTATTACAAATAAGAACGTTCCACATTTGAATTTCGTTACTTTAGGTCAGTCGCGCGTTGGCGGTCGAGATGAGTGGACGCCTTTATATGGTCCTTTGTCGTAGATTTATTGCATTAGATGCCATATTGGTTGCGTTCACAGTTATTTTAATTGCCACTTTTATAAACTATTTCGGTTTTTTTTTTAGAATGGTTGGTAAATATGATATAAAGTTCGTGTTTACTAAATCATACTTTCAATCTTTCATAATTCACATTCAAAAATATGTGAAGAGAGTAACTGTGTGTTTCGGGAGTCTCATTGAGAGACAGTAATTCTTAACTAGTAATGCTCTACCTTAGTAATAGCCTAGCAGTGTAGATTACTAAAATAACTCATTAATCGATTTTTTGGAACCGATTATTATAGACTTTTAAATCGATTATTTAATCTAAACGTTTTAAATAATCGACTATGATGTACTAGTCTATGCGTTCTTAACAATAAAATAAATAAACGTATATATTCTATATTTTACTAAGTCCATAGAGATAAGACATCTCACATTTCAATCTTCACTTTCATCTTTTCTAAGATCATAAAACAATAATAAAATCTTTAAATAACTTATTTCTCAGTAGAAGAGATCGCGTGCCGTAGTTTCACCTAGTTTATTACTTTTAGTTTAATTATGAAAGACTTCATGGAATTAATTAATTAAATTAAGCTGTCAACAAATTATTAATGACTGGGAATGAGTGGGAGGATCTTATGATTAATGGCTTTATATATTTTTGTTAATAGACGGCATAAAATGGTATTGAAATGGTATTTGTGTTTTATCTGATATGCTTGGAATAAACATTTCAGAAGTTCGCCGCTAATTTAGGTCATATAATGTTGGACCGATTAAGACTTTCTTTGATGGTTGGACGGAAAACTAACCAGTATAAATTAAAGAACTAGAAACTAACTTAGAGAGAGTAATAGCCGAGCCTACAATTTAACGTGTCATCCGAACCACGGTAGCGCCCAGATGAAAGTGCCACTTGAAAAACGATAGTCTTGTGCATGGTCACCCATCCAAACATTGTCCACACAGCTATGTATGTCGCAAAATACAAGATTATATGTATGTATATGTACTCGTATATCGACCTCGATTTACCGTGAGTAGCGGGGCAAGCACGGCTCACTGGACCATTTCTCCACCGGGGGAGACAACTAATCTGTTCATTTTTGTTACTTTACGTTTTTGCTGCGTTTGAAGTTGTATTTTTGTACATTTCTTCAAAATCTTTGTAGAACAAATAATATTTCTCGTTTGATTACAAAAATTAAAACACAAAGTAATTACGTATATGCCCTTTTTCCCACTTCCAAATTAGACGATAGTCTGTCCCTGCCATATGTCAATCGAAGAGTAATTATTTCATTTTACTTGGAAACAGCGGGGAATGGTGACATACAATGTTCACGATTAACGTCAAGTAGAAATATTTTATACGAGAAATTGTTTCTTACTGGCATGGTAATAAGGTGGATTTCCATTCCGAGGTGGAAAAATTGGTGGAAAGACTATAAGTCCTTATCCCGTGCTCGCCCCGCTGTTGTCGTGAAACCAAAACCAATTGTCCGATTAGCAGAACAATGCACGATAAGCTCAAACGTAATAGTTTATTGATAAACTCTGTTTTGAATGAAATATAATACAGTGTTGTCAAAACTTTGTTTCGTCAAGGGAAAAATTTGACAACATTTTTAAACGGAGTTGGATGCCGTTTTGTCATACGAGTATTTAAGACATACCTAATATTTAAGACAACCGGGAACCATGTTCGGCGGTAGGAAATTATAAGCGGTTTAAAAAAAGGTTTTCTTGAGTCGCAGAGAAGTCAAAATCAGTAAAAAAGAAAACCATAACAGTTCCCACAAACGCAGCGAAAATATCAAAATCATGTCTATTAAACTGTATCTATTTTAACTGTGTCAAGCTTTTCATTAGTTTTAGTGATGTAAAAATCATAAGAAGAAAAAACAATCGATAAATTCACTTTCGTATAACAATCGCAATTCGAATAACTTAAATAAAAAATACACAAATTATTACAAGCTTATTCTTATTTAACCTTGTCAGTTAAGTTACAGTACTGTTATCAAGAATTTCTCAATGCCAAATAACGGGTAACATAACTCGATTGTTGCACAAAAAGTTTCATGCATGAAATATTTTAATTGGTTTTGCGTGAGAAGAGAACTATCATGTTTGTTAAGATATTTTAATGTTATTATTAATTGCTGCTTTCATTCGTGAAATAAACATACTAAAACAGAAAAAACTTATTTTAAGTGTGGCTTATAATTAACATTTATCGTTAACTTCCCATAATATTATAAAAAAATAAGTTTTCGCTGAATTTGTGAACTATTTTGAACTTAAATCGTAGTGCTCGTAGCTCGGCTAGCTAAGGTGATCTGGCGCAATCATGGAAGCTGAGCAACGGACAGTGTTTGGATGGGTGACCATACACAACATTGACGTTTTTCAAGTGACATTTTCATCTGGGCGCTCCGTGGGTCGTATGAGACGTTAAATTGGTCGATGCGGACGGTGTTTGGATGGGTGACCATACACAAGACTGCCGTTTTTCAAGTGGGTCGGATGAGACGTTAAATTGTAGGTCCCGGCTATAAGTCTTAGTACAGGCAGTCGTTAAGCTAATTTCAGAGGCTTTCGAGCGGCTCGAAAAAATACGATATCAGTGGTTGACCACTTAGCTCATACGATGAAGAAGAATCGTGAGAATCGTATATGTAACTCTTAACGGTAACCGATTGAAATAAAGCCTTGTGTATAAATAGCTTAGAGACTGGATTAACAGACACTTTTCACGCAAAATAACTCTGTGGGGCACAGTTCGTGAACTTCTTCTTCACCTTATCCCATTTAGGTGGGGTCGGCACAGCAAATCTTCTTCTTCCACTCTCCTCTATCAGACGTCATCTCTACACTCAATCCTTTCTCTCTCATGTCCTCAGTCACACACTCCATCCATGTCTTTTTCGGGCGGCCTCTTGCTCTTCTTCCTTGCACTACCATTTCCATACATCTCCTAGTGACATGCATCTCCTCTCTACACATCACATGTCCATCATACCACGAGTTTGTGAACTCTCTTACAAAAAAAAAACTGGCGATGATGTATTTTTTTCTTCACGTCAACTGACAATACAAATAGTCCAGTAAACGTCCATTACAACACATGTTCAAGAGAGAGAACCGTGACCATCGGTTGGGCCGCAGATGGCGTAAATCTGGCAAGTACTCGCATAAAAAACCCAAAGGTCGAGGTACCAGGTCAGTTCAGACATTTGCCCTTTGTAAAATTTACATAATCTCGCTTCAACTGGCGGCGTGTTTTGAAACGGTTATGTAACTTTTTGAAACTATGTAAAGCAAAAGATACAGTGTAAACTCCATGTAACGTCACTCGATTTAACGAGACTCTCTAAAGCGTCGAAATCAATTGGCTTTAGTTGGTTTGGCTTGTATTCCATACAATAATACACTTTCTCCATTCAACGACCACTCTCTATAACGCCATAAAATGCGTTGTTCCTTAAAAATAATAATAAAAATAATAAATCTTTATTCAAAACGATCTTCAATTCAATACCAGCCCTACCATCCCTCCACTTTTGCCCAGGACAGACAAAAGTGGAGGGACGGTAGGGAGGCCTTTGCCCTGCAGTGGGCTGATTTAGAGGCTTAGATAGATAGATAGATTTATTCAAAAACAATGTACATACTTAATCTTATCGTAACGTAACTTAATGTCGTTATATAGAGTTTACACTGTAGTTATTATTAAAATAAAATATCTAAATTGTGCCTTTTCTATACCAATACGATATTATTATAAGGAAAAGTTAGATTTTTTGTTTGTTTGTTTGATGCAAATAGGCTCCAAAACTACTAGACCGATCTGAAAAATTATTTCACCGTTGGGAAGCTACATTATCCCTGAGTAACATAGGCTATATTTTGTATCTCTTCGCCACTCAGATTATTTTATAGCCCGTGCGAAGCCGGGGCGATCTGTTAGTTTATTTTAAATAGGTCAGCGCTTGACCACAATTCATCTGATGGTAAGTAACATTGAGGTGTACGGTGGAGCGCGCCAACTTAGACCGAACCGCTTCACTTTCGCCTTAAAAAAAATTGCATAACTAAATTCATTGGGGAATGGGGAATTCGGCAAGGGAATTTCATTATTTGGCGGTAGTTTCCAATGTGGGTGCCTTTATTAGGGACCCTATTTATTTGATAATTAGTTTACATTACATTTATAACAATGTAGTCATATTTATTTTAGTACACATTAGTATTCACTTACGTACTAAGTGTTTTGTTTTCCTCTTTCATAGAAACCACGTAATTATATTATACAGTATTTTAAAGTAACTGCGTTAATACAACGAAGCCTAGGCAATGACTCTAGAAAGATCTAGATATCCAGACGCCTAGTTTAGTAGCTAGATCCTTATTTGTAAGTTTTTTGTGATAAATGTGATAATAAATCAATTTTAAATCAAATTATTCAGTAGGTATTACAATTTCTACATATACGAGAATTAGAAGTTTAGAGTAAGAGCCATAATAGCTATTACGGGTCGTCCTACATATTATAAATGCGAAAGTTTGTGTGTGAGTGTGTATGTTTGTTACATCTTCACGCTCAAACGGCTGATTCGATTAGCATGAAACTTGGTATGGACATAGCTTAGGCCTTGGATTAACATATAGGTTACTTTTTAACTCGTATAACACTCTTTTATCTAAGATAGACGCGGTAAAATCGCGAGTTGCAGCTTGTATGTATGAAGTCTAGGAACCAAAGATTAGACTTAAGAGGTGGAAGTGGAAATCCAATAGCCTATCTAATTTAGGCCTAGGATAACAGTTCACTGCCACCGTGGGTGTAGCCTAAGAGCAAAATCTAGAAGAGCTTCAATGCGTTCACACCAAAAAAAACCCGGAGCCTTTTCGTCGGAGCCTTTTTATTCGGTAATAAGGGTGTTTTAAGGAGTAAGAATCCTAGATACTCGGCTATATCCGATTGCAGTTGGATAGCTTATTAAAAAAATTAACCAAATCTTGCCCTAGCCACGAAATCACGAAACGAGTTCACGAAATACAGTAGAATCTGGTTATAACGACTGCCAAGGGACCGGTGACATTACGTCGTACTAACCGGAAGTCGTATTAAACGAACAGAAAAAAAATGATTTTTATATAACAGATATTACAGTAATGCCCGTTGTGTTTATTTTTCTTAATTGTAGATATTGTCGAATGATTAACATCGAATTCCTTCGCAATCGTTACTTTTGACTCACCAGCTTCTAACCGTTGTATTTTAACACTTTTTTCTTCAATGGAGAAACATTTTCGTTTAGCGGAACCCATTTTTTACGCGTCACTCATTACCTACAAATTCGTACTGCCATAAAATAAACAGTCAATTTCCAACCAGAGGCGACGCGTGGGGCGATAGCGGAGATAAAATAAATGAATATCTATTCATTTATTTCATTCTTTTCTATGAATTATTTGTAAGCTAGGCAACGCTCGTCGTTGTAACCGGACAATTATGTATGAAATTCGATCGTTTAAAGCGGAAAGTCGTTGTAAGCGGAGTCGTAATAAACGAATGTCTGTTTATTCAAGTTTATACTAAAACCAAACAAATGCCTAAACTTTCGTCGCTAAAAACGGTTGGTTGCTATGTGCGAAGTCGTACTAAACGGATTACACTGTAATTGAAATGGTAAGAATATTTTAGGTAGGTCTAAACTAGTACAGCAAGGATCAAAACGCAGAAGCAAGTAGTCTCAATTAACAATCTACGGTAAATAATTAAAGTACCAAATAAACTAGATACTGTATTGACTTAAACCCATTCTATTGTGTCGGAGCCAGATAACTCTACCATTTAATTAATTTACTCATTGTTGTATAATAAATCGTTTAATTAACAAGTTTATACGGCGATAAATAATATTTAATTGGGAGCAGGGATATTGTTGGAACAAGGATAATTTTGTTTGTTTTGTACGGTTTACGTGATTAGTAATAGAGGTAAATGGAATTTAAAAAGTATTACAATAAAGGTGGTTATAAATATTCATGTGTATTTAATTGCATTTATTTAACTTTTCATTTATTATGTAATTTAATTATCATCACTATTTGTTACAATTATTATTATTATTTTATTTTATGACATTTAATCTTTGTATCGGATGACCAAAATTTTATGTTTTTATTATTTTCTGTATGGACCTTGTCTGAAGTAAATGATGATTTGATTTGATTTTGATAAATAACATTTTCTTACTCACAAGTAGGTAATAAGTACAGGATATGGCTGTCATGAAACACATACAACCTGACTAACCTGGAAAACCACATATGTAATTTTTATGTATACGAGTGACATATCTCTATCGACTACTAATTTCAAACTGTAGTACTAAAGTGAAGAAGCGGTCGATGTAAAAAAAAATTGTCATTGGCGTCTGAGCGCTACCGTGGGGCGAATGACACGTTCAATTGTTGGTTCCGACTGTTCGTCTTATCTGTAAGAACTACGACTTTTTACAGATTCTAAAGATAGTATTCAAGCCTTGGGCGGCTTGAAATCTCTTGACCCTAGAGCTTAGCCACTTAGCTCATATGAAATTATTATTATTAACGTTACATCGGCATTGCTAGTTATTAAAGTTTCCTGTTAAAATTTCATATCAGTAGTATATTTCCGTTTCAATTAATAACAAATAAATATACAAAGTATAAAAAAATACCTACGTGATTGCGATTGCAAAGTTTAAACGTGTCTTAATAAGTAACCAAAGTACTTTCGTCACATTACTAAATTCTAAGCCGTAACCATAACAGAAATGCATATCTAAGTAGAACATCTGTAACAAAAGAATTCCAAAACAATCCAACAAACCGCATTCAACAACTTGGCAAAGAACCCATCAATAAAAAAAAAATGCAGTCATTACATGTAAGGAATGCATTGTACACGCACACATTCACACGAGAATTACGTCACTAATCCAAGAAAAAAATCACGTCACTACGCTTTTAATTAGTCACGACACACATAATCGATTATTCGAATTCGGAATAAAAAAGTTTTAAAATTAAAAATCGATAATCTGATGTCGCGTCACTGTGCGCGCGCGGCGATCGAGCGACTGATGACAGCGCGGGAAAAATCATAAACATTACGTGCGAGTGAGACGGAGATATTGGACGGAGAGGGATAGGATGTGATTTGTTTTTGCGTCTTGATGCGTGTCGTTTGTAGACTAGCGAGATTGTAGATGAGACACTAACCTCTGCGTATTTACACTTTTAAAAAATATTGTATTTAATATGTTATATTATTTTTATCAGTTGATGGTGAAAATCTAAACCAATATTATAAAGCTGAAAAGTTTGATTGTTTTTTTTTTGACGCGAATATGCACCGAAACTACTGGACCGATTTGAAAAATTCTTTCACAGTTGGGAAGCTACATTATCCCCGAGTAACATAGGCTATATTTTGTTTCTCTTTGCTACTCAGATTATTTTAGAGCCCGTGCGAAGCCGGGACGGGATGCTAGTTTTTTATCACTCGATAGTGAAAATGGGTAATAAACACATTAGGAATAAGGGACTCTTAATATAGTTCTATATAATGTCTACACGATTTATTCCCAACTATTTAGTAAAATATAAAAAAACTTTAAAGTACAACTAAAACACCACACAAAAACCCACAGTACAAAAGTACAGTAGGAAGCTAAAAAAACGTTTAAAACATCTGCCATCCACAGAGTTGTTAAATAGCCGGGTCCACACAGAGCGAGCAGCCTCGCGAGGCATTTGCCGCGCGAGGCTGCTCGCTCGCCGTGCGCCTATTCGCAAATATTCACACTTTACATATGGAATTAAAACTTCCGCTCTCAGTTGCTTGCCGAAAAAGGTTGAATGCTACAGAATTTCAAAATCTGCTTTTAGGTGAATTCTGAAAGCTCAGTTTTGACAGTTTTAATGAGTCATTTTGTCATAGGATATTTAAGCCTTTTTTTTTTTTTTTTTTTTTTTACGTGAGGAAATGCATTTACGCATCCCCACCACACCCGGGGAGGTGGGTGGGGTATGTTGGGCTCGATGTCAAAAGGACATCCCTACCGACTAAAACCTCACGATGACCTCCTCACCGGAAAGGGCGGGATGAGGTTCCGCTTCTCGCATTAACCCACCACCCCGCCCACCTCGGCTAGCCTGCGAGGCTCCTTCTCTGGGGATGAGTCCCCTTGCAGTACACATGGTGCACCGCAACCACCTCGGGGACCATAAGTGCAATGGACGCCGGACAACCCCGGTCCGACGTCCCAGGTCCCCCGTGACGGGTCAGGTCTGTGGCCCCGTCACCTGCCACTACGGCCGCAGAGAATAGGGTAAGTGGTATTTAGTGGTACCGCTCCCTTCTCCCTGCGTCCCCACCGCGTCCGCCATCAACGGTGGCGACCCCGTCGAGGCCGCGGCAGGTAGGAAGAGCGGCGCATCGTAATACCGACACTTCTCTCCTGCCGCGGCCCCACACCTTCGGCTGCAGTGGGTGTCTCCAAAACCACACCGCAGCCCTCCTCAGTTGCGAAACCCCCCCGGAGCGAGGTCCCGCAACCTACTGGTGCCACTCCATCTAGAACTTGCATGGGGGAGGACAAGTCTAGGGAGCGGCCCGCCTCAGGGACCCTCTTCGCTTCACCGTGGGTGACCAGGCCACGGTTACTGAGCCCCCCCGCCTCGACAATGCGGGGCCCCACGGGGGGGAGGATATTTAAGCCTGTTAAATGCGGGTTGGTGCCAAATGGAAAACATGTTTAACTCTTTGGTTAAAATTATGAAATAGCTTAGCTTCTGAAAGTGGAAATAAAACTGCCGTTGACAATTTCTTGGTTTACATGAAGATAAAACTATGTTATTTGGGAACTTTATAAACAAATTAGAAGTTGTGCTATTTATTTTCATATTTTTTTTTTGATAAAGGACTATAATTTTAAAGTTGAAAATACATATTTTAACAATTTTTTCAACAAAATTCGGTAATCATTTTCGAAATAATAGAATAAAATAAATAAATAAAATACAATTTTTTAAATATGGATTTTAAAACCCGGTATCAAATTATGTATTTATATTACTTTGTTTTTTACGTTTTTTAAATAATAATCCATTAACTTGGTAAGTCAAATATATTCGCATGTAATAAACAAAACCATTGTTAGGCAATTTTTTCCACCGTTTAACTAGTGTCACTTCTACATTATTAAGTATTATTTATACCAATATTATAAAAAGGACGTTTGATTTTTTGTTTGTTTGACGCGAAAAGGCTCCAAAACTACTGAACCAATTTGAAAAAATCTTTCACCGTTGGTAAGCTACATTATCTCTGAGTAACATGGGCTACCTATATTTATTTTCTCTTTGTAACTTAGATTATTTCGTAGCCCGTGCAAAGCCGGGATGATCTGCTAGTGTTTTATACGTTTGTTTTAATAATAGTCTTTGAACTTGGTAAGTCAAATATCTATACGCATTTAATAAACAAAAACACTGTCAGGGTTTTTTTTCCACCGTCCCACTGAGTGTCACTTCTACATTCATTTACCTAATCTATGACCATATGTATAGATGCAATTGTTCCGCCGCAACATTATTATAGCATCTGTCACACGAGATTGCAGCGATTAGGTATAGGTATATCAATACTTCAACGCCTTACTTTTTATAGGGTTCCATACCTAAAAGGTAAAAACGGGGCTCTATTACAAAGCCTCCGCTGTCTGTCTGTCTCCAGGCTGTATGTCAGAAACCTTAATAGCTAGAAAGCTGAAACTTTTACAAGATATGTTTTTCCTGTGCCACTATAACAACAAAAAATAAGAAATATGAAGATATTAAGGGGGGTATCCCCGTAAAATAAACGTGTGTTTTTTTTTCTATATATCAATAACGATAACTGCTAGACACTTAAAATTTTCACAAAAAATATATTAGTTATCAAATTTAATTATAAAAATCAAATTAAATATATACTTGAGGGGGGGGGGAGGCTTCCATACAACAAGCGTACGTTTTATATAGTATTTTACTCGATCTTTATAACGATATTTGGTCAACCCTCTTGCTTATTGGCGGGATCGAACCCCCGATCTACGAGACGTGAGACGATCGCACGCCTAACTGAGTTGCCATAGCTTCAAAACTTTCTAAAGTAGCCCCCAAGTATTTAGGTCAACGGCACAGGACGTGTCTGTACCGAGATATTACATCATAATTGGTCAAGCAATTTGTAAGTGAAGTAAATGGTGGTAAAATGCTTAGTGTTAACTTACTAGAATGCGGGTTCGTAAACCAAAGTGGTATCAAATAAGTATAAATATTCTTAGGGTTTTTCTTTAGGCGGTGTTTAAGCTTTTATATTCAATATTTTTTACCGTTTAAGATTTATAACGAAATCACACACATGTGACGACACGAGACGTAATGTTCGAGAATAAACCAAAACGATGGCTACGATGGTCTAATGATGCGATACGGTTCTCGCATTAAAATTTATTCTTGAGTTTAAATAATAACAAAATACTTCACTAACCTTTACCTGTCAGGGTTTTTTTCTAATTTTCATTAAAATAATATCAAAAGAAATACATAACTCCGCATTTTCCTTCGACTCTCATCTTTCCCCCCTCACTCCCCCCCCCTACTCTAAATTAGGAAAAATCCATACCAGCTTCTCGGAAGTTGTTTACTTACGAAGAATAGAAAGCCTTGCCAATATTACCTGGAACAGATAAAAATAAATATATGAAAAAGCCGTTTTCAACTTATTGCCATGGTAAAATATTATCAAGACCTTTCCTAGTTATTGCCATGGTAAAATATAATTAACACTCTCACACACTCACGCATACACTTGGTGCCATTGAGGGAACACAGACCCTCCAATACAAGTAGCTTACTTAGTGCAGGGTCTGTATACCTAGTATTAGAAATATAAAAAAGAGTGACATTTCTTTTTGCAAGAGTTGCGTATGTTTTACAGAGTCCCCTTAGTTTTTATACATTGTACTAAAGTTATTAAAATATAGACTCATAAGCAAACATGTATAATATGCAACACTAATGATTAAGTTTTTTCAGTGGTAAATAAATATGTTATTATTATTATTATCTAGAAAGAAAGAAAGAAAGGAAAAAGTTTATTGTGCACATACATAAATAGCCCATTGAAAAGCTACATTTGGGGTTGCGTTTCTTAGAGGACGCAATTTTATTTTTTTGATGTGTAGGGGGGGTTACGCAGATAAATAGTTTAAGAGATATATCGTAAAAACCGTTTCAACCCCTACTTTCAAGCAGAAAATAGCTTACAATTTTTACAGAAAATTTAAATGTATATCACCTTAAGAAATAATAATTAAATAACAATCAAATACCTACATATTTAAGGGGGGCTCCTATACATCAAACGTGTTTTTGCCATTTATTTAAGTACATATATAATAAGGAACACTTTATGCGCGAGCCCGATTCGCACTTGGCCAATTTTTTAGATGTTTTTCGTGTCAGGAATAAATACTTCTTGCTTTCAAATTACCCATCTTGCCAGCATATTTTCCCCGAATATAATTCTTCTCACTAGCGATTCGCGCCTGTGAATGATTCCAGTCGAATTATTCGATTTTATAAATCATTCGACTCATTCGAATGATCTCCGAATATTAGTAACTAACATGATACCCACTCAAAATTAACCGGACTGAATGAATACTACATTAGTTACTACTTGAGCCGACTCCACTCCACAGAATGTTATAGATGATATATATGATTCATTCATATTTCATTCATTTGAAACTAACAAGTGACATTGACAAGATTCACTAACAATCGAGTCAAAACGCCATTAGTAACTAATTAATAGTCATCATTCGATTATTAACATTAGTATATTTCTAATATTCGAGTCGAACGTGTATATTAGTAGTTGTAGATAATTCGACTGGTCAGATTATTCGCAGTCGCGCATCTCTACTTCTCACATAAAGCCTCACTTTTATATTATGCAATCTCAAATCTAGGACAGCCTGAGGACTTTCTTTGCTGTAACTGAAAGCTTACTGAGTATTCTGCGCTAAAAGCTTTAAAAAAAACGTCGCATAATAAAACATAGTCCAGTTTGAATTGTAAAACCTCCACCTCCTTTGTGGTGGAATAATCCTATCTTACTAATATTATAAATGCAAAAGTTTCAATAAGTAATTTTTTTTCGTGTGCAAATAAGCATGAAAAATGTATCAAGAACTTTTAAGGTTAC
Source organism: Mellilla xanthometata (assembly GCA_035578125.1). Taxonomy (NCBI): domain Eukaryota; kingdom Metazoa; phylum Arthropoda; class Insecta; order Lepidoptera; family Geometridae; genus Mellilla; species Mellilla xanthometata. Next base: position 7,959,620 of record JAPUBQ010000025.1, read on the forward strand.
ACTTAATTCTTCTTCTTCTTCGTATGAGCTAAGTGGCCAAGCTATGATGTCAGGAATTTTCAACCCGACCGAAAGCCTCTGACGTGACTTAACTTCTGCTTGTACTAAGACTAACAGCCGGGACCTACAAATTAACGGGTCATCCGACCAACGGTAGCACTCACATGAAAACACCACATGGTCACACATCCAATCACCGTCCGCATCGACCGTTGCTTAGCTTCGATGATCGCGTTAGATCGCATTAGCTAGCCGAGCTACAGGCGCTACACTACAGTTCATTATAAAAACCAAAGATTAATATATTATAAGTTAAATAAATAAATAAATACTAGGACACATTTCACACACGGCTGGTTAACCCCATACTGAACCATTTCTAGTTTGTATTATGGTTGCTAACACAACTGATATACTACATATACATACATACATACATATTTGATATAGATACATATTTAACACCCAGACCGACAGCCAACAAATTTAGTTCAGCACAAAGATATTGGCCGTGCCGGAAATCGAACCCGGAACCTTCTGATTGGCAGTCTGGCATGGTAATCATTACGCCAACGAGGTCGTCAAACCTAGTTATACTTTATAATGTACCTGAAGCGTAAACTCCTTCCTTCGAAACTACAGTTAAAAACTTTTTACTACAACGCAAGATAAGTTGAAAACTTATACCTTGCAGACTGTCTGAATGCTACGAAGTTTCTACGAGTGTTTCTAGGTAGTCTAGTTAGGTCAGTATGCCTGTGAAAGATCTTCTTTTATCTTTCTTATATTTAAAATTTCCATGTCACAATGTTAGTTTCCATACTCCTCCGAAACAGCTTGACCATTTTTACCAAATTGTATATGCGTATTCAGTAGGTTTGAGAATCGGCTACTATCTATTTTTCATACCCCTAAGTGATAAGGGTTGTTCACTCTAAAATATTTTTTTTTACTTTTTGACGACATTTTTTGTTTTTATTTTTTTTATAATGTGGTATTAAGGCAAGACAACGTTTGCCGGTTCAGCTAGTAAAAATATAAATAAAATTTATGAAGAAATGTATTATAATTAAAAATCTTCCAACTATTGTGGATGCTAAAGTTTGTGTATTAAAGTGTAATTGTGTTACTTTATTACACTCAAACAGCTGAACTGATTTCGATAAAGTTATGTATGAAGATAGATTACCTTCCTAGCTAGCATCGACTCCAAAAATAACGGATTATAAATTGTAAATAGGTTATAAGTATCTTTAATACCCTTGGTATTTCCAATCCAATTCATGTTTTTGGTACACATTAGAGAAACTAATATATTATTTCTTACTTTTTAGTTTAGTTGTAGTTGGTTACTAAAGGTATAGTTTTGAAGTTGGGTTAGATTTTTCCTTTAATAATTTTATTTAATATTTCGTACATACTGTCTATGGTAACGCGGCTTAGCTAGCATTATCATAGACAGTATAAGACGTACGGAAAATTAATTAAATGATAGCGCAGGCTAAGCCGCGGCTAACAACTAGTATGTTTATATTTGCTAAATTACTCGTATACTGACGATAAGTAATTTTGTATAGCAATACCACTTTAAACGTTTTATAAATATTTTCAGCAGGCGCTAATCAATTTCATTCGAATATTTACTTCAGGCATGAAACCTACATTGATATATTGCATTAAAAAAGTAAGTAAAGGTGATTCAAATAAACATTAAATTTGTAGTTTTTGAAGCCTTTGTTTGATCCTTTTTACTCACTGAATTCATGCCACATTCAATAACAGAATCTTCATTCTTGTAGCAGTCTCATAGTTATAAAGCTTTCAAACGATTCCAAGTGGATGAAAAAATATAGATATTTATGTAATAAGACTGTATTATCTAATATATCAAATTTCCATGTCACAATGTTAATTACCGTACTCCTCCGAAATGGCTTGACCGATGTTTACCAAATTTTTTATGCGTATTGAGTAGGTCTGAGAATCGGCTACTATCTATTTTTCATACCCCTAAGTGAGGCAAAACAACGCTTGCCGGGTCAGCTAGTAAGCATATAAATTTAAGAAATTAATTATAAATTAACTTGCCCAGTACGGCGTGATGCCGTAAGGCCAAGAAATAATTTGATTGAAATTTTTAGAGCTTGATTTTATTTATTTCTCCATCGAATGAAAATTTCACACTTAAAAAAATACTCTTTTTCCTGAAAGGTCTTCATCCTAAGCTCTTCAAATGGTTAATTGAAACTTTTAACTATTTATTTAAGAATGACCTATCTTGAGAAACGAAAAAGTCACAGCTACATTCATTCATTCAATATTTAAGAGCTGGGCTCTTGTCTGTGGAGTTTTTTCCAGGTAGTTCTGTCTTCGGCCAAATCCTTGACCTCCCTATACGACATGACTTTCGCCTTCTCCTTAATTTGGTCTAAATATGATCTTCTAGGTCTTCCTCTTCCTCTCCTGGCTTCTATCTTTCCTTCTACGATATTTTTAATGAAATTGTCATGTCGTATAAGGTGGCCAACCACAGCTATATAAGAAAAATATTTTAATTCAAAATCGAATTCAAATCAATTTATTGCGAATATAGTAATAGTATACGGACAGGTAAATATACAAAGAATTTTAAACACATCAGAACTATACAAATCTCACCCCCAGAACGGCCGGTCACCGCGGGGGTTTTAGACCAGCACCCTCCAACTAAAACCAAACACTACATAGCTACATTTAATTGCAGATCCTTAGCCAATGAAACTAGAATAATACAACTAGAACACGCGATTGCTAAAATTAAATGGGATGTTATTGGTCTCACAGAAGTAAGAAGAGAAGGCTATAAAATAGAGGATCGAGTAACCTATACACTTTACTCATACGGTGAAAGCAAAGGCGAGAAAGGAGTTGGCTTTTTAGTGCGAAAAGGTTGTAATATAAAAGTGCAAGATTTTATTACTATATCGGAAAGAGTTGTTATACTACAAATTGAAATTAATAATGAATTACACTCACTGATACAAGCGTATGCCCCAACCGAAAGATCAAAAATAGAGGAAATCAACTCTTTTTACAAGGACGTACATACAGCAATGCAAAAATCAAGTATTACACGTAATATTATTTTCATGGGTGACATGAACGCACAAATCGGTTTACCATTACCAGAGGAACACTTAGCAATGGGCAAATATGGTTATGGAAGAAGAACTAAACGAGGACAAATGTTCATCGATTTTTGTCAACAATACAAATTAAAAATAGCAAACACTCTATTTCAGAAACCACATAAGCTAAGATGGACCTGGCTTTCCCCTAACTCCAAAATTAAAAACGAAATTGACTTTATAGCTACCAATATGACAGATAAGATAGAGAACTTCGAAGTAATTAGCAAACTGCACCACTTCAGTGATCACAGACTGGTAAGAATGACTATAGGCTCATCCAAAAAACATTCAAGAGCAAAATACAGTAATAAGCCTAGAAATACCACAATTGACATAGAAAAGTTAGAAAAATGTCTTAAAAACACAATACCATTTAAAGAAGTAACGGTGGAAAAATTATACAATCAATTAGAAGAATCCCTACGAAATTGTTTGAAAACGTCTGAATATACAAGAAGTCAAATTTTTTCACAGACAGTAATTACACAAGAAATAACACAGTTAAAAAAGGAGAGACACGAATTAAAAATGAAAGAAAATAAAACAAAACTAGAAAGGAAAACACTCGGCAGATTATATAAAGAAATTAAGAAGAAAATAGAGAAAAATCTGAAACAACATAGAGCGAGAATTTTACACTCGTTCATCGAGAAAACAGGAGGAGTTAAGAAGGCATATAAATCAATAAATAAAACAAAACAACTAATGACACAATTATGTAACACTTTTGGCTCTACTGTAACCAACAGGAAAGGCATACTACAAATAGCAACTCAGTTTTACTCTGATCTTTATAGCGAACCAAAACCAAAAAATAAATTAACTCAAAACATAAACGGTAATCACGACCCAGCTCTACCCTTTATAAAGAGTGAGGTAGAGTATGCCATCAGTAGATTAAAAACCGAAAAAAGCCCTGGACCAGATGGATTTACGAATGAAATCATTTTAATGGCCAAAGACTTGCTCATTACTCCGCTAACTGCTTTATTTAATCTCATATTAAAACAGAAAAGAGTCCCTAAACAATGGCTATGCTCTGAAATAATACTGCTTTACAAAAAGGGTGACCCAAAGCAAATAGCTAATTATAGACCTATAAGTTTAATGTCTGGCTTCTATAAAGTATTTACATCGGTCTTACTCAGGCGAATTACAAAAATTGCAGAGGAAAATCAACCAGTGGAACAAGCTGGGTTTAGAAAAAACTACTCTACTGTAGACCACATACATACACTGAAGCAAGTCATGGAGAAATACATAGAGTATGATAAACCACTTTATATCGCTTTTATCGATTATTCAAAGGCCTTTGATTGTTTGGCACATGACTCTATATGGAGAGCGCTAATACAGCAAGGAATCAATATGGACTACATATACATAATGAAAGAAATCTATGATAACAGCACAGCTAGAGTCAAACTAGAGTCAATCGGTCCAGCTTTTCCTATACAGAGAGGTGTAAAACAGGGAGACCCATTATCTCCAAAAATTTTTATTGCTGTACTAGAGCACATCTTCAGGAACCTTAATTGGAAAAAAATGGGTATCAAGATTGACGGAAAATATTTAAGCCACCTAAGATTTGCGGACGACCTTGTTCTCCTCTCAGAGCAGCCAGATCAACTGCAGGACATGATCGACTCTCTAAGCCGAGAAAGTAGAAACGTAGGACTAGAAATTAATCAGGACAAAACAAATATAATGACAAATTCGCACCAGATACCCATTACTCTAAACTCTACTTCTTTAGACTATGTAGAAGATTACATCTACCTAGGACATTTAATATCTTTCAAATCATGCACAGAAAAAGAAATCAGAAGAAGAATTATAAGTACTTGGAATAAATACTGGAGTATGAAGGAGATATTCAAGAGCACTCTACCTACTAAACTCAAAACAAAGGCTATGAACATCTGTCTCACACCATGTCTCACTTATGCGTGTCAAACATGGCCCCTGACACGAAAACAAATGGAAAAATTAAGGATTTGCCAGAGAGGTATAGAAAGAAGTTACATGAATCTAAAACTAAAAGACAAAACAAGAAATGAAACAATCAGAAAGAAAACTGGTGCAAAAGACGTAATAAAGGAAATTTTGAAATTGAAATGGAAATGGGCGGGCCACCTGCAAAGGCTAGACCCCGAAAGATGGGCCCACACTATCACAAACTGGAGACCTAGAGATAGTGCGCGCAGGAGAGGTCGGCCTCTACAAAGGTGGTCAACGGACATAATGAAGGTAGCCGGGGCTCTCTGGTCGAGGACAGCCAAAAGCCGAGTAAGGTGGAAAAAATTGGAGGAGGCTTTTACCGCCACAGGCGGACCTTACACCGACTGTAATTTTTAATAATGACCTAAAAAAAAAAAAAAAAAAAAACATTTTACTAACTTGTACATACTAAATAATCTAACAAACCATTAACTCTGTTTAATATTCGGTTAAGGTAAATAAAAGCTTTTTTATTTTTTTTTATTTTTATTTTTATTATACGGACAGGTATTCGGTCGACGAAAATGTATACTATATTCTGCCTACCGGCGCGGTACAATAATGACTGAACTATGTCAAAACTTAAAGCTACTTACAATATCAAACTGACAACACTTACATTCATACAAAACAAAATAAAAATAAAAAACTGAACATAGAATGTCAATGAACTTTTTTTTACACGCTTTCTATTAGCTTCACCTGTATGTTTGTATGTTTGTAACAGACTTCTTTGGGCGCGATTTTGACCCACTTTAAACGGCCAGACTTCGTTCAAACTTTGTAGATTTATTGAGGACAATACACTAATTTGATAAAATTATTACATTTTTTTTGTATTTTTGTTTGTATGTTTGTTTGTAACCGACTTCTTTGTGCGCGATTTTGACCCACTTTAAACGGCCAGATTTCGTTCAAACTTTGTAGATTTATTGAGGACCGATGACAATACACTAATTTGATAAAATTATTCAATTTTTTGTATTTTTGTTTGTATGTTTGTTTGTAACCGACTTCTTTGGGCGCGATTTTGACTCACTTTAAACGGCCAGATTTCGTTCAAACTTTGTAGATTTATTGAGGACCGATGACAATACACTACTTTGATAAAATTATTACATTTTTTTTGTATTTTTGTTTGTATGTTTGTTTGTAACCGACTTCTTTGGGCGCGATTTTGACCCACTTAAAACGGCCAGATAAGCGAGTTTTTTAGTTTTTTAAACTACTGTTATTTTTTTTATTTTACTTGATATGAGCTACCGTAGTTTAATGTAAACAAATCATAGGTGCGGGGTCAGATTCGAGCCGTGGTGTCGCGTACAGCACTCCAGCACTCCTCGACGCAAGCTCACTGACAGTTTATCCAGTTGAATCCTATCTTCCACTGGAGCATTATCCCACTCCCATATAGGGCATCGCCCTAGCGCCCCAATTCCGCGCTGCAACGTAATTTCCGTCGTAGACGCGTTGTTTTATCTATATCTACGGTAATACTCGTAACTATCTGTGTAATACAGCTACATTGAGATTTAAGTCTTCTTCCTTACGAGAAAACCTAGTAGGTCTATGATACTACGCACTATTGTCTCACGATCTCGTTGGCATAAATTCAATTTTTAGGGTTCTAAACCGCTGTCTGTCTGTGTCCAGGCTGTATCTCAGAAACCGTAATAGCTAGAGAGCTGAAACTTTCACAAGATATGTATTTCCCGTGCCGCTATAACAACAAATACTAAAAATAAAAATATTAAGGGGGGTCCCCTACATTATGAACGTGTTTTTTTCCTATTTTTATTCTATATGTATATCAATAACGGTAGGAGCTAGGCACCTTAAATCTTCACAAAATATATATAAGTATATTAACTATCAAATTAAATTATAAAATTGTAATAAAAATAATATTTAAGGGGGCTCCTATATAACAATGGTACGTAACCCTTCATGCGCTAGCCCAAGTCGAACTTGGCCAATTATTTTATTTTCGAGCAACAAAGACTCATACATATTAAAACACACAATGTCAATAATAAAATCAGAAATATATAGCAATATTAAAAAGAGGAAAAGTTTGTTTTTTGTTTGTTAGTTTGACGCAAATAGGCTCTTATAATAATAATATAGAAACTACTGCACCGATTTGAAAAATTATTTCATCGTTGGGAAGCTACATCATCCCTGAGTAACATAGGCAATATTTTGTATGTGTTTGCAACTTAGATTATTTTATAGCCCGTGCGAAGCCGGGACGTTCTGCTAGTGTCAAAATAAAAAGATAGGTAAAATTACAATTTACAATCTACTAATTAATAATAATAATAATTGATATCGAAGCATTGCACGTTTGTTGATGTATTTTTTTATCCTTATTCCAATTATCATAACGCATGTCACATCAGAGAGTCCTGGGTTCGATTCCCGGCACAGCAAAATTTTTTGTGATAAACTAAGTCTGTTGACTGTCGGTCTGGGTGTTAAATATATAATATAAAGTATTTGTGTATATAAATGTAGTATATCAATCAGTTGTGTTAGCAACCATAATACCACATAGAAATAGTATTTAGTACCTATAGGGCTAACCAGCCGTGTGTGAAATGTGAACTAATATTTATTATTACTCTTAAAATTGCAAGTCTTACTCTTAGCGATAGTTGGCAATCTGTCACTCAATCCCCGAAGCGTCCAGGGAAAGAATGTAGCAGGCATACTATTGTTAAAAGCGGATTGCGTGATCCGAGTGAAAGTGAAGAGAAGTCGTTTCAAGGAAATACGAATAGATGGCACTACATGTATCGATACACGTAGTACGATTTTTGCCATGAGGTTGAGCGTCATTACATTTATTAGTCTACTAGCTGACCCGGCAGACTTCGTACTGCCTCATCGATAAATAAAAGACCTAATCTTTTGTATGATTTTAAAACAAACAAATCGAATCCGTATAATTTAATAAAAAAGCATTTATTGAATAAAGCATGAAGTTTTATTATAGTGTTCCTTTGGTACCGTTTGAGTACGTTACCCAAAAAACTGACGATAATGATGATTATGATTAAAAGCACAACCTTAGCAAAGTTGCACCTTCACCCGAAGGCAGCTGTCATTAAAATTGAAAAGGCTTCGTCGTTTTCCATCTGGTTAACGACATACGTGCTCGGATCACCTTACATAATGTAGCACATGCTGTAAATTGGCTACCTTGCGTTTTATGGGGCCCTGGTAGTTAAGACTCTTGGAAGGCGTCAAGTTTACTTCTAAACGTGATAGTTTTAAGGTAAAATCCGTGCTTACATAGTTATGATAATTCAGATTGATATCTTATCTTAATATATATATTTAAATCTCGTGTCACAATGTTTCTCCTCAATGGACTCCTAAACCACTTAACCGATTATAATAAAATTCGCACACCATGTGCAGTTCGATCCAACTTGAGATATAGGATAGTTTATATTTAAATCTCAAATTATAGTCGCAATTTTTAATTTATTGCTAATTATTGTCTGTTATTATTTGACAGTCACAATTATCTGTTAACTCCAAATGATTCTAACAGATGTCGATACCTTTCGACTGGGTTGAGTAAGTAATCAATAGATGGCACTGCTATGGTAAATCTACGAACGTGTCATATAAGCTGCACTATCTATTTTTCATATCCCTAAGTGAGGCAAAACAACGTTTGCCGGGTCAGCTAGTTACCTAATATATTACGAGAATAAAACCCATATGACAAGCACTCATTTTAGACCAAAATTAATAAAAAATCAATGTCTCAAGAGAAACAAAGATATCTAGAACTTGTTCCGAAAATCTCTTTAGATGATACCCTACGTTTGATATTTTAATCCATAAATCCCCTACGGGAGAGGATCCACACAGAAAACATATTATAAAATAATTCAAAGAGAAATGTGATCTACAATAGACAACTAGAATTTTAATTAAGAAAAATGTAACAAATAAAATTCAAAGAGAAATGTGTTTTTGTTTTTTTACGCTTAATAGGCTTGCGCTTGACCACAAATCACCTGATGTTGAGTGATATTGCAGTCTACAATAGACTATTATTAACCTAGGTCTGATAGTATACATAGACTTGAATATTATGACTTATACTTATATCTTTACATAATTTTACTTAAAATTTTGTAGAAATCCTTTGAGTCGTAATTGCGTCATGTATAAAAACAGACTTGTTCATATTCTGTGGGAGAGGCCATCGGTGCTGAATCTCAGTTCCATACTAGTTCAGCACTAATGGTTCAAATCAAATATGTACCTTCTGTGTTTTATTTCAATAAAGATATTGTTATTATATAACGGTGGCGATTCTGCCGTACACACGACTAAACTAAATTTAAATAAGCCCGTGATTTTAGTTGTTTTGACTATGGTGCAGAACATGCCGTCTCTTTCTGGCCACCTAAGATGAAAAGAGACGGGGCTTCTTTAAATTTAGTTTAGTCGTGTGTACCGCTGAATCGTCACCATTATTATTATTCGCAAGAAAAAGTAGATTTTTGTTTAATAACTCTCTCGCTCTTAATTGTCTCTATCTCTCTCTCTCTCTCTTTTAAAGCAGGTGCTTTTGAAAAGAAGGTAGCTATGTAATACGAGTATATAAGAGCTATAATAGTAAGCCGGTATGTAGATACAATAAGCTGCGCATACGCATCGCAGCCAAATTTAGCCGGATAGCGCGTGAACGGACGGATGCCTCTATTTGGTCACGGGCCCTAACTGTACATCTGAGGTACAGGGGACAAGCGCAAGCGACTATTAAAAAATCTCGTTAAACTTCGAACATTAGAATTCGCGAACCACCTGAGAAGTACTATCTAAGTGCTCAGTTCGTAGCTTCTCGAACACATTATAAAAACTTAGCGGCACCGTAGTGTGAGAATCCTTGAAATGCTTGATGCGATTGGCTGCCAGAGTCACGTGGGGGCTAGCGCAGCCAATCATCGTGTTACAATGTAGGTGTTATAATGTTTTTGACAAACTTCACACTCGGAATTCTGGCGCCTGTCTTTAAATCAAGAAATAGTATAAAAAATATAATATGTACTTCCTAGGTAAGCGTTAAAAGTAGACCACAGCGTTGCTTAATACCAGACAAGGTATGGCCTAACGTACACTTATGAGTTGGTAAACTTAAGGCAATTTCTTAGCTTAGCCTTTAAGAATATACTAAATAGAAAAAAATCACTATCGAAAAACATTAAAATCACCAGATAATGGTGCTACAGCTAACTTTCCCTCGTTATATGAGAATCCAAAAACAAAAATAATCAAATGGATTATCTACATACATATTATGTATGTAAGTCCCAAAATATCAATTAAGTACATACATCATTAATCATCAAACAAAACTAAATTCTTATAATTTCGAAAGTTTTAGTGCCTATGTTTATTTCTTCTTTACGCTCAAGCAGCTGTACCTATTTCGATTAAATTTTGGTATGAATATAGTTTAGATCTTGAATTAACACGTAGGCTACTTTTTGTCCCGAAATAACAATTATATTATAATTGCTCATTATTATCAACAGTAAAAAAATCGTAAAGTTAAAAATAGCTTCCGGTCATGACTTGGTCCACGCTAATTGCGACTTACCAAGCGTTGAGCGATGGTAAAAAAATTGGCCAAGCACGGCGGGAGTGTGTGAATATGCATGCGGTGATACAAGCTTTTATGGTATTTTCGTACCGTGGTCAATGCTTAATGGGAGATGGTTATTTTACACAGCATGTTCAAAACAGCCTCGAAATCAATTGTGAATTAAAATACGTAAAAATACGAAAGTGTTTTTTTTGACGTGACAACGTCTTAAATTAGGTTGCGGCTGGGAGTCACTTATGAAAAAGTGTAACGCCCGGTAACGTTACGATGAGTCACCGAACGAGAGAGAGGCCCGCCGAATGCCTTGCGTCTCTCTCCCACTCAACTATGATCGGTCTGCCGCGCGCGCAGCACGCGGCAGACGTTGTCACGTAAAATCTTCGCCCGTAAAACCGACTTTACAGGCAACCATTTTTTTTTTAATATTACTTATTAAGTAATTTTGTTTTTTTTTTGTTTTATATCCTATCTCAAAGTAAGATTTTTTTGCAGCCACTTAAATTGTTTATAAGAGCGTAAAATTTTAATAATCTCAAAAATTCGAAAATTTTGTGACATAAATTATGTACTGAAAACCTAATTAAGTTCTATACTTTAAGTTCTATACCTACGATTGGGAGAAGACATCGGCTTCCGTCATACAGTTCTGAACTAGTTCGGAAGCCTTTGGATTTCTTTATATATTTGTAACATTTACTTTATCAAATAAATACATTTTGGATTTGTATTTGTGTGTTACTTTTATAAAATATACACTGACATATGACTATGGTTTATTACATTTCAAAATATATTATAAAATATAAAAAAATAATATTTTACAAACAAATAATGTGTTTTTGTTGTAATGTGGCCTAAAATATTGGCAGGTAATGTTTTTTATCTAATTATTTTATGCTACCTATTTAGAATAATTATGTACCTATTCACTTTTTAAGTTACAATATATGTATGTAATTTTATTTCGCTTACCCAAATTCAAAGATAAATAATAATAATTATATAGAATACATAAGAAAGTATGTAAAAGCGCCATTTTTCTTTCAAAACACTGAACCAAATAACAACAAAGCTAGCTTTCAAAACAATGGGTTCACTAGATCATTTCTCAAAGTCTAACTAATTCAGTTCCGAGGTCAAAATCAAAAGTGGAAAGTAAAAGTTATTAACAATAGCCGAGTAGCCGACAAAAGATTTGAGGTTTTAGTAATACTGTCATACAGGGTTAATCAAAATTGTAGCGCCTGTCGCTCAGCTAACTAAGGTGATCTGGCACGTTTACCGAAGTTAAGCAACTGTCGATGGGGAAATCTTTGAATGGGTGAACAATCAGAAGACTGTCATTTCAAAAGTGGCATTTACATTTGGACGCTACCGTGGGTCGGATGACACGTTAAATTGTAGATCACATGCGTAGGTGTAATAAGTGAGATGTTTTTAAATGTGGGGTTTAGCACGTTGCTCCGGTGATTAAATTAAATATCAAATGTAGTAAATCCCTGCAATAAAAAAACTTCTTATTCTTCTTTGCCTTATCCCAGTAGGTAGGGTCGGCACAGCAAATTTTCCTCTTCCAATCTCCTCTATCAGCCGTTGTCTCTACACTCACTCATTTCACTCTCATGTTCTCAATAAAAAAAAACACTGACGATAAAACAATACAATCTAGACCAATTTTATAAAGAGGAAAAGTTTGATTTTTGTTTGGTTCCTTGACGCAAATAGGCTCCGAAACTACTGGACCGACTTGAAAAATTCTTTCACCGTTAAGCTACTTTATCCCTGAGTAACATAGGCTATATTTTGTTTATCTTTGCAACTTAGATTATTTTATAGCCCGTGCAAAGCTGGAACGATCTACTAACTAACTAACTAACTAACTAACTGGGTTGGTGCGTCGACCCGAATCGGATCCTGGCCTCCGATACTAAGAGACGCCACTGTTCTCGGTCCTGTGCCTTCTCCTGCCACTGAAGATTGCGCGATTGAACGATCTACTAGTGAATATTAAATCTGAATTGATAACCAAGCTTCGTAATGATGACACTAACCCTGTATAAGGCGAAGCCATACGTCAAACCAAAGTCACGAAGACAACTCTTTGTGCTTGGATGAGTAATGGAAAAAGAATGGTAGGGGCCACCCGATGATGATATACTACTTGATGGCCGATGTAAGCAATAGTGGAGATTCAGCGGCATCACGACTAAACTAAATTGAAAAGAAGCCCTGTCTCTTTTCATCTTAGGTGGCCAGAAAGAGATGGCACATTCTGCACCATAGTCAAAACAACTAAAATCACGTCAAATGTAGAAAATATAGGCGACTTTAGAACGCACTCACTTGTATCACCTCTAAAACTACCTGCACATTCTATATTTTACGAGATTTTAGTTGTTTTGTGTGTGGTTCAGAACGTGCCGTCTCTTTCTGGCCACCTAAGATAAAAAGAGACGGGGCTTCTTTAAATTTAGTTTAGTCGTGTGTGCCGCTGAATTGCCACCATGGTCTCATAATAGCGCTGTTCACCTCTGCAGTCGCTGGAAGGGTGCTAAAAAAAAACAATATAATATTCTATAAGCCCACTTAAACTAACTTGACCTTACCCTTAACATAACTAACTTTACCTTACCCACTAAAACTAACTTGAACTTGCCCACTAATTGACGACCTCGTTGGCGTAATGGTTACCATGCCGGACTGCCAATCAGAAGGTTCCGGGTTCGATTCCCGGAACGGGCAACACATCTTTGTGCTTAAGTAAATTTGTTGACTGTGGGTCTGGGTGTTAAATATGTATCTATATAAAATATGTATGTATGAATGTATATGTAGTATAGGGCCAGGTGTGTTAGCTACCATAACACAAAACTAGAAATGGTTCAGCCGTGTGTGACATAAATCCTAATATTAAAAAAAAATACAAAATATATCGAAGGAAAAAAATGCGTGTGACTTTTGCACCAATTACGTGGATAAAATTAGCCACAGACTTAAAAACACGCAAATAACACCAATAAAACTTTGCAAACGAAACGAAAGGAATAAAATCAGAACATTATTGCAAAGAAAGATAACAGTACAAACTTTACGAGTGCATTGGTTTAAAAATAAAGATTGTGAGAATGAGGTGTCTGTTTATTTATAAGTTCGTTAACATTCTCAAACCATATCGTACTTATTACTCTTCTTCTTCGTATGAGCTAAGTGGTTAAGCTCTGGTGCCAGGAGTTTTTCAAGCCAAGTCAGAGCTTAACTAATTAACGACTGCTCGTACTAAGACTAACAGCCGGAACCTACAATTTAACGAGTCATCCGACCCACGGTAGCGCTCAGGTAAAAATGCCACTTGAAAAACGACAGTTAACACCCAGACCGACAGCCAACAAATTAAGTTTAGCACAAAGATGTTGGCCGTGCCGAGAATCGAGCCCGGAACCTTCTGATTGGTAGTCCGGCATGGTAACCATTACGAGGTCGTCAATTACGAATGATAACTTGATATGAGGTGAATTGCGGCAAGCCTGTCTACATTAAATAATAATAAAAAATACTACAAAACTTTTAAATGCAGCCGAGGTTGTGAAATATATTGCCAATCACCTAAAGGTGTGTTGACAGCCTCCTTGAGAGCCAGTTATTCAAGACTAGGCATGCTTCTCTTTAGACTACAGTGTCTCAAACTCATGTGGATACGAGACCTGCTACAAATACTTAGCTGTGCTGGGTAACAAAACATAATGTGCATGGTCACCCATCCAAAGACTGTCCGCATCGACCGTTGCTTAGCTTCGATGATCGCACGACCAGATAGATAGACGAGCTACAGGCGCTACATTATTTTGAATTACTCTTAATTTCGTCGATCTCGTTGGCGTAATGGTTACCATACCGGACCGCCGACCAGAGGGTCCCGAGTTACATTCCCGGAATGGCAAACATCTTTGTGATGAACTTAATTTGTTGCCTGTCGGTCTGGGTGTTGAAAAACGTATCGATATAAAGTATTTATGTATTTATAAAATAAAATATTCCTTTATTGACATAAGTAAGAAATATACAATTAAAATGAAACCATTGGTGTTGATTTAGTCATAGACTGTGTTTCAACACCAATGGCCTCTCCCACAGAGTTATTACAAGTCTTGGTTATAATATTAACTTACAAATGATGTTTTAATAACAGTTACAAAAAAAAATTAGAAAAATAATTTTGGAATAGAATATTAAAATTAAAATATGTATGTATAGTATATCAGTTGTGATGACAACCACAATACACACTAAATAATAGTAGTTAAAAAAAACTAAAAAACACGCTTATCTGGCCGTTTTAAGTGGGTCAAAATTGCGCCCACAGAAGTCGGTTACAAACTTACAAACAAACATACAAAAAAATTAAATAATTTTATCAAATTAGTGTATTGTCTTCGGTCCTCAGTAAATCTACAAAGTTTCAACCAAATCTGGCCGTTTAAAGTGGGTCAAAATCGCGCCCAAAGAAGTCGGTTGGTTACAAACAAACATACAAACAAAAATACAAAAAAATTTAATAATTTTATCAAATTAGTGTATTGTCTTCGGTCCTCAGTAAATCTACAAAGTTTCAACCAAATCTGGCCGTTTAAAGTGGGTCAAAATCGCGCCTAAAGAAGTCGGTTACAAACAAACATACAGGTGAAGCTAATATAAAGCGTGTAAAATTGTTTGATTTAGTGAGGGGCTAGCAAAAAGTTAATAAAATAGGTTCAGCCGTACAAGAGCTGCCTTATACGGACACAATCATATACACACAGACATATTTGCGGGGGTAACATAAAAATAACTTAGCAAATTCCACAAACACTGACTTACCACGTTGGAACTAAGCCTGATGACTGATACAATGAGTCATGGTGAAACAGAAATAACATAACGTAAGATGAATGTGCGATGGTGTAAAGGACATCCTTGTACTATGGTTGGACGGATGGTGACTAATATTGGATTTCTATTGAACATTTGATTCATATCATATACTTTTGTATTGATATTATATTAGATACTAGAATTAGTAGTGAAAATTGACATTATGATTAATATCATATAATATTGTAATGATATTATAGTACTAGAATAAAACTGAAAATTGACACGGATACATATGATATACTTTTGTAATGATATCATATTATTTGACTTGTAACTTTGGTGTTATCAATAAATGATTTGTATTTGTATTTATATTTCTATTAATTTGCTCGCAAAATCCAAGATGGTCGCACATCATACTAAGTTGAGTCAGGGGTTGTTTTTTTTTTATTTTAACATCTTTTTGTTACTCCGAATAGGTCAGCACTTGACCACAATTCACTTGATGGTAAGTGATATTGAGGTCTACGGTGGATCGCGCTTACCTAGAAGGAACCGGTTCACTCTCGCCTTGAAAATCGCTAGATTGTAGTCATTGGGGAACAGGAGTTCCAAAGTTTGGCGGTTCGGACAACAAAGGTGGAGGCAAAACGCTTAGTGCGTGCCTTGGGCACCTCAACTGTAAACCGATGCCGCCTTGGCGTTTCCCTGCTCGTCCGATAGTGGAAGGGGACGGGGGGAATTACATCATGTAATTCAGTCGCACACTCGCCGAAATGCAACCGATAGAACACCGACAGACTGGCAACAACGCGGCGGTGCTCTAGGCTCTGCAACTTTGCTTTGCAAAGATTGTCATTGCCTATGAATCTCTTTGCACGCCGTTCAATTGACTCCAACGCCTGAAGCTGGTACTTTGCCGATCCATCCCAAAGGTGCGAACAATAAATACTCCATGCATGATCGAACTTGTGCTTCATATAATAAAATTACATCATAGTATGTATTATAGTAGAACGGAATCTTATGGTGACTGACATTGAATAACTAACTTTCAGATACGAGACCACATCAGCGCCTGTAGCTACAGGAAACTAAGGCGATCTGACGCGATCATCAAAGCTAAGCAACGGTTGATGCTAACGGTGTTTGGATGGGTGACCATGCACATGAGTCGTTTTTCAAGTGGCACTTTCTGCAGGGCACTACCGTGGGTAGGACGACACGTTAAGTTTAGGTCCCGGCATGTGGAGACGACGGCTGATAGAGAGGCGTGGAAGCGAAAAACAGGCTGTGCCGACCCCACCTAGTGGGAAAATGTAAAGAAGAAGAAGATATAGATAGTGAATTAATTCATGTCAGTATTTTTTTTTTTAATAATAGGACACATTCCACACACGGCTGGTTAACACCATACTGAACCATTTCTAGTTCGTGTTATGGTAGCTAACATGAGAGAGAAAAGATTGAATGTGGAGACGACGTCTGATAGAGGAGAGTGGAAGAAAATTTGCTGCCGATCCCACCTAAATGGGATAAGGTGAAGAAGAAGAAGAAGAAGAAGAAGTTATGGTAGCTAACACAGCTGATATACTAAATATACATACATACATATTTTATATAGATACATATAAATTTAACACCCAGACCCACAGCCAACAAATTTAGTTCAGCACAAAGATGTTGGCCGGGCCGGGAATCGAACCCGGAACCTTCTGATTAGCAGACCGGCATGGTAACCATTACGCCAACGAGGTCGTCGAGTAGCTTCTCAGTATGTGGAATGTTACGAGATTAAAACGGTAAGTATTGGCTTTGCTAATAAAAATAACTGGCAGACCAAACCGCACAATCAATATCAGTGAATTATCGCCACTACATACAGATACGGCTTACAACATCCTGCTTTTAAACGGATTCTAATTTTACATTGTTATTCATGATACGCGTAATTAGTCATAAGCTTAAACATATATTTATTTTTACAGTGTTAACTCCAGGTCACGTCACTCGATTTAACGACAAACTCTCTAAAGCGTCGATATCAATTGCTTTTAGTTGGTTTAGCTTTTCTTTTATCCTTGATAGCTTTGCGTTTGACTACAGCTAGCCTGATGTTAAGCTGCGCTGCAGTCTACGGTGTGGCACGCTTACCTAGAAGATACCCAACTCTACTTTAGAAGACCCCCGGAAGGGACCTCTCAGGAAACAGAGACTCAGAAAGTGAGTTCCAAAGCTTCGCAGTCCTCACAATAAAGGTCGACGCAAAGCGTTTAGCTTGTATTCCATACAATGATAAATTTTTTTTTAGTTAGCCCCATACTGAACCATTTCTAGCTCGTATTATGGTTGCTAACACAACTGATATACTACATATACATACATACATATTTTATATAAATAAGTACATATTTTCACCCAGACCCACAGCCAACAAATTTAGTTAAGCACAAAGATGTTGACCGGGCCGGGAATCGAAACCGGAACCTTCTGATTAGCAGACCGGCATGGTAACCTTTACGCCAACGAGGTCGTCAAGTTTCTCACCATTTAGCGACCACTCTCTATAACGCCATAAAATGCACAGTCCCTTCAGTGTCGTTATATAGAGTTTACACTGTCTTTTTTTATTCTAATACTTTCGTGCGCTAGCGTACTTTTCCAACATGAATAACAAACTACAGTACGAAATTATGTAAAACGGTAATTGTGCCAATTTATTTGTCAAACAAATGCACGTATGGAAAACATTTGTAATTAACTCGTTATTTTAGGAGAGGCAATAACCATTCTAAAAATAGTGTGGTAATTTCGAATGTTAATCACTCATAATCCTACTTATACCTATTATTAGTATATCAGTTGTGTCAGCTACCATAACACAAACTCAAAAAAAATCAAAAAAAAAATCAAAATATTTTTATTCATATTCATATGTACAATACAAACTTATTCACTAACCCTCAAACTGGACGCATTCGCGCCCATGCCATGGAGGCTAGTGCCTTCCAGTGACTAAGATAAGTACATATACAAAAGTTTTAAGATTAAAACTAGAAATGGTTCAGTATATTTATTTTATTTATAATGCAAAAGTTGTGTGTAAGTGTGTATGTTTGTTATTTCTTCACGCTCAAACGGCTGAACCGATTTTGTTTTGTGAAAATAATGATAGTTTAGATCTTAGATTAACACATAGGCTACTTTTTATCCCGAAAAGAATTGTGGTTCCTGTGGGATACGCAAATAACTTCAAAATACATGTTACTCCTTCACACTCAAACGGCTGGACCGATTTTAATAAAATTTGGTATGAATATAGTTTAGATTAAAAAATAACGTATTTTACAGACAATCGTACTTCCTATCCCACTAACAATAAATGAAAAATCTTGTGCCATTGAGCTCGAGCTTTTATTAAAGGAAAACATCGTGAGGAAACTAAATCATAGTTTTTACATCCTGCTGGTCAAAGAGGTGAAAAATACAAACATACATTATAAATTATAAGTAATTAATATTTGTTATTTGTTTTACTACGATTTGACTTGGGTTCAACCAATGTATTTTAATTAGTTAGATTTAAAGATTTAAGATTTATAATAATAGTAACTATAATTAGAACAAACATTGTTTATAATAAGTATTAGTTAGTTTGACATTGTAATTTGACTTTTATTATTTTAATGTCATTTATATCTTTCAATGAGCAATTCTTGTATATATATAATTAGAATCTCAGAATCGGCTTCAACGATTTTCAAGAAATTTAGTAGGTATATAGGGGTTTTCGGGGGCAATAAATCGTTCTAGCTAGGAATAATTTTTAGAAAATGTCATAAATAATATTGTCTATATATAGTCTATAATATATATATATAGTCAACAAAAAATATTGTATAGGTACTAAAATATTATACTATGTAAGCATTTAATAAATATTTGAAAACTTACTATAAGTAGTATATTGTACTGAATGTTTGTTGGCACAATAAAATTAAAAACAATAATATTAAGATATTTTTATCCCAGAATATCGCGAAAGAGGAGGAAGAAGTGTGAAAGTAGCCCCAGTGAGGGAGAAATAAGGAGTAAAAGGTTAGCATGGTGTGGACATGTGATGCGTAGAGAGGAGAAGCATGTCACTAGAAAATGTATGGAAATGGTAGTGCAAGGAAGAAGAGCAAGAGGCCGCCCGAAAAAGACATGGATGGAGTGTGTGAATGAAGACATGAGAGAGAAAGGATTGAGTGTGGAGATGACATCTGACGACCTCGTTAGCGTAAAGGTTACCATGCCGGTCTGCTATTCAGAAGGTTTCGGGTTCGATTCCCGGCCCGGTCAACATCTTTGTGCTTAACTAAATTTGTTGGCTGTGGGTCTGGGTGTTAAATATGTATTTATATAGTATGTATGTATGTATATGTAGTATAACAGTTGTGTTAGCAACCATAATACAAGCTAGAAATGGTTCAGTATGGGGCTAACCAGCCGTGTGTGAATGTGTCCTAATATTTATTTATTTATATCTGATAGAGGAGAGTGGAAGAAGAAGATTTGCTGTGCCAACCCCACCTATATGGGATAAGGTGAAGAAGAAGAAGAATATCGCGAAAGACTCCGCTGGGCCCAGCTAATAAATTTATAAATAAATGTTGTCCATATATATTGATATTTTAATATAAATTAACTATAAAGCCACACCTGCCCATTGAGACATCTTGGAAACTGGTATTTCAAGATTCTCTCTCATTGACTCACTGGTAGATTTACATTTTAAACTTTATGAATGACAGAAGAATTAATTAAAACTTTTGCAATATGTGCACTATACATTATATAAATATATATGTATGTATATGTAGTATATCAGTTGTGTTAGCTACCATAACACAAACTAGAAATGGTTCAGTATGGAATTAACCAGCTGTGTGTGAAATTAGTCCTAATATATTTATTTATTTATATACTTACTAGCTGACCTGACAAACATTGTTTTGCTTTAAATAAAAATTTTAAGGTTGAACAACCTTTAACACTTAGGGGTATGAAAAATAGATAGTAGCCGATTCTCAGACCTACTGAATATGCATATAAAATTTGATAAAAATCGATCAAGCCATTTCAGAGGAGTATGGTAACTAACATTGTGACATAGAAATTTTATATATGTACTAGCTGACCCGGCAAACGTTGTTTTGCCTTATAACTTAGAGGTATAAAAAATGAATAGCAGCTGATTCTCAGATGTACTGAATACGCATTTAAATTTGGTAAAAATTGGTCAAGCCATTTCAGAGGAGTACCGTAACTAACACTGTGACATAGAAATTTTATATATGTACTAGCCTGACCCGACCTTGGTCAAAATAACTGCATACAAAATGCACTTTGATAGCATTTTAGACTTCAAAAGTCAATGTACATGGTTTCACTTATTTGAGCTAAGCAGCCCAGCTCTGTAGTTGAAATTATTCAGACCACAGAAAAAGCACATGAGTCAGTGAAACACGGGCCGGAAAGAGGTGTGTGCTTAGTCTGGAATGATTAACTCTCTAGGAGGCTGTTGGAACATACTGATAGGTTTTTGATGACAGATTGAAAATGAAAAACACAAAATCTTTTAGCATGGTCACACATCAAATCAGATTAAAAACTAATTTTATAATGATGTTACTTCTACAATATTGATTGTACTGGAGGTCAATGACCTTTACTAAGGTAGATAACATTAGAACTCATTAAAACTTATTTCTAATTATACTCAATATTATGACTTAATTTATTTTACCTACAAATGATAATTGTTTTCACAGGTTTCCTTATCATGTACTTACCTGTATATGTAGATTATCTTTTACTCATAATACTGATAAGAAATTACTCTGAATATGTCCTTTCTGTTAGGTATCGTAAGGGAAGGTGGGTGTATGTTAGTCATTGACATAAAATACACCCTTGCAGGGGGTCTCTGGTCACCCCAATTCTACGAAACATGTAAAACAAACGTCCCCACACAACGAGCCCTAATTTATCGAATTGCCTCGCCACACAAGGTCGAGTTAATCAGTAAATTAGCAATATACAGCGTTGTTTTTATTCAGAAAACAGAAAAGCGAAGCCAAAAACATAGTTCCAAATACGAAAATCGCAACGTGTGGGGGGCGCGCAAACAAAGAAATAACTTTTTTAGACTCGAAATGTATTATATTTATTTCTTTCTTAATTAAATATTGGCTTATGCAGCTGCTTGCATAATTCCTAATGACTGTTCCATTCATAAACAGAATGTAATTATCATTGCAATCGACTAATCGATGGGCCGTAACGACCGCACCGTCTCATGTTTACGTTCTAATCTAAGTAAAAGAACATGCCGGGGAGCAAAAAGGGAATCCAGCAGAGCAATTAATTATTCCCGTACGTAAATAGATCGACGCGTGCATGAAGATCTGTGTAATTATTTATTTGTTTTGCTAACTAAAGCTCGGTGGAGCGACGAACTTGCGTACCTCATTTTGACAGCAGTATCCTTTGTTGAGATCAATCCGAAAGCATGATCACACAGCACGAAACAAATAATCACATAAAACAACTGTTTCACTATCACACAAATTCATTTTCGCGTTATCGACGAAAGTGCACGTCTGGGATTGTCCGGTGGGTAGCCATTTTTGTCAAAAAAAAAAACTTTCGTCCCGATTCCCGTTCCCGATTACGAAAAAGCTCTGCCTCCGTGTCCGTGGGTCGAGTCGAGCGCGAAGTGTCTGTCTGCGATGTGAGCGAGACGACACTATCGTCGCGCCGAGACAGCGAATCGAATGAAAATAAATGGAACATTGAACTCAATTGATAGCGAATTCCAGTATTTTGCAGTGCCTATCTGTCTGTAACCAATTTAAAATACACAACACCATAGTTTCCTAACCGATTACAATAAACATTATCAGAATGAAAGGACACGAATAAAGAAATTCATCAGGCGCGAATTTTCTTACAATTTAAATTTTCTTCCTTTGCAAGGTGTGGAAAATATAATAAAACTACCTTATTTAGTCGGATTGTAATTAATCCTTCAGATTCTGATTTGATACTACTAGCGCCATCTGTTTGCAAGAAGTTAAAACAAAAGTGAATTACATCCATTCCCATCACTTTAGTGTTGTAACTTTAAAAAGTCGATCATAAATAATATATAATCGATGTCGATTATAATCTGATTCTCCATTATCTAGTTCAGTAAAAAATAAACCTTTGCAATATCAAAAACTTGTCAAAATAGATCTCATTGTATGGCTAAATCATAATATAATTACATTAAATAACTCAGTTTATTTTACTCATAATAATATTTAGTTAAGTTAAGTTTGTGCGAGTGAGACCCCGTGTTGCGTCGGGAGAGGTATAAATTCGTACCTGCAATATTGAGTTCTAAAGTTAAAGCATTTGGTTATATGGTTATGGAAAATGTTGTAAAGAAATAGACACTCTCACATGCTTCGGAGACTACAAAACCCAAGAGCTCGTCTCATCCGCTAAACTTTTATTTTCTGTGATTACTTGTTGAGCTAGCTCGGATAAAAAGCAATTCTATTTAACTCAGATTGAAAACCATTCAGTCAGAGTGCATTCGTATTATCGTTTGCCACAATACGGATTGCAGCCGAATGGATATCAAATCAAATCAAATGGCTGAACCTATTTTCATCGTGTATACTCGCCTTTATATCTGTCAGTTTAGTCGATTTTACCAATGCTATCGACTACTTTCTGCTAAGCTGAGTATGAATCGCATCACTGTTCTATTGTTTATTTCGTCTCGTTTGACATTTCTGACGGCAGTTTTTCGAGTTCTCCAGTCTGTTTTTCATTTTGTTAAACAGTTCTTTTTTCGAAAACATAAAATAATGGTGGGCGCTATGCCTGTTAATTTAATACCAATATTTTACAACGGGAGCATGGACAGTCATAACGGTATCGAAAACGATGAGATACAAGTGCATATTGGTAGTCGGATCAAGTGTGGGGATGATTTCGGCACTGTGAAGTATATTGGTGAAATTCAGGGGTACAAAGGGGTTTGGTATGGTGTGGAATGGGACGACGCTGCCAGGGGCAAACACGATGGTGTAGTGGAAGGAGTTCAGTACTTCAGGACCTCGAAACCTGGTTCTGGATCCTTCGTTCGTCCGAACAAGATCTCTCCGATGCGAACCTGTGCTGATGCTATTAGGCAGTACTATGGGGACCGCGAAGTAAGTTCGACTGCTCATTAATACAATTAAATAAAAATAACACTACGAAAAGTGGTGTGAAAGTGTTCCGAAGGCAGTATTAAGTCATGACGCCTACATATGTGTTGAGTGGGTGGTTAAGTTTGTTTACAACCTATTCTATGAAATAATTTAGCATAATTGTGTCACATATTTCTTTAACTTGTAGTATTATGCAGTTACATACATTTTACTTCTTGCAATATAAGCAAATGGTGGCCAAGAGTTTTTAATGCTAATTTTGGTATTTGTCAAAGTTATGACTCATCAGACCTTGTGTTCTAAATAATGTTACAAATATATAGTGTCTTTATAAACTCTAGACCATTATTTTGTGAGACAGTAATATGTGTTATGGGAAAGACATATTATACATTATCTTTATACTTTCCCATGCAGGTATTATTATGAATTAGGTAGGTATATTAAATGCTGACTTATCAGTTTATTGTAACCTTTTACAACTAACAAAAGCGAGGGTGGCTCGGTGATAATAATAAATCTGCTTTTCAATCAGATGTCCCCTGGTTCGATACTGGCCTTACACCAATGACTTGTTTTTCAAGCTATGTGTGGATTTGCACTTGCTTTATTGTGAAAGAAAACATTGTGAGAAAACTGACAGGTTTGAGGACTGCAATATCCGAAGGCGTGTGTCATCCGCCAACCCGCAATTGGCCAGTGTGGTAGACCTTATGTCTATTAACTATCTCCTAGTGTGAGAAGGCCCCGAGTCCCTGCAATGGGAACATATAGTGGGATGCTTATTACAAAACTAAAATTGTACTCCCTTTGTTAGGTTATACCTATTTTTAACCGACTTCAAAAAAGGAGGATTCAACTGTATGTATTTTTTTTTTTTAATATACATGCATAACACTTTCTTCTTGTTTGCATGAGCTTAGTGGCTAGACTGGTGTAGATCAAGCAGCTTCAGGGCTTTGAATTGTTATATCACAAAAATATGGTAAAAGAAAATGTGAAAGAAACCCATATGATTCAAGGGTTATTAAATACAATGATGTGTATTAATTATTATTTTTATTTTTAAAGTTAATACCTAATGAAATTAAATGTGAATGTATACCTATAAGAAAACAGATAGCAATATTACATAAAAAAACATCAATGTTCCAGGATGAGACTGTGGCAGCGCACCGCAGAACCGTCATCAACGAATGGAAGAGGGAAATGGGGGCTCCTTTCATTGAGATGGTCGGGTTCGAGAAGATACATCAGAAACAGTAAGTTCTCTTGCTTGTTTGTTTGAAAAAACTAAATATATGTAGCTCCATAAACATTGACATTGAACAGTGGACATTATGTGAACTATTAAAAAAATAATTTCAACTCAGTGTGATATAGGCACAACAGCATAATGCTGCTCACCTATAAATCAAATAAATAAATAAAAAAGAAAATGTAGCTCCATAGTAAGAATGAAAGAAAATGATTTTGATAATTACATAATTATGTTAAAAACATACAAATTAAAAGTTAAAAATGGTTAGTGACAATGATATTTGTACGCCTCCGGATATTATAGAATTGGCAACAAAAGTAACTCACAATCTTTTGCCAGATAAATCTAGAAAATTATATGAGAAACAAACTATTGTCAGCTTTTACTCTTGTTGTTTGATTAATGGCATTAGTGAAGATAAAGTAGTGTATGCAACTGCATATAACACGGGTATTCAAAAACTCATTACTATTATAAAATTCGCTGCACTCGTTTCATAAACTCATACTCGCATTATATGACAGTTGCATAAACTACTATTTTACCTGTTATTGTTTTTAATGCTATGTATCGCATCTTTTATTAGTCATATAAAGTAGTGAGAACCTTTTATCTTAGATAAACCCAGGTTTTTTAGGTAAAATATTTTGATTATAATATATATTCTGTTTGTGATAATAAATAAGTAAATGAAAAACCCATTATGAATAGTAACGAAAAAAGTCTACAAATACAAATCATTTATTGATAACACCAAAGTTACAAGTCAAATAATATGATGTCATTATAAAAGTATATGATATGTATCCATGTCAATTTTCAATTACATTCTCGTACTATAATATCATTACAATAGTATTTATGATATTAATCATAATGTCAATTTTCACTACTAATTCTAGTATCTAATATACTATCAATACAAAAGTATATGATATTAATCGAATGTCAATTTTCAAATTTAGATAATCATTTATATTGTACAAAGTTTTATCTAATAGCCAAACCCTGAGTCTAGTCTTAAAACTGGCGGTGGAAGGTGCATCTAGATTGTGCCCTTGTTATCGTCTTAATAGTAGGGGAGCCAAAGAGGGGATTTTTGTAGTATCTCGAGCGTATCAGATTAAGATATAGGAGATACCTTGAACTCATTTGAGTACCTCCACCAAATACAAGCTTTCCCCGTTGGTGGGATTGTCTTTAATAACGACTGAAAAAAAAAGTTGTATGGCAGACATACTCCAAATTGTCAGATTAAGCTAATATAAGTTATTGATGTCATAAGAGTGTTTATTTAAAAAAAACTGACAATTTAAATGTAACACTTGGGAGTGAGAAGGTCTCAAACTTTCAAACTTTAATGTTCAGTAATGGCCAAATTTGTAGATTTATTTTCAAGGAGAGAATTGAAGTATATTAGGAGACTTATAATCTGCCGATTAACATAAACACAGTTAAAAAAAAACATCGCTAAACATTTATAAAACTTTTTAAAGTGCCTGGTAGCGCCCGCCATCGGTGGACAAGATAGGTCTCATACAGTTTTTTTCATATCATAATATCTGTATTATGATCCAATAAGCTCCAAACGCGCTCGAGTAAGTACACATTTAGCATCGTGGGCCGTGCGTGCCAATTAAGAATAGGACTGTCAAAACCGCCATCTTGCTCAATCATACGCGCAAACTTCATAACCCAAGTGTATGGTGTGCAAAAAAAGTTGTTAACAAATTATATTCAGTTTATGTGTTTCATGTACGCTGTTTTGCTATTTCTTATACATTTTACGGCAAATGAATTATAAATGATTAGGATTTTAAAGTAAAATCATATTTATAAAAAAATAATTTCTTTTTCATTGTTGTCACTTCTTTTTGTACCAAATAAAAATAGTTTATTATACTGCTTACAGCACTTAAGTCAAAACTATCCAAAACCAATGTTTCGTCACGTAGTTTTTTTTTAGGTGTTGTTTATTTGCCTTGGGTACTTCTTACCCGTAGAATTAATTAATCAAAAATTATCCAGTAATAAAATCAAGAATAATTAAACAATAATTAAATTTATATCTATGAACCAAAAAAATAATAATTAAATTACTTTTTAAGCTTTCTTTGCTAGCAGTACTTTTTTGACAGTTATCGTGTGAAGTTGAAGCAAGCGCGATCCTATTCTTAGTTGGCACGCATAGTAAATGTTAATGTCTGCTTAATTTCCAGAAAATTGGACCGTCTCCAGGAAGTGTGCGTGCACGACCAGAGTGTGAGCACGGCGGGCGATGTGTCCGCGCTCTGCCCCAACATCCGCAGCCTCGACCTGTCGGCCAACCTGTTCGCCAACTGGCGGGAGGTCATCTCGCTCTCGCAGCAGCTGCCGCGCCTCGCTGACCTTGACCTCAGGTACACTGACCTTGACCTCAGGTACATAGATTATTTATTATTATTTTACTGGCGGGAGGTCATCTCGCTCTCGCAGCAGCTGCCGCGCCTCGCTGACCTTGACCTCAGGCACATAGATTATTATTATTTTACTGGCGGGAGGTCATCTCGTTCTCGCAACAGCTGCCGCGCCTCGCTGACCTTGACCTCAGGTACTTCTTATAAATAAATAAATAAATACTAGGGCACATTTCACACACGGCTGGTTAACCCCATATAGGTGGTGATTCAGCGGCACACACTACTAAACTAAATTTAAAGCAGCCCCATTTTTTTTTAACTTAGGTGGCCAACAAGGGACGGCACGTTCTGTAGCATAGTCAAAACAACTAAAATCACGTCATTATTAGGGTTCCGTACCTAAAAGGTAAAAACGGGACCCTATTACTACCTCGGTTTGGGAAAATAAATTCTTTTATAATGATTTGGAAGTGGCTTTTGCGAAACAGGGTTCTCCTAGTGCAGAAGCAACAAGAAAAATGTTATAGCGTAAATTAATAAGATTAATAAGACGACGGATTTTTGTAAAACTAATTGTAAATTTACATGTGTTTTAGATAAATAAACTATTCTTATTCTTATTCTATTCTCTGCTGTCTGTCTGTCTGTCTGTCTGTCTCCAGGCTGTATCTCAGAAACCGTAATAGCTAGAAAGCTGAAACATTCACAATATATGTATTTCCCGTGCCGCTCAAACAACAAATAATAAAAAATAAAAATATTAAGGGGGTCTCCATACAACAATGGTACATTTTGCGCGAGTCTATCTCGTATTTGGCTACTTATCGGTTATTTTTTTGGCACATAGTGACCAAGCTCTAGTGTCGAGAGTTTTCAAGCCGCCCGAAGGCCTCTGACTTGGATTAACGACTGCTTGTACTGAGACTAACAGCCAAGACCTACAATTTAACGTGTCATCCGACCCTCATAGATATGGCCATAATAATAACTACCACACTGGCCAAGTGCGGGTTGGCGAATTACGGGCCTTCTCTTATGAGAGAAGGCTCCGAGTCCCAGCAGTGGGAACGTATAGTGGGCTGCTTATGCTTATGCTAGTTAAATAAAATAAATACTAGGATACATTTCACACACGGCTGGTTAACCCCATACTGAACCTTTTCTAGTTCGTATTATGGTAGCTAACACTACTGATATACGACATGTCATACTTACATGTTATGTTATATAGATACATATACATGTAACACCCAGACTGACAGTCAACAAATTTAATTCAGCATAAAAATGTTGGCCGTGCCTGGAATCGAACCCGGAACCTTCTGATTGGCAGTCCGAAATATAGGTATAAATAAATAGATACAAATACAAATACAAATCATTTATTGATAACACCAAAGTTACAAGTCAAATAATATGATATCATTACAAAAGTATATGATATGTATCCATGTCAATTTTCAATTATATTCTAGTACTATAATATCATTACAATAGTATATGATATTAATCATAATGTCAATTTTCACTACTAATTCTAGTATCTAATATAATATCAATACAAAAGTATATGATATGAATCAAATGTCAAATTGTCAATTTAAATGTCAATTTTCAAATTTAGATAATCTATACAAAGTTTTATCTAATAGCCAAACCCTGAGTCTAGTCTTAAAGCTGGCGGTGGAAGGTGCATCCCGGACAGTCGCAGGTACGCGGTTGTAGATCGCGGGCCCCAACACGTAAACGGACCTCTCCAATTTCGCAAGTCGATGAACCGGCGTTTTCAGTTGCATCTTCTTCACGTTGCTACGTAGATCCCACGTTTTATTAGCACCCCTGCGTTGAAATAATTCAAGGTGCGTGTGTGTGAAAAGTGCAACTTGATATATGAATTCACATGGTAGAGGCAATATATCAAGGTCTCGAAAGAGTTCAACGCAGGAGACGTCGCTCTGAACCCCGCAAATGGCACGTATGGCGCGTTTCTGCATGCGAAAAACTCTATCTCTATCGGCAGCGTTGCCCCACAACTCTAACCCGTACGTGATTACGCTATGGACAGTCGCGAAGTAGCAGGAGCGCACGACGCTGCGGGTGGCGGTGCTCGCGAGCCGCCGAAGCGCGAAGCATGATCTCGACAGCTTCCCGCACACTTCGTGTATGTGCGTCTCCCACGTTAGCCCACTATCGAGATAAAACCCGAGAAGCTTTGTACAGGACACCTGCTGGAGTGCAGTTTGGCCTACTACTACCGAATAGGATTTTGTTGCGTGACCATTTAAATTGAAGCTCAGAAAACAAGTTTTATCTTTATTTAATGCCAAGCCGTTCGATCTAAACCACCCGTCAAGATCATTCGCCACCGAGTTAAGCTTCTGCTCTAGCTGCTGTGTGTCGGCGCCGTAACTACAGCCGCGACGTCGTCTGCATACAAGAAAATCTCAGCACCGCCTATAGTGGGTTGCTTATGCTTATGCTTTCCATTACCGAACGAGCAGGGAGACTGCTAGGAGACACAGTTATACAGTGGACATGCCGAAAATGCGTACTAAGCGATTCGCTTCCACGTTTATAGTACGGACGGCCAAACTGTGGAACTTCTTGCCGGAATCCCTGTTCCCTCTGAACTACAACCTAACTGTCTTCAAGGCGAGAGTGAACCGGTTTCATCTAGGCAAGCGCGCTTCATCTTAGACTGCAATATCACTTAACATCAGGTGAGTTGTGGTCAAGCGCAAGCCTATTAAGTGTAAAAAAAAAATGCTAGTTGTATAAACAACGTTATTTATTTATTCCAGCAAGAACCGCATGGCTATAGACATGTCAACAGACACCCTGCGGGAGTACGGGACTAACTTTGACTCGTTAGAGAAGCTCAACCTTTCCGTCTGCGACCTGGACTGGACAGACATTGTTACTCTCTCGCATTTGTTTCCCAACGTAAGTATAAAGGCAAATTGTTTTTTGGACTTATTTCACACACGGCTGGTTAGCCCCATACTAATTGGCAGTTGTATTATGGTTACTAAGTCAATAGATTACTAATTAGAGCAATTTTCACAGCAATATTTCTGTTATATGATATTTCTGTTGCTGCTTAAACAACAAATAACTAAGCGCTTCTTAAAAAATAAATATAAAAAAAGAATACAAAAAATGTAATAAAATAACTGTTTAAGTAAGCAAACCTCTCCAAATTCTATTTGGCTTAAGCAGCCTACTATACATTAGGGACTCGAGGGCTTCTTTCACTAGGAGAGATATAGGCCAAAATCCACCACAAGTGTAGGTTGGTGCATAACTAACTTCCTCAATGCGAGTCTAATCTCAATTTAAACTTACTATTATTTACTTAAACTACTTTTTTTTTAATATAGTGGGTTATTGTTTACCTATATAATTACTAGCTGACCCGGCAAACGTTGTTTTGCCTCACTTAGGGGTACAGCGCCATCTATTGATTACTTACTCAACCCAGTCGAAAGGTATCGACATCTGTTAGAATCATGGAGTTAACAGATAAATGTGTCTGTCAAATAATAACAGACAATAATTAGCAATAAATTAAAATTGCGACTATAATATGAGATTTAAACTAACCTATCTCTCAAGTTGGATCGAACTGCACATGGTGTGCGAATTTTATTATAATCGGTTAAGTGGTTTAGGAGTCCATTGAGGACAAGCATTGTGACACGAGATTTATATATATTAAGATAAGATAAGATAATAATTGTCTTATACACTCAATTCACTTTTGTTCCAGCTAAAAGAGTTAATAGTTGCTCACAACCGGGTGTCGAAAATATGTCACCCGCCGGCGACACTCGCTTCGCTCTCGGTGCTCCGGCTCGACGGGTGCCCTGTGGACGACTGGGGACAAGTTGTTCATCTAGGTAAAGACTAGTTTCACTCACGGTCCCCGAGGTGGTTGCAGTGCACCAGGTGCACTGCAAGGGGAGTAATCCCCTGCGGAGGACCCTCGCAGGCTAGCCGAGGTGGGCGGGGTGGTGAGTTAATACGAGGAGCGGAACCTCACGCCACCCTTTCCGGTGAGGAGGCCATCGTGAGGTTTTAGTCGGTAGTGATGCCCTTCTGCCATCGAGCCCGACACACCCCACCCACCTCCCCCGGTGTGGTGAGCTTGTGTAAATGCTCCTAACTTAAAAAAAAATGGTAAGACTAGTTTAGACTTTTTCTTCCTTCTTAGTATAGACTATCAGTTAACAGAGTTGGAGCGCATTCTTAACTATGTTTGGTAAAAAATAAAGATGGCAGCAGTCAGAAAATGTTCTTCTTCTTCATCGAATGAGCTAAGTGGCCAAGCTCTGGTATCGAGAGTTTAAAAGCCGCCCGAAGGCCTCTTGACTTAACGACTGCTTGTACTGAGATTAACACCCGGGTCTTACAATGTAACGTGTCGTCCGACCCACGGTAGCGCCCAAATGTAAATGCCAATTGGAAAACGACTTGTGCATGGTCACCCATCCAAACACCGTCCGCATCGACTGTTGCTTAGCTTCGATGATCTTGTCGCATCACCTTAGTTAGCCGCGCTACAGGCGCTATATAAAATGGTGAATTACATAGTTTTTCACCAGTCTCTAAATATGAGTCAAACAAAAACAAAAAATATGGGGATTAAATACAATAAAAAAATAATATTCTCTTTTTAAAGTGTGTTAAATAATATATAACATTTAATGATGCAATAAATGTTTTGAATTTACTTTGACAAATACAAATACTACTTATTAGTTAGCAAGACAACAAATTCTTTAGTCAAGGTTGGATAAAACATATCTTACATCTTTAAGAGCAATTCTTGTTATATATAATAGGAATCTCGGAATCGGTTCCAACGATTTTCATGAAATTTAGTACATATATAGCGGGTTTCGGGGGCGATAAATCGATCTAGCTAGGAATCATTTTTAGAAAATGTCATATTAAAAAAAATACCGAGCTAAGCTCGGTCAACCAGGTACTAGTATTGATTTGACAATTCACCAATATGATTTTGGGCTATTTGCTAAACGCGTACTGCGGTTATCTTTGTGGATTTAAGAAGATAGATAAGATTAAGAATAGTTTAAGTTAAATGAAGCTTAGTGGCTTGAGCGTTCGGCCTGGTTTGCCAGAGAAGCGGGTTCAAATACCGCTGGTCGTGATATTTTCGATTACATTTTTTAAATCTACAAAGTCACCAATATGATTTATTTATTTACTTCAGATTGTCATCCATATTATACATAATTACAACAAATAAATTTAAATTTAATACTTACAAATGTCAACAATTATTAATCAAAATCATAATTATACTTAAAAACTATTAGCATGTCAATGTTTGGCGCTTACAATTATTTTACTTGGCACAACGATGCCACGGCAGCACATGTAGGTGTGTCACCCTGCCCAACAGAGGACTGTCTGTTTATACTTCCTCCCATTTTCCAGGATGGATGAAGAGCCTCAAAGTGCTAAGCCTGAACGACTGTCAGCTGCAAGAGATAAGGTTCCCCGAAGGAGACTGCTCGGATCTCTTCAGGACCCTGGAGGTGCTGTTTCTAAACCGGAACCGGATACATGACGTGAGTTTGTCGAAATCAACCGGGTGGTAATCAGTACAATTCTGTAGAAGACGGTGTAGCCAATCGTTCGTCAAAGTTACTATCTATGCTTTGCACTAGAAAAAGTTGTGGCGTCTCTGTCGCGCTTCATCGCCCGCTACCAATCAGAGCGCTTATCCTGAATCGTGCAAACAGTATTTTCAACGCGCGTACGACTGGTCCAAGCTACAATGCATGACCTTTGGACGGCCATCTCCGGACACAACATCTGTCCGGGGGATATCCCTTTGCTAGACGGAGGCAGACCGTCGTCGCTCCATAAAGTCTTAAATTACGAAACGTTAAAGATAACATTTCAGTTTGCACCATATTACTAGTTAAAGTTATGGTTCATGTCAAGTTGCCTCCACCTTTGTTGTCCGAACCGCCAAACTTTTTAATTCCTTGCCGAATGTCCCAATGACTACAATCTAGCGATTTTCAAGGCGAGAGTGAACCGGTTCCTTCTGGGTAAGCGTGATCCACTGTAGACCTCAATATCACTTAACATCAGGTGAATTGTGGTCAAGCGCTGACCTATTCTGAGTAAAAAAAAAATATCAATATAACGCTAACTTTAACATTGACCGCGGAATGTGTTGCATCATCATTAATTCGTCAGGGTAAAACGATCAGAATACTAAAGAGGATTGCTGAATCCCATACAATAAAGCGTGGCGCGGAAGTTTGCCATAATTACCGATGAGACCTAGATGGCACTGCAAATCGAGCGTGCAGCCTAGCTGCTGCTAAATTCCGCAACGCGCTGCAGTCGCGTAGTGATATAACTAAAGTAGATTGCGTGACCCGAGTGAAATACAAATAGATGGCGCTACGTGTATTGAATGATACTCGTAGTACGATTTTTAACAAGAGGTTGAGCATCTATTATATTCATTAGTCTATGGTCAAGGTTGAAAAGTAGTGGTATATAAATCAATTTATTTATTAATTAAATGTCTAAATATACATTTTTTTTTATTGAGTTCTCTATTATTTTTCAGTGGCGATCCCTGAGCGAGTTGGATAAGATACCGCATCTAAAGAAACTGTACTTCCTCAAGAATCCGGTACAAATGAGCGAGGACTATGACACGGGGTCCCAGATGATTATTGCTAAGATCGGATCGCTACAGGTGAATAATGCATAATAATATTTTTGTTCGATACAAAATTAGTGGACTGTATGCAAGTTCTGATTCTCACAAGGAAATTGCGAAACTTAGATAGGACCACGTACCTTTCATCCACGACGCCACTCCCCGGGACAACTCCTCGCGTCTGGCGGCAGCGCGGTGGGTAACGATCGTCAAGCTCCTTGTTGAAATACAGAACAGTATTGACTGTACACGGCTTAGAAAAATATCCTCGTCGGTGAAGCGACGCGCGACACTATTTAGGATATATTAAAGAGTAACTCTGTACTACGGCGCGGCGATGAGAAGCGCGGGTTATCTCCCATACGATTCCAGAGTGACTACCTCAGGCCGTGACGCGCGGACTGCAGGTTTTGTAGTTCTACCCTCATCTCACAATAATACCTTTATGAGAATCGAACAAATTTTGATAGAGCATTTTCTAGTTCTCGCCTGGCTAGCAATCGTCCTCAAGTTAAATCTATCTATTGCACAAACTAATGAATGAAAGCTGTTGTTTAACTCATGTTTTATAATATTTATTTGAACCACATTACACATGTCATGGGTGCGAGCATAAGAAGAAGAAAGCATAGCCAACATTAAACAAAAAACGAAACTTAACTCTACTACCAACATCAGAATAATATTTGTGTTGCCATATTAATCTAACATCTATATATCGTTTACTATCAGGTGAAGTGTGATGAAGCGCAAGCCAATTTATAGTAAAAAAAAACTTAAAAAATCAGTCGCCATAGACCTAAACATATGTTCTGGTAGCCTCCTAGAATGCCAGTTATTCCACACTAGCAATGCTCCAGTCTAGAACAGAATGTCACTAGCTCGCGTGGTTACGCGTCCTGAAAAAATTAATATAGTTTTTTTTTACACATTTCACACACGGCTGGTTAACCCCATACTTAACCATTTCTAGTTCGTATTATGGTAGCTAACACAACTGCATATACATATTTTATATATTTAACACTCAAACCCATAGCCAACAAATTTAGTTAAGCATAAAGAGGTTGGCCGGGCCGGGAATCGAACCCGGAACCTTTTGATTGGCAGTCCAGCTGCAATATAAATAATAATGTAATATAGCTTTAAGTTTTTACAGTGGATTGGAACTAGTAAATAAGTAGAGCTATATAAATTCATGCGCTTCTTCTATGAAACGCATTTATCCGACGCTAGCTTTTCTGGTCCTTCGAGCCGGATCGATGGAAAGAGTCAATGGACCTTTCAAATACGTAACTTTTGTATTTGTGTTTTCTGTGGACCTTTAAAATGGTGTTTACAAAGGTTTTGTTTCGTGTTGTTTTCAGGAATTGAATGGCTCTATCATAACTCCGGAACATCGTAGAGGCGCCGAATATGATTATATGAAACGGTAAGATATAAGTTATTATACCAGCAACATTTCAAACCTTTTTAGCGTATAATTATATACGCTATAATAGTCAAATTTTAAGCTTCTCAAAAACCTTGATAGCCATCAGTGAAATTATCACTATTGATTTTTTTGCCGCTATAATGACCAGAAATGCGTTATAAAAATATAGAGGACTCCCATACAACCAATGTCCTTTTTGGAGGTCCTCATACACACAAAAATCACGTTAATTAAAAAAAAGTGATTGTTTTCGTTTTTTTTCCTTTTTATAAATAACGGTAACACGCGCAAAAATTTCACAGAATATTAAGTTGTAAATTAACTCTCAAAAAAATAATTAAATACAATTAACGTAATTTTTATGCAATTTTTTACTCGATCTTTATATCGATATTTGGTGGACTGCCTAAAAAATTATAAAATATTTAATTATGTATTAACATCAAAAATAAATTTAAATATTAAAATAAAAGAATTATTGAAGGGGATCTCCCATACAATAAACGTGTATTTAGTACCTTCTTTTTTAAGAAAAAAAAAGAAAAGAAGAGTAGAACGGAATCCTTCATGCGCGAGCACGATTCGCACTTGGCAATTTTTTTACAGATACAGTGGAAACCCCATGTAACGTCACTCGATTTAACGACAAACTCTCTAAAGCGTCGAAACCAATTGGCTTTAGTTGGTTTAGCTTGTATTCCATACAATGTTATATTTTTTCTACATTTGACGTGATTTCAGTTGTTTTGTGTGTGGTTCAAAACGTGTCGTCTCTTTCTGGCCACCTAAGATGAAAAGAGACGGGGCTTCTTTAAATATAGTTTAGTCGTGTGTGCCGCTGAATCGCCCCAAATATCTCTATTTAACGACCACTCCCTATAACGCCATGAAATGCGCAGTCACTTCAGTGTCGTTACAAAGAGTTTACACTGTATTTTTTTTATTTTTCAGTTATGGCGCGGAATGGAAGCTATCAAGACTAGACCCGGCCGCGGCGAGAGCGTTTGATTTAGAACACTGCAGGTTCCAACTTCTTATAAACAGTTAGTATTTTACTTTATTTCCGTAGCGCGTTACTTTGCTTATACTTATATGTAGATAGGACTGGTTTTGAAATTTTTCACTAAAACTATCCACCATCAAAATCGTCTGAGAAAAGCTTGGTTGGTCCCAGTGATTTTATTATATTTTTTAAGTGTCAATTTGTGTGTTAGCGTGTTTGTTTGATATTCTAATAGTTTTATAATAATAACTAGCTGACCCGGCAAACGTTGTTTTGCCTTAAAAAATATATAGTAGCCGATTCTCAGATCTACTGAAAACGCATATAAAATTTGGTAAAAATCGGTCAAGCCGCTTCGAAGGAGTATGGTAACTAACATTGTGACACGGAAATTTTATATATAAGATAATCATTCATTTAATTCAGAAAAAATCCATACAATTAAAAACATGTCAAAAAATAATATTAAAATATAGTTTTGACGAATTATGATACGAATATAGACATAGACTAATAAATATAATATACGCTCAACCTCTTGTTGAAAATCGTACTACGTGTATCATTCGATACACGTAGCGCCATCTATTCGTATTTTCTTAAAACGACTTCACTCGGGTCACGCATTCTTGTATCGTTACATCACTATGCGACTGCAGCGCGTTGTGGAATTTGGCGGCAGCTGGGTTGCACGCTTGATTTACAGCGCCATCTAGGTTTTATCGGTAATTATGGCAAACTTCCGCGCCACGCTTTATTGTATGGGAATCAGCAATCCTTTCTAGTATTCTGATCTCTGATATAGATTATTATAGTAGAAGAGCCGTGGAAGATCGTCCTTCACCGATCTGATAACCAGATGAGACGTATTTTTTATCAAATATTTTTTATAAACAAATATGCCTAAAAGTGCTTGCCTATCGAAAAGTGCTCATGGCTATTTTTAATTAAATAAACTTTTATCGATTTTTTTTCATCACCTTCATCCTTTTGATAACCAAATGAAATTTATTTCACTGATAGTTTTTAATATACAGAATATGCCTCGGTATGCTTGCCTACTCATTTCAGTGTATAACTACCTGGCAAGCAGGTGTAAACAGGTGAGTCAAAATAGGTGACTCCACCGATCTGATAACTTATCGAAAGTTATCTCAAATTTTAGATTATTTTATTTCAAAATCAGAAATATATACTTGCCTGCGAAAAATCGTACTTAAAGTACTATTGCCAGCCTAAAAACTTTTAGAATTTTAACCACTTGATAGGTGTGACAGAGAAAGTAGAGCGGCCGAGGTCCGTGTGATAGAACAGGACACAACATAGCAGCTGCTCGCTACCTCACCGTAGAATATATCCGAGTGCATCCAAAGTAACACCGGGGTCAAAGGTTTAAATTAAATCTTCCGATACCGACGTCATGATTATTTTGCTTGAAAACATACATAAATTGGTACTATCAGTTTGGAAAAGTTCGGCCATTAAAACTGTTCTCCAAAAATGAATTATACCAAATCATATTTGCGTCGTTACTAGATGAAGCGGATATTTTCATAAATGAAAAAATGCAGGCTGTGCAGGAGTTTACCTCTCATATGTATGGTATAAAAATTGCACTAGTGTGAATAACGCCAGGTATCGCATTTTTATGAAAAGTTATTCTGCAAAAGAAGATAATGAGCACTTTTTGAAAAAAGTAAAAAGCTGTGACTCTAACAATTTGCCACCATGCTGGTCTTCTTTAACCCAAAAAATTTGACGAACGATTTATGTCAATTCTATGTGGCTTCATGCCACTGATCAAGATTGTTTAAAATTGCGCCCTGAAAACTGTGGTTGGCTCTTAGAAGATGATTATTTTATACCAATTGGATTTGTTGGGGACCAAACACCCTTGAAAATTGATGATATCGCACAAGTTATGGATAATGGACATAAAGAAGAATTTGAATCTGATAATCAGTAGATATTCAACTTCCGATGATTCTGATAATGAATAATAAAAATAACAATAAATGTTTGAATGTATTTTTTATATTTCGTAATAAATGGTTTTATTAACATACATGAGTTTATTTTTTTTTATTCTAAAATTTGAAAAGTTACACTTATTCTTTCCCGCTTTACGACATTTATTTAAATTAAAATAATAAATAAATTATTCATTATTTAATTTTAAATAAAGAAGATAGATTATTTTTTAAATTTTTAATAATTTAACTTTAAAATGATAAAAAGTTTCGTTGTTTTTTTTTATTTATTAACATATTAATATAACAATATATAAAATTATTTATTTTTGATTATTGCATAGCTGTAAGTAAGTATGGTGTGAAATAATATCAAAATTGTGATCGAAATTAGTTATAATAAATTGGAGTAGTAATACAAGTGTAAATAAATGCTGTCTCCGTGACTCACATGTGCACGAGCATGCGCACTCGTAAGGCGAGGTAGCGAGCAGCTGCTATGTTGTGTCCTGTTCTATCACACGGACCTCGGCCGCTCTATTTTCTCTGTCACACCTATCAAGTGGTTAAAATTCTAAAAGTTTTTAGGCTGGCAATAGTACTTTAAGTACGATTTTTCGCAGGCAAGTATATATTTCTGATTTTGAAATAAAATAATCTAAAATTTGAGATAACTTTCGATAAGTTATCAGATCGGTGGAGTCACCTATTTTGACTCACCTGTTTACACCTGCTTGCCAGGTAGTTACACACTAAAATGAGTAGGCAAGCATACCGAGGCATATTCTGTGTATTAAAAACTATCAGTGAAATAAATTTCATTTGGTTATCAAAAGGATGAAGGTGATGAAAAAAAATCGATAAAAGTTTATTTAATTAAAAATAGCCATGAGCACTTTTCGATAGGCAAGCAATTTTAGGCATATTTGTTTATAAAAAATATTTGATAAAAAATACGTCTCATCTAGTTATCAGATCGGTGAAGGACGATCTTCCACGGCTCTTAGACCATTATACATTTGATATTGGACTAATTAACAGATAGGCTCCTTTTCATCCCAGATTAAAACATGTAACTTCTACACCATTATTGTAAGGAGGAAAAGTTTGATTTTTTGTTTGTTTTTTTGACGCGAATAGGCTTCGAAACTACTGGACCGATTAGAAAAAATCTTTCACCGTTGGGAAGCTACATTATCCCTGAGTAACATAGGCTTTATTTTGTTTCTCTTTGCAACTTAGATTATTTTATAGCCCGTGCAAAGCCGGGACTGGCTGCTAGTAAAAAAAATCTACATTCAATTATTATTTCATTCATTTGACGACCTCGTTGGCGTAAAGGTTACCATGCCGGCCTTCTAATCAGAAGGTTCTGGGTTCGATTCCCGGCCCGGTCAACATCTTTGTGCTTAACTAAATTTGCTGGCTGTGGGTCTGGGTGTTAAATATGTATTTATATAATATGTATATGTAGTATACCAGCTGTGTTAGCAACCATAATACCAGCTAGAAATGGTTCAGTATAACCAGCCGTGTGTGAATGTGTCCTAATATTTATTTATTTATTTTTTTTTTTTTGATTTGCAGAATACGGCGTGCCAGACGATAGCCTTTTGGTAAAGCAACCCAAAAACACCACTCTTACATCCCAATTATTAGAAATTACTCTCAGCGACGAAACTGGCAACACTGTTCAGAAAAAATTCCCTTCCACCATGGCGGTTCAAAAACTGGTCACACTGGCTCAAAGAATATTCTCCAAATTCGGACACAAAGGGAAACCTAGTTTGTTTCTACTCGACGAACAAATGAAGGGAAGGGAAATACATTTGGATAATAATATGAAAGATTTAACTTATTTTTCTGTCAAAAACGGCGATGTCATTTTGGTGCGGTTTAGATAACTTTTTTGCTTCTTAATATGGCAACATTGATTGGCTTTGTGAAAGAGTTGTAATTGGTTTTAGAAATATTTTTTTACGAACTAATTATTGTTTATTTTTATGTATGGATTGGTAGAGAAAATCAGTGAAATTGGATCTAAAAAAAAACATAAATTGTGAGAAAAAGAAAGGTTTTTTATATTGCTATATGACTGACTGACTATGATTTCTTTATTAAAATTATTTACAGTGTAAACTCTATGTAACGTCACTCGATTTAACGACAAACTCTCTAAATCGTCGAAATTAATTGGCTTTAGTTGGTTTAGCTTGTATTCCATACAATTATACATTCTCTCCATTTAACGACCACTCTCTATTACGCCACAAAATGCTCACTCCCTTCAGTGTCGTTATATAGAGTTTACGCCGTATTAAAAATATATATATGGCAATTAATTATGTAATAATGTTGTTAAACATACATAGTGTC
This sequence comes from Mellilla xanthometata, assembly GCA_035578125.1. Lineage (NCBI taxonomy): Eukaryota > Metazoa > Arthropoda > Insecta > Lepidoptera > Geometridae > Mellilla > Mellilla xanthometata. The sequence goes on from JAPUBQ010000025.1 coordinate 8,000,691, forward strand.
TAGCCAAGGCATAATACAAATAAAAAAGCTACCTTTTTAATTTAAAACGCAAATTCGCTATTTCGAAGCCAATTTAGAAAATATATTGAAAAACATCGCAGCACTTTAATTAAAAACAAAAAAAAAACAAGGCATGCGTAAGAAAATCAATTTATATCCCGACTTATTTATTTTCCCAGGGATTATGATTTATTATTAAAGAAATAAATAAAAAAGAAATAAAACAAATGCGCATTTTTCACTATATAAAACGTAGGGCTTTGTAAATAAACGGTATTATTCCAAATTGTACCTGTATTTATTGCAAATATTATATTTCTGAATAAAAAATGTCTGATTATGTATTTTTAATTTGCGACTTTTATTTTAAGAGGTATCCTAATTCATATATATTTTATCTATAATATAAAAATACTAGCTGACCCGGCAAACGTTGTTTTGCCTCACTTAGGGGTATGAAAAATAGATAGTGTAGCTTATATGACACGTTCGTAAATATACCATAGCAGCGCCATCTATTTATTGATTACTTACTCAACCCAGTCGAAAGGTATCGACATCTGTTAGAATCATTTGGTGTTAACAGATAATTATTGTGACTGTCAAATAATAACAGACAATAATTAGCAATAAATTAAAATTGCGACTATAACTTGAGATTTAAACTATCCATCTCTCAAGTTGGATCGAACTGCACATGGTGTGCGAATTTTATTATAATCGGTCAAGTGGTTTAGGAGTCCATTGAGGACAAACATTGTGACACGAGATTTAAGATAAGAAGTCGGGTGTTCCTCCCTGACGCTATAACTCCAGAACACACGAACCGATTTCCACGGTACAGCATTCGTTGGAAAGGTCTCTGGCTCCGTGAGGTTTGTAGCAAACAAAATTCAGGGAAAATTTCAACTCTGTGGCCAAGCGTTACTAGTGGGTTATGCGTGGTGTGACTAACACCACTTTCTTTTATATATGTATATAGACTAGCTGACCCGGCAAACGTTGTTTTGCTTTAAAAAATAGATAGTAGCTGATCTTCAGATCTACTGAATACGCTATATATATATAAAATTTGGGGAAAATCGGTCAAGCCGTTTCGGAGGAGTACGGTAACTAGCATTGTGACATAGAAATTTTAAATATTAGATGATGTATAAGTTTGATGCTATTTGACGGATGTGGCTAATCAAATACAAGCTGTTAACGTGTCTTCGTTCGTGAGAATGGCCGTATTTTCTTGCATTTGTATTTTCAACGATATTTTTGCCAAATACAGCCAGGATTATACCAAATACAAAAAACAATGCGAAGTATCAATAAATGACCTCCTTATTCTTGCAAACAAAGCAAGGAAAAAACTAGTCTTGGAATTAATCACATATATAGGTACAAATTTACAAGTATGCTTCAGTCGTAAGGCTTCATATATGAATAACATATGTGACCTTATCGAAGCTAAATAAATGTGACGAAAACAGCTGCTGGCGCCTTGAATGAACCTCAGTGTAATTTCAGTGTTAATTCAACATGTTGGCAAAGGTTTTGCTATAAATATTAGTTTTTTTTTATCAAAGTAATACATTATTTCCAGTTCATACTGCATGCGAATTAAGTTAACTGTCGAAGGTTCGAAATAAATTTGTATTGTTAGTGAATTCGAAATTCAAAAGTATCAACTTATCGGCGCGCCAAATCGTCTTGAAAACTCTTTTGATATTTGTGAGCGAAACTTTTCACGGCCATAAAACCTATACGGTTGCCACGGCGAATGAATTTCACACAGGCCGCGCGATCACTACTGGCAACCGTTGTGTCAACAAAAAAACATTTCTGTTTACAAATGGCCATCGGCGACAAATTCAAAGTCACACACATAAATGGCTTGGAAAAAGTGATTTTAGTTCGCGAATCCACGTTTTTAAGTTAAAAGTGATGGGTAATTGTTTAGCCAGTGTTTTTAGGCGTAGGAATGTGCGGCGTCACATCGTTTTAATTCTTATAGGGTTGGATAACGCGGGAAAAACTCAAACTGTGAATAACTTGGCTGGAGAAAAGGATGACAAAGTTTTGCCCACCGTTGGTTTTAAAGCCGTCAATTTGGTGCATAAAGATACGCCTGTGACGATATACGATTTAGGTGGGGGGCCGCATTTTAGGCAAATATGGGGGCAATATTATAGTGAGGTTCACGGGGTTATTTTTGTGTTAGATTCTAGTGATTTTTCAAGACTGGACGAATGCAGGACTGTTCTGGAAGAGGTGTTGTCCCATGATAAGATTGCAGGTGAGTTTGTGCTTTATATCGTTAGATAAAAGTGCTAAAATACTGTATCAAAGTTAGTCAAACTTTAACTTATAAAATGTAGGAATTTTTTTGTTGACAGACTTGAGGTACATTTTTCGGTCCTTAGAAATATGCCTACTTAATAATTAACTTAATTAAGGGTCCCGTATTTGCTAACTTGAAATCCACTGCAGAGCCAAATTGAGTTTTGAAGTTTGAAACGACGTGTCATTGCAATAATTGGCCAAGAGCGAATCGGTTTCATGCACGTTGAAGGTTTCCGTCATAGAATTATAACGCTTAGAACCGCAATACGCGCGAGCCAAGTGACGCCACTTCAACCTAGACTATTTAGTCTAAGTACGTCGTACGTCGATCGACGCCGCAGTGCTCACGATTAAGTGTCAGCGCAAAGAGCTCACGTATTTAATCAAAAAATGACGTACTCTGCAGTGAAAGGATGCCACAACTCGTCGAACAAACATCAAAAACATTTGAAGATCACATTTCATGGGTCACTACTCCAAGGCATCTTGTATTTTTGTGTAAAACATCGAATAAACAGAAATATAAATTGTAAATCTTAAACACGCCATTATACAGTCAATGTTGCCAGCTGTAGGAATTATTGTACCACGTTTTTTACAAAATATAGTTTGCAGGAACTTGGTCCCATGCATAAATATTTTTATCACTAAGCGTATTTCATGTGCATATTCAATGTTGAAATTAATTCATAAGTATATATTTGTATACCAAGATTTGTACTCTAAATAAAAAATTAAATCAATTTTTTTTTATTTCATGTGCCTGGCAAACTAGATTTGTATGGAACGCTCAAGTTCAAAAGTTTGTAACTTTTAAACTTTAGCGTTCCATACAAATCTAGTTTAAAATTATTAGTTTTGCGTATATTATAAAATTTCAGTACGCAAACCTAATCATTCAATTTTTAAGGGTTTAGTATAAAAAATATTCAAAGTTAAAAATTCAAGATTTTCGTAGATACGGATCCAATTTTTTCCCATTTATAGGGTAAATATCATTTTGGCAGCAACATTATCGCTGTGCCTGTGTGCGTGTCACCGAGTATAAGAACGTGTCGCTTACACCTACATAGATATTGTTTTGGCTTCACTCACGTCGGATCGACTATTAAGGGACTATCAGTCTATGCGTTTTATGTCTATGGTTTCCGTACCATTATTGATGGAAACGGCAAAACTCTCGTTAAAAATACTTTAATTAATTTTATATATTTGGTTTCACATTTAGGTTTTTAATTTTTAATTATTCTGTAGTTTTTAATTTAAATAAGTGTTTAATTTGAAATTGCTAACAAATCTACAAATAATTGTTAGTCAGAAATAATATTGTAATAATATAAATGGTGTTTGTTTTATGGGAGCGATCTTCAATGTTTATTTAATTACTTTATCACTATTTGTAGTTATACCAGCGGCAGAAAACATCAGCATATTTCTACATTTAATATTTCCAAACTTATCGTATAACTTGAGTTAATAAAGAAAACATATGGAAGTTGATATCCTCTTGCTTGTTAACCAAATGCTCCACCAATCAGAGCGCTTGTTCTGAATCGCGCAAACGACATTATCAACGCGCGTACGACTGGTCCAAGCTACAATGTATGACCGTCGGACGGCCGTCTCCGGACACAACATCTGTCCGGGGGGATATCCCTTTGCTAGATGGAGGCAGACCGTCGTCGCTCCATAGTATCAATTACCTATTCATAGATATAAATTGGAAACTAAAATTTTATATACTTAAGATCTAGTTTAACTCTAATACTGTCGGCCACTGTAATGATAATAGCCACTGCTATCAATGGCAATAGCTACAATAATTACTACCCCGAGCGTCACGACCGTAGTCTAAAATCTGACAAACTAGATTGACACACCGACGAATAAACGAAGTAAATAAACATTGGTGGCGATTCAGCGGAAAACACGACTAAACTAAACTTAAAGAAGCCCCGTCTCTTTTCATCTTAGGTGGCCAGAAAGAGACGGCACGTTCTGAACCACAGACAAAACAACTAAAATCACGTCAAATATGGAAAATGTAGGTAGTTTTAGAGGTGATACAAGTGAGTGCGGAATAAAGTCGCCTATATTTTCTACATTTGACGTGATTTTAGTTGGTTTGACTATGGTGTGGAACGTGTCGTCTCTTTCTGGCCACCTAAAATGAAAAGAGACGGGGCTTCTTTAAATTTAGTTTAGTCGGGTGTGCCGCTGAATCGCCACCATTTTCACTATTTTCACTGGTAAAAACGACATTTGCTAGTGGCCTAAATACCAGGCTGGTGAGGATAGTTTTCAAGCCGCGTGTTGCGTCACACATGGTTCCGTAAAAGATCTAATTACTATTGTTATCACTACTTGTCCACGCTAGACTAACTTTGTAATAAACTCTTATCTACCTGCTAGCGACATGTTATAACAACATGTCACTGTTGATAACGCATTGACGACGTAAAAAAATCTATATTCAATGTGGTTTATATTGAAATTATTGATAATAATAATAATTCATTTATTTGACACACATACTCGTATATGTACATATAACACAAATTACATAAAAAACTATAATTATTACAATATTAACATTTGAGCAACAAATTTATCATATGAACTTTTATTGATTATAAAGTATTTGTGTAGATTGGTAACTAGTTGTGCCCTGTGGTGTTACCCGCGATAAACTGGGACAACTAAAAAAGTAAATCCGGGATAAAAAGTAGCCTATGTGTTAATCCAAGGTCCAAACTATCTTCATAGTAAAACTCATCAAAATCCGTCCAGCCGTTGGAGCGTGAAGGAGTAACATAGATTTTGAAATTATTTGCGTATCCCACGGGAACCACAATTGTTTTCGGCATAAAAAGTAATCTAGGGTAAATCATGTTTAGAGCGTACTATTACTTCTTCCCTTCACTTCATATCACGACTCATATTATTGCAAATAATAAAATGCCTGCTCCAGGAAAAGGTTGAAAACCGAGTTTGCCTCGGTGAGAAAAAGATCTGCTTTTCAATCAGACGGCCCCTCAGTTCGATTCCAGTGCTACACCAATGACATGTTTTTAAAGCTGTGTGTATTTCCACACGCTTTACGGGAAGGAAAACATCGCGAAGAAACCGACATGTTTGAGGACCACAACATGCGAAGACTTTTTTTTTATATATCTTATAGGTTTGCGTTTGACCACAGCCTGCCTGGTGTTAAACAATACTATGGCCTACGATGTTACACGCTTACCTAGAAAATACCTATTAACTCTAGATTTGACGTGTGTCATCCGCCAACCCGCACTAGGCAAGCGGAGTGGTGGTGGTAATCCACTAGGTGGATTATGACCTACATCTCTTTCTTTATGAGAGAAGGCTCCGAGTCTCAGCAGTGGGAACATATAGCGGGCTGCTTATGCATATGCTGTTCCAGGAAAGCCCGTGTTGGTGCTCGCCAATAAACAGGACAAGTCTGGCGCGCTGGATGACATTGATGTTGTAGACAAACTTAACATCGAACCCTTGGTTAACAAGTGAGTACTACTTTAAGCGGATTAGCGTTGATTAGCGTAAGTGGTTGAAAGGTGATGAATGAGTGAAAGAGAGATGAATGGGAGTTATATTATATTTTTATTATTGTCTTGTTTTTGTTTAATATTTTTTTACTGTTATGTTAATTGTAATAAGTGCATGTACTAGTTTTTAAGTTAATAATATAATAAACAAAGACGGTTTGGCTGGAATGCTGTAGGTTTATGTTTATAGTTAAATATATGAATAAATGAATATAAGCGTTGCTATACAAAGGGGCAACGGTTGGCATTTTAGGTACTCTTCCCACTGACACTGGTTTTTTAGATTAGATATACTTTTAATTTAATGAATTTAAGATTAGATTTTTCTTAAAGTAATATTGAATTCGTGGTTTTAGAAAGAATGTGTTTATGGTTAATTAAAACAATTAACTAACTAATTTAGCGATGCTCTATAGAAATTCTCCTTCTAAAGGTTTATATTAGTGAGTACGTATTTATTTGAGTTACAGGTGGCAATCATAATTTCATACACAGTACAGTTAGACATTAGACCAGCTGAATGCATAACCACACGAGTCAGCAACACTGACCCAAGGCGGATGCTTAATCTGGAAAAACTCTCAAGCAGGCTGCTAGAAAATACCGATAGATGCTTGACGACAGATTATTTTATGGTTGCTAGCCTTTTTTTTTGTTGACGAGGGGGAAATCTTCAATAAGTTACCTGGCTACGATGGGGCGCAGCCAGGTTATGTGGGATTTGTACCCTCTAAAACCCCCCCGGTGACCTGCCTCTGTGCTTAACGGAGGTCTCCGGGTTCTTCTGGGAAACACTCCGGAGACCTCCTTGCACTGCGCTGTGGCCCTTCCCGGATTGTTTCACCAACCACGCGACGGTGACGGTCACGCGACGCCGTCGTCGTTCAACCCGGACTCGATGGAGCGGGTGTCGGTACCCCATCTCCGAACACCCTCGAGTCTGATGCCCCTTTTAGTCGCCTCTTACGACAGGGAGGGGCAGTACTGCAGCCTTATTGTTTCACCCAGGCTGCAGGGTTAATGGTTGCTGGCCTGGCGAGCATTAGAAAATAAAAAATGTCCTTCCATCATGCATTGTTCCCTCAAGATGTTTTCCTTCACTGAAAGCTCGAGTTCATTGCCGAAGATAGAAGTCACTGCCTTCGGATTGTAAAGCAACTGCACGCCAGGCTATTATCGACTTAGATTTAATCTACTATTTGTTAGGTTTGTGTGTGTGTGTGTGTTTTTATTTATATAATTAGTTTTAAATTAGTTCAAACATCTCACTTTTTTAATAGTTATCAGTTTAAATAAAAAATACAAACATGTTGGATCTTTTGTTATTTGTTTGTACATTTCAGATACCGCTGCCCCACCCTAGTAGAATCATACACGGCCCAAACCCAAGAAGCCCGTTCAAAAAAACCTAAAATCGACCCCGGTCTACGCAAGGGTTACCATTGGCTCCTAAACTATATCATCCGACGCTATGGCGACATCAACTTACGCGTACAAACAGACATACATGCGGACCTGGAACGTCGCAAACGGATGCTTAACAAGGCCTCCAACACGGCCTCTTTCAGCGACGAGATTGGAACCCAGACTGGTTTCGAAAACCCAACGTTCAGCGTTGACAAATCAAACCAAGAAGTAGAAAAATTTAACAAGAGCGATGGTCTTATCATTGTCAAACCTATAACCAATAGTGTTGATTCAACTATTACTGTAGAGAGTATGGATTCTGAGACTACTAGTGCCAAACCGAAGCTGTCGCCCCTCTTCGGGCGTGCCAACGCAGTGACTGAGAGTGTCAGGATAGAGCTGCAGCCGAGGAATGAGATTAGGAAGTTGTCGCCAATAGTGAGGAACAAGAGCGGCGGGAATCAGCACATGGACTTTATGAATCGGCCCCAATCCAGTCCCACTTTTAAGAAGATTAAGGTTAGTTTGGTTTATGTATATAGATACTACATAGAAGATGTTTAGTGTATTTTAAGTAGTGAGCACAGATTACACACCACAAAGTCGAGGTTAGAACTATTATTAATCCGATTTGCCGTGCATTAGACGAGCACTGCACGATCAAACGGTCTCTCTTCGATCCCAGCCCTACATCAATGACTTGTTTTTTCAAGTTATGTGTGGATTTGCACTCGCTTTATGGCGAAGGAAAACATCGTGAGGAAAGCGACACGTTTGAGGACTGCAATATCCGAAGACATGTGTCATCCGCCAACCCGCACTTGGCCAGCGTGGTGGATATCCTATAACTCTCTCCTAGGTTCGACATAGGTTTGGTGAGAACCTATGTCCACCGGACAAGAGTTGTCCCTGCGGCGGCCGAGTGCAGGCGTTATATAGTGGTGGGAGCGCCGTGACTCACTGCACGTGCGCTGACGGGTGACCCAACCGCACGTTTTCATTCGCAATAGGCGGCTGACGCCGACAGGTATAATAATGTTCATTCTCCCATTCCAGCAAGAGCCCCAAAGTCACTCGTCCAGCCAGGACGAGGAGAACCTGACGGAGCATACGGAGGTGACGTACAGCGAGCCGCGACACAACACGTGGGGGGGTCACGTGGCGCACAAACACACCGTCTTGTTGGATGACGCCGACGTCATACACAGGGAGATACTGCTCACTGAGAGAGGTGAGGTTTCTATCTGACGCTTGGAGGATGATTGGTTCACTTACTAATGGAGGGTAGGTTCACTTATTCATAAATGAAGTAACAAATGTTCTATATATTGTAATGACTATAACTACTCTAGATTCTAATTTACATATTTATCTTTAGTGTAGTAACACTAGTGTACATTTTGTCGTATCCACTGGTCCCCGCGCTAAGAATCACTTGATCATGATATGAGGGGTAACAATTTTTCGCTCATTGAAAGAAGTGACGTTCATCTATTGAAATAAGCAAGGATCATTTACTAAGAGAAAAGAGAAGTAAGGTTCACCTAATGAAAGAAGTGAGATTCATTGTATGAAAGAGGTAAGGTTAACTAACTGAGGTACGGTTCACTTATTGAAAGAAGTAAGGTTCACTTAATGAAAGAAGTGAGATTCATTGTTTGAAAGAGGTAAGGTTGACTAACTGAGGTACGGTTCACTTATTGAAAGAAGTAAGGTTCACTTAATGAAAGAAGTGAGATTCATTGTTTGAAAGAGGTAAGGTTGACTAACTGAGGTACGGTTCACTTATTGAAAGAAGTAAGGTTCATTTAATGAAAGAAGTGAGATTCATTGTTTGAAAGAGGTAAGGTTGACTAACTGAGGTACGGTTCACTTATTGAAAGAAGTAAGGTTCACTTAATGAAAGAAGTGAGATTCACTGTTTGAAAGAGGTAAGGTTGACTAACTGAGGTACGGTTCACTTATTGAAAGAAGTAAGGTTCACTTAATGAAAGAAGTGAGATTCACTGTTTGAAAGAGGTAAGGTTGACTAACTGAGGTACGGTTCACCTATTGAAAGAAGTAAGGTTCACTTAATCCAAGAAATAAGGTTCACGTTCGGTTCTGAGATACAGACTTTATATTAGGGTTTACTTTTCTTAACTTTTCAGGTACTCGTCCTTACTGTTTAGGTACGGGACCCTAAATATGTTTTTTTACTTTGAAAAATACCCCAGAAATAATTTATATCTGCTCATTCGCAGACTACACCAAGAGCGCGTACTCGGAGGTGGGGGAGTCACGCGCGACTCTCCCCGCGTCCCTCCCCCCGCGCCCCGCATCCGCCTCGCAGCTCGTGCGCCGCCAACTAGAGCTGGCCACTAGCCAGAAACGCCGGCTCAGTCTCCGCTGTGAGTGTACATGAATTTTTTTTTTTTTTTTTTGCCAATACAAATCATTTATTGATACCACCAAAGTTACAAGTCAATAAATTGCAATAGTATATGATGATATGATTAAAATGTAAATTTTCAATTATAATTCTAGTAATATAATTTTTTTTTATTTGTGTAATTAAAAGCACATGTTTAATAATTACATAGTTTATTGATTCCAACGTCCGTCTTTCACATTTTACTAAAAGCTCTGCTTTAGGCGGGAACCGACTCCCCTGTCACTGTCAACTGACAGTGACATTCAATTTATATTAACAGTCATTACAATAGTATATGACCTTATTTTACTAGGACTCTTATTTTAAAATATTGTTGGCCATCACGGCGTGGAAACAAAATAGCAAAAATCATACAAACCCTGCATAAATGAGTTGAAGTTGATAAGATAAAGTTTCATTATTTTAAATTCAGTGGAATCGTCTGAACTCCAAAACAATTAAATTCGCTCGATACTTTTATTTATTGAAAAATAGTGTTTTATTTGCGTATTAACCATTTTGTGCTTCTGAAAATAATAAGGAAATTAAAACAAATCTAAAAACTAATTTTCTTCGTCAGAGCTTATAATGTTTATATAGACTAAATATAATAACATGTACATAATATGGTAAGTATAAGTATATCAAGTCGTGTGTGAAATGTGTCCTTATATTGTAAAAATGTAAAGAGCGACGACGGTCTCCCTCCATCTAGCAAAGGGATATCCCCCCGGACAGATGTTGTGTCCGGAGACGGCCGTCCGACGGCCATGCATTGTAGCTTGGACCAGTCGTACACGCGTTGAAAATACTGTTTGCGCGATTCAGGACAAGCGTTCTGATTAGTAGCGGGCGATGAAGTACGACAGAGACGCCACAAATGTTTGTTTGTATATGCAGACATGCATCGCAACAAGACGAGCCCCGCGCGCGCCTCTATGCTGGTGTACGAGCCGACGAAGGCTCAGCGGCTGGACAAGGGGGACTTCGAACATGCCCCCGTTATCAACTGACAAGGTATGACTCACTGTAACCCAGTAAAGTTAGCTATAACTGCCTGTAACCCACTAACTGACAAGGTATGACTTACTTTAACTCATTATAGTTAGTTGTAACTGACAAGGTATGACTGAATGTAACCAACTATAGTTTGTTATAACTGACAAGGTATAATTGACTGTAACCCACTATAGTTAGTTATAACTGAGAAGGTATGACGCACTGTAACCCACTATAGTCAATTATTAACTGACAAGGTATGACTGACTGTAACCAACTATAGTTTGTTATAACTGACAAGGTATGACTGACTGTAAACCACTATAGTTAATTATAACTGACAAGGTATGACTGACTGTAACCCACTATAGTTAGTTATAACTGAGAAGGTATGACTCACTGTAACCCACTATAGTCAATTATTAACTGACAAGGTATGACTGACTGTAACCAACTATAGTTAGTTATAACTGGGAAGGTATGACTCATTGTAACCCACTATAGTCAATTATTAACTGACAAGGTATGACTGACTGTAACCAACTATAGTTTATTATAACTGACAAGGTATGACGGACTGGAACTAACTATGGTTAGTTAATAGCTGCGCCCCGCGGTGTCACCCGAGTTAATCCGGGATTAAAAGTAGCCTATATGTTAATCCAAGGTCTAACTTATCTTCACACCAAATTTCATCAGAATAAAGTTCAGCCGTTTGAGCGTGACGAAGTAACAAACATACACACACACATAAACTTTCTTATTTATTATATTAGTAGGATTAATTATTATTAAATTATTTTAATTGTGTACTTTTTGTTTCAGAACAAAATACGGTAATACGGTGTCATATTTAGAATCGCGGTGGCGCGGTATGTACTTTAGATAAAAGATATGTAGGTAGATTTAAAAGCTTATATAAGTTTGTCTATTGTAATGGAAAACTTACAGGGTAAACACATTTATACAAAACTCTTACAATATGAAAATATTACCTACTTCAGTAGAAATATTGGATAAACGTAAATTTATATTGCAGCGTATGCTTCATATAGAGATTTGAAAGCATAATGTCGACAATACTTATACGTATATGTATCTATATAAAACACGAGTATGTATGTTTGTATGTAAGTATATGTAGTAAATCAGTTGTGTTAGCAACCATAACACAAACTAGAAATGGTTCAGTATGAAATCAGCCGTGTGTGAAATGAGTCCTAATATTTATTTATTTTATATTTGACGTAGTACAATTTGGAAGTCTTTAAATCTAAAGTAAATAAGTTCCTATAGGCAAGAGCGTTATATCTTAGACCAGAGTAAAGCTTAACATCAGGCAAGCTGCGGTCAAACGTGTGCCTAATCATAAAAAAAATAGGGAATACGCATCTTTGTTAGTAGACATCATAGATTATATAATTCACGTTTTAGAACAATTTACCCTTGTTTATTGTGTTAAACCGTAGACGAGGAAACATCTTGATTTTACAGTTTTTTCGCTATAAATGGTAAAAAATATCGAAAAAATAGTTTTTAAGACTGGTAGAACTCTTAAGAATATTATTTTATACTTATCTTAGTACCAATCAGACTTTTTATGGTACGTTTACACGCTTGCCAAGCCTTGGCAAGGATCGACAATCGCAAGCATGTAAAAAGGGCGTTTGGCTTGGCTTGCGTGGGCTTGTGCCTGCTTGCTTCCGATCCAGTCGAGTGTCGGTTTTTTTTACGCAGATCATAGGGCGTTTGCTTGGATGTATATTGCAGACTGACGTATTCACAAGCGTATAAACGCCTTTCAAACGCCAAAACGAGATTTGTGGAGGCTTGGGACTGTTTGCAGTTTGCCAAGGCTTGGCAAGCGTGTAAACGTACCATAAAATGAGATATTTGTTTAATTAGATTAACTCATTCAAAAAATCTATAATAAACATTTTTGAACAAGTTTTTTCGTATTGATAAGTCTAAGCTATACCAATAGCGAAAAAACTTGAAAACAAGATTTTGCCCTTGTACATACATCGCTTTAAATGACACGGCAACTAGAACAAAATTGTTTCAAACGTTGGCACCACGTTGGCACATTTTGTTTCAAAGAAATAACCTCTCTCTTACTAGTCCGGTCAATTTAGACCAAAAAATTAGGGTGAAGTTACATAAAGTCCCAACAAGCTGAATTTCTGTGAAGTTGTTCAAAACATGAATCGTTATATCTCAGATACAGTGGCTCGGAAGAAAAAAAGTATTGATACATTTTTTATAGATAATTTTATGATCTACAATTTTTGTCCGATGTACTTTTATGATAAAACTTACCGTTTTGCTGAAAATCGCGAAAAACTCATTTTTTTTTACCTTTGACCTTGAATATTTTTTTGATGGGGAACTTGGAGACATTGTTTACTTTCTGTAACTTCGAATGTCACATTGTTTACTTTCTGTAACTTCGAATGTCACATTGTTCACTTTATGTAACTTCGAATGTCTAAATTGACAGGACTATATTCAACCTCCTTGGACTCTGACGTCTTTTTTGTTGACAAATGCCGCGCCTTTTCACCAACTTTTAATATTTACCATTTTGTTTTTCTTTTACTGTTTTGTTGATGTGAAGAGTGAATAAAGCTAAAATAATGTACCTACATTGGTATTCCCTATTGGTACTTTCGAAGACCCAACATAAAAAACTCTTTGTACTTATCGACACCGGTCCAAAAAAATAGTTTAAATTTTTATGTAAATTTCGAGTAACTTTCCTAAGTTTTTTTTTTGTTAAGAGTTATATTTGTGTAAAATAATATTTAAGAAACACGTAGGTAATTTTAGTTTCACTGTTACTTGAAATTTACAGAAAATATTAGGAAGGCGAAAATACTTTATTGTAAATTATAATATAAACGTTACATGTTTAAAGAGAATAGATAGTTTAGTTTTCTATTTTGTGTACTTACTTAAGTATAAAAGCGTTAATAAATATTTCGTTAAAAGTATTCAGTACTGTTTTATTTTATGATCTTTCCTACTTAACCATGCCGGACTGCCAACCAGAGGGTCCTAGGTTCGATTCCCAGGACGGGCAACGTCTTTGTAATGAACTAAATTTGGCTGTCTGTCTGTATGATATAAAGTATGTCTATGTGGTATATCAGTTGTTTTAGCAACCATAAAACGTACTAGAAATGGTTTAGTATGGGGCTAAACCAGCCATTTGTGAAATGTGTCCTATTTTTTTATACTTTGACCAACCAGCTAAGGAGGTCATTAACCTGTAAGGGTGCTATGGCTATAAAAACCAGACTTGAGGAAGATAGGATTAAAACAAATAAAACGTCAATTTTTACATTTATTAATGATTGTATTTGGAATATCAATTACACCTTTTTGTTTTTATTATTATCTTATAAATGTTACATATACCTTAGCTTAATTTATAGTATGTATGTATATAAATGTGCTTCTCTAATTTAGCGTTATGAGATATAATCTAAGGGGGAGTTTATAAAACTAAATTAATATTATTCCGGTACAAAATACATATTTTTACTCCTAACTAGGCATTTAACCACAGTTGGTAACACTGGCCTAAGCTGGGAGTATGCCTAGTCTGGAAAAACTGGCTCCCAAGGAGACTGCCAGAATACACCGTTACCTAACAGCTTGGCGAATATTTTTCAACTTGAGGATACATAAAACAATGCAGATATTGTAATGCCTATCCTTGTTTCGTTGTCTCGCAGAATTCAAGATTAAAATTTTGGAAATTCTCAAGTAGAAGAATAACATTTAAGAGTCACTCGTGTCCACAAAAGAAACTTTTAAAGTTTTTCCGGTCATTTTTCTATACTTACGTCACAACCACATTTAGGTATTTTTTTTATTTAAAACGTACTTTAAAAAAAAACAATACAAACATAAGAATTTCTAAATTGAGCAACCTCGAAGTGACCATCAAACGTTATTCCTCAAAAAAAAATTTTTTTTCGACACAAATTTTATACATTTTTCGACATTTTATTTTCTCACAAGAAAAAAGTCGTCTTAAAAACATTTTAACAGAACATATAAACTCTCATATTATATATATATATTTGATTCATTAAACTTTTAGAGAAAACTTGGTCTAAAGAGTGCAGTTTCAAAATTACTCGATTTCGTATTTAAATTTTTGGTTAAAATTCTTTCTTGACTTAGAATTAAAATATTAATAGTTTGTTTTTAACAATTATAAATAGAATTAAACAGACGATTTTGTTTAACGACTTCTTAAACGAATTTTGCCACAGCAGAACATCTCTTTTCATATTTTTTGTTTAGATATATCAGAACACTAAAAATATTAGACTTAAATAGAAATTGATAAAACAATTCGCTTTGAAATAATAATATTAACAAGCTTATTAATAAAGTAAACAAAAAAGAAACTATCTCCAAATTGAGACGATTATACAATTTAAATATTTAATAAAAAAAAAAACTTGAGAGGTGTCAAGGTACACCCGGATGGAACGAAGTTCTTTTCGATTAATTATATAAAAAATCAGTAGGCTCAATCGCAACTCCACCTGAAACGAATGGCGCTGTTGTCAATTAGTGAATACTTTCATTGATAGCCGTATTTGAGACTTCCGAACAAATTTTGGAGATGCAACGTTGCCATACCGTGCGCAAAAAGTGTCGTGACAACTTTTCGTAAGATTTATTTCCGTCTAGCCCCCTTTCATCGTTATTGCGCGTTCGCAATAAGAAACTTCGTTCCAAAAATAATCCATATTAC
Source organism: Mellilla xanthometata (assembly GCA_035578125.1). Taxonomy (NCBI): domain Eukaryota; kingdom Metazoa; phylum Arthropoda; class Insecta; order Lepidoptera; family Geometridae; genus Mellilla; species Mellilla xanthometata. Next base: position 8,016,190 of record JAPUBQ010000025.1, read on the forward strand.
ATAATATTTAGTGTAAATAAAGTAGGAGAAATCTATAGCTTAGAAAACCATTGTAGGTTAAGGAAAATTACCATGATACCCTGTCATTTCATGTCTCGAACAAACTCACCATAAATGCAATTAACGGCTTCAATAAATATAAACATTTTGACACTACTCTGATTTTGAAAACAAAAGGATCGTTAAAAATTGTCTTATACTATCTTAAAGTGTTATTAAAGCTTTCCTTATGTGATATTTTCACATTATTTCCTCTTTTGAGCTTCATGTAAACATAGATTTTATGTGAAACGTAGTTTCAAATTTGTTGGTGGACTAATATTTTTTGTATAGGTATTTGTGCTGCTAATAGACATTTTGAAATTGAATATCAACATCTACGACAGATAAAAAAAAAACAAGATTTTCTTTTATTTTTTACTGTGTAAATACTATCTAATATAAAAAAATAAAACATTTGACAATAGAACGAATGCTAATATATAGAATAAACTATTTTTATATCATTTTTGTATTGATTGACTTATTTATTTGTACTTACGTTCATGTATTGGATGTGGGTAAAACAAATAAATAAAAAACACGCAACAAATGCGCAAAATTAAATATATAAATTAGCATATATACACTTCACATAACAGTCTACGTGTACATGAAACTCTCCAATGTTCATATAATAAACTATTTCGTTAAGATCTTCTCTAATATATGTATATTAAGGGTCTAACAATGCAGTGATGTTTATAACAAACCAATAGTTCTAATAAACCGTTTTGGGTGGAAACATCCACAACTCTAAATTCATAATATTAAAATTAATATTACATATAGTTAACGCTACGATACATTTAACAAAATGTCAATGTCATATCCATAATATTATTATATACTTTTCTGTGGATGGATTGACACAAATCACTACTCTTTATAATATTTACAAACATTTTAAGCATTACTACGTTTATAACTAGGTATATTATAACTAAGGATTGTGATATATATTATTATTATTATGACAAAAACAACACCTATTCTATTATACCCTCTCGTTTCTTTATAAAATAAATTGTGGTTTTGAAATGGTCAATTTTATAGACAACTAGCTGACTCGGCAAACGTTGTTTTACCCTATAATTTAATTCTATTATTTAAAAAAAAATAAGTGTAATTTTTTTGTTATATCATACATCTATCTCCTCGTGAGGAAAACCCCTAGTCCCAGCAATGGGAACACATGGCTGCTTATGCTATGAACTTTTCATCGGCTTAAGAGGATAACAATTTACCCCTAAAGATTCCAATGTAGAATAGTCATGTGACTCTGTTCTATCTTCGCGCGACTGCTGTTCGAGCCAGCGCTGCCACTGTTAAGACCAAAAACCTTCGATCAGATATATACATTTTTAAATTTGATCAAAGCCGAAAAACATAAGCTAAATATTGTACTCAAAAAATGGTTGCCTGTAAAGTCGGTTTTACGGGCGAAGATTTTACGTGACAACGTCTGCCGCGTGCTGCGCGCGCGGCAGACCGATCATAGTTGAGTGGGAGAGAGACGCAAGGCATTCGGCGGGCCTCTCTCTCGTTCGGTGACTCATCGTAACTTTACCGGGCGTTACACTTTTTCATAAGTGACTCCCAGCCGCAACCTAATTTAAGACGTTGCCACGTCAAAAGTCGTCAATAAAATTGACCGTTTCGGACCAAAGTTCTTTGACAAGTCGTTTTGTTCTTATTATATCAGTAATTCTAAAACAGCAATTTGTGTTTTGTATGTGCGTTCGTTCCCTCAATATGTTTATGTCAATAGTAAAATTTACAGTCCAATATATTTCATCTCATATGGAATCCGCTTAAACAATATTCCCATAAAAAAATACGCTACAAAGCGAAAACGTGTCCAAAAAAATTACGGTTCACTCCAAAAAATTATAGAAATACTCGTATCTATGTAGAAAAACTAACGAATTTCATAAACACTTACCTATTTCAAAATATTCGAGCTACGCTTTGGCAAAACATTGAGCAACTTGAGCAAATACTATTTTTAACTATAAGCATATTTTCAGGAAGCCATCGTCGATCTATTACTTCAAAGGTACAACAGATTTCAAAATTAATATTTCTTATTCACAAATGACCTTAAAAGTTAGCTTACACTATATTTACATTGAAGTTAGTTAATAGGAAACGTCTTGTTAATGTTCTTTTTGATTTTACAAACGGTGGCAATATTCACTTCACTCCACGTACATACCTAAAAAAGTATCACTTCTTACAAAGTTTCTGCTTCTAACAGCTGATTTCGGACTCAGCGAATTCTCCCGTGCTACCCTGTTTGTTGACTTTATTCCTCTCCTTCCCTACGACCACTTCCCCGTACTTATTCTTTTGGCTGTTGACATTCTGATTGCTGCCAGAGCTGGTGGAAGCCGCGTCACTGGTGTCAGCGTACGGAACGTCCGTCATTGGTCCGTTCAGTAAACTGGCTGCAGAGTTTGACTGCTTCAGCTTTGGTTTCTCTGGTTCCTTTTCCTTTTCTTTGGGAAGGTCGTCTATCACGGCTTTCTTCGGATCTATTTGGATGGTTTTGGCTTCAGCTAGCTTGTTCGGTGTGACGACGTTGATGTATGGTGGGAGAATGTTCATTGTATTGAGATTTACTGAGCCGCTGTTCTTTTTGAGCGCGTTCAGGTTTTGTTCTAGCTGGGCTGCGTCGAGGCAGAGGGGTTTAGGTTTGGGGTTTATTTTAGGCGCTTCTTTCCAAGCGGTTATTCGAGGCGGGTCTGGTGACGCGATCGGTGCTGATTTTCGCTCGGGGACGAGCGTGTTTTTGTGATTGGTTTTGTCTATGACGTTGCTGTCAATGGCTTTGGATAGAGCGTTTTCTGGAGGTTTCGGTGAGGTTGGCGTGATGCTTATTAGTTTGTCCACCTGCGGAGAAAAAATATATCAGTATCCATCGTCTCTGTATTTACGGTTACGAGCGATTCGTCTACCAAATAATAAACTAGGTGGCGTTTTTCCTAGAAGAAACTGAGGCTAAAAACGATGAGGTTGTATTTCAGTAAGAAAACGAATGGAGTTACATGATTTGATCGTTCGCACTTTCAGTGTGTTATCTCGGTGATGCAATCGTTAAATTATACAACAAGGTACAAGGACATTACTTGAAAACCAAGTATGAAAGAAGGTATAGAGAAATAACTAAATTTTTTAGGTCATTAAATAGCAAACTTTATTCAGGTACAGTAATACCCCGACTTACGCTACCTCGACTTACGCGAATTCGGAGTTACGCGATTTAATTTTCTCATCTATTTTAACGTTTTTTGTTTGAAAGCCGCGCACTTCAGATTGTGTTTATACATTTTATTAATATAGTTTGTCATATTATCTAGAATTAAATTAAAATTTATTTCCTAAATTATAGTCTCCGGTCCCAATTAAACATACTTTGTATGACTTTATAGGTACGTATATGCAAAATTGTACCCCGACTTACGCGAATTCGACTTACGCGGATAGCGCTCGGTCCCACCTATCGCGTAAGTCTGGGGTATTACGTATTCGTATTTCTGGTTTTTACGTCCACTAGAATACATCATTTGCGTGTCAACTTTCAAGCTGTCACGATTTATGTGATCATACAGCCTAATGACAAACGAACGAACAGCGTAGTCCCAGTAATAGGGTCCTTTTAGGTACGGAAGCCTCAAGTATAGGATAAACTTACAGCAGGTCCAGTGTCAACGGGCCGTTCGACCTTCCGTTCAGGTCGCTCAGTGAAGGAAGTCTCCCAAATGATTGGATGTTCGCTCTCCGGTATATCGCTCTCTGAAGCTGTGTCGTCGTCCAGGGAGGTGCCATCCACGGAGCTTAGGAGTCTGCGAGAATGGATTATAATATATCAATACCGGAAATTTCAAAATTCAAATCAAATTCAAATCATTTATTTTTGTGACAGGAAAAACATATAGGTACACAAATAACAATACACATGAAACATTTTCGGTCAGGCCTTAACAACGGCTGCAGGCAACCAGCGCTGGTATTCCGTTGAGACCGACGGGTGACGACACGAACGTCGAGAAAACAGGCAAAAGGAACTATATAAAATTGTTTTAAAAAACAAACAACCGACTTCAAAAACACAACTAAAAAGGGAAAAATAATTTTAAGCCTAAATCAAATCAAGAATATATAAATAGAATAGGAGAGTTTATTTCATGTACTTATAAAAAACTATTTGCAATTTTTACTAATCCTGTATTCCTGGAGTCGGTGCCAGCAAAGAAAGACAATTGAAAATAGTTTTAATTTGTTCTTATTAGATGGCACCGACTTCAAGAATACAGGATTACTAAAAATTGCAAATAGTTTTTTATAAGTACATGAAATAAACTCTCCTATTCTATTTATATATTCTTGATTTGATTTAGGCTTAAAATTATTTTTCCCTTTTTAGTTGTGTTTTTGAAGTCGGTTGTTTGTTTTTAAAACAATTTTATTTTTACATTTTTAGTGGTTGGTAATGATATTTTGTTTAAGTTTTAGCTATGGAGAGCCAAATAAACTTCACGATGAAAAAATTTGGCGTGTGCCAAGCGGGCAACCAATTGGGAGCAAATCGAGCTGGATGCGAGCGAAGCGAGCGCGAAAATTTTCACCGTATTTGGTCCAACCGTTTGAGCATAAAGAGGCGGATGCGAGCGAAGCGAGCTACGCGCGAGCGAAAATTTTCACCGTATTTGTTCCAACCGTCTGAGCATAAAGAAGTCCAAAGCAGCACAAATTACATAATATTTGTTGTGCTAAAACTTACTAGAACCAAGTGCGAGCGAAAAGAGGCGGATGCGAGCGAAGCGAGCTACGCGCAAGCGAAATTTTTCACCGTATTTGTTCCAACCGTTTGAGCATAAAGAAGTCCAAAGCAGCACAAATTACATAATGTTTGTTGTGTCAAAACGTACAAAAACCAATTGCGAGCGAAGTGAGCTGGATGCGAGCGAAGCGAGCTATGCGCGAGCGAAGCGAGCGCGAAAATTTTCACCATATTTGTTCTAACCGTTTGAGCATAAAGAAGTCCGAAGCAGCACAAATTACATAATGTTTGTTGTGTCAAAACGTACAAGAACCAATTGCGAGCGAAGTGAGCTGGATGCGAGCGAAGCGAGCTATGCGCGAGCGCGAAAATTTTCACCATATTTGTTCTAACCGTTTGAGCATAAAGAAGTCCGAAGCAGCACAAATTACATAATGTTTGTTGTGTCAAAACGTACAAGAACTAATTGCGAGCGAAGCGAGCTATGCGCGAGCGAAGCGAGCGCGAAAATTTTCACCGTATTTGTTCGAACCGTTTGAGCATAAAGAAGTCCAAAGCAGCACAAATTATACAAATTATATAATATATGAGTGTCATAAGCCCAGAACATCCTGGGGGAAATTCGAACGAAGCGGGATAACTCCTAGCGAAGCGAGCGCGTAAATATTTTCCTTATCCGTTCGAGGGCCTTGTCTATTAATATATCAAATTTTACAGTTCCTTCTTCCACTAAGTATGACCCAAGTGGCCAAACTCTGGCGTCGAGAGTTTTTCAAGCCCCTGATTTAGTTTGACCCCTGCTTGTACTAAGAGTAGTGGTCCAGGCCCAACAAATTAACGTGTTATCCGAAGCACAGTAACGCCCAGATGAAAATATCATATTTTTTTATGGAAGTCTTGTGCATGGTTACCCATCCAAACACTGGCCGCATGGGCCGTTGCTTAGCCTCGATGTTCGCGTCAGATTACTTTTGTTAGCCAGGCTGCTAATTTTATGAGCGAAATCTGTATTGCCGTATGAGCGCGAAGAAGTAAAATAGGTTATCCAGTTATTTGGGCTTCCCACGGGAATAGCAATGACTTTTAAGATAAAAAGTAACCTTCGTGTTATACAAGGTCTAGTCTACCCCCTATATCAAATTTTAGCGAAATCAGTGTGTCATGTGTTATTTGGTGCATCCCACGGGAACAATAATTATTTTCGGGATAAAAAGTAGCCTATGTGTAAACACAAAGTCTAACCTATCTTCATTCCAAATTTCATCAATGTCAGTACAACCGTTCGAGCGTGAAGAAGTTAAAAAGATTTATATGTTATTTAGTGCATCCCACGGGAATAGTATTTATTTTCGGGATAAAAAGTAGCGTATGTGTTAACACATAGTCTTACCTATTTTCTTCTCAAATTTCATGAATATCAGTACAGCCAAACGAGTTAGAATCTCTCTTCATGCGTAAAAATAACCTAACTTTTTAGGTTTTTCTTCGATTTCCCTAGGAGTCCATCATCAGAACCAGTTTTGGTGACAATGGGACCAATTCAGAACCATACTCTTTCAATTAAAAAAATAATTTTGAGAATCGATCCACAAATGGCTGAGAAATCGGTGAACATACATAAAAAAAAAAAAAATACATACACGTCGAATATATAACCTCCTCCTTTTTGAAGTCGGTTAAAAATAGGTTGAAAACGTTCACGAAAAAAAAGGCGTGGAATTCTTTCTGTTTTGCTATTTCGGCAAATTAATTATAAATGAGTAGGATTTGAAAGTAAAACCGTATTGTCTCGTCACGTGATTTTTTTTAGGTGTTGTAATTAGTCCAAAATTATCCAGTAATAAAATTCAAGAATTGTTTTTATATGAATATAATAATTATAAAATACTTAAATTTATATCTATTAACCCAAAAAGAAAATAATTAAATTTCTTTTTTACGGTTTCTTTGCTGGCAGTACTATTTTGACAGTTATCGTATGAAGTTGAAGCAAGCGCGATCCTATTCTTAGTTGGCACGGATAGTACGTACAGATACGAAGAAGAAGAAGTAGCGTTACCTGTCAGTAGAGTTAGACGGCAGAAACTTTGTAACGATCCTTATCTCGGCGTTGGCGGCGGAAGCAGCCGACTTCCCTTCGCTCGCGCGCCCCATGGGAATGTTGCCATATTCTTGTGATACTGTGGATCATTACATTCAATTAATAATTAAATTCTACGTTCACTTGTGCAATAAATATTCCAAGTTAATTAATTGACGACCTCGTTGGCGTAAAGGTTACCATGCCGGTCTGCTAATCAGAAGGTTCCGGGTTCGATTCCCGGCCCGGTCAACATCTTTGTGCTTAACCAAATTTGTTGGCTGTGGGTCTGAGTGTTAAATATGTATTTATATATAATATGTACGTATGTATATGTAGTATATCAGTTGTGTTAGCAACCATAATACGAGCTAGAAATGGTTCAGTATGGGGCTAACCAGCCGTGTGTGAATGTGTCCTCATATTTATTTATTTATTTAAGTACGAATAGGGCACGCGCAAGTAAGGTTCATTACCATTAGCGAGCTAGCTGATTTCTTACATATTATTACTTATTCTGAAAAATATAACAGTTCTTCAGAGCAAAGAATTCTTTTAATTAAATACTCTATGAAACCGCATATTTGTTCTCAAAATCGTTCAACCGTTCTATTTTCCATAGTTACGGTATGTTTTGTATCAGTTGAGACTAAGAATGGAGGTCATTTTTATTGTCAGCGACATCCATTGCAAATGAAATATTTTACATATTCGTGGTGCTAATAACAGACAGCGGAGGTTAATAATAGGTTTCGTTCTTACCTGTTCGCTCCAGAACCATAAAAAAAAAACAAAAATTGTCTGGTACCTTTCAGTAGATGTTGATATTGTGAATCCTCTATCTCTTCGGGGTCCATTGCCACCGTTTGGTATCTGCTATGAACCACCAGCGGAACCGTTACACTGCAACCGTAATATAAAGGTCAAGGTACGATTGCAAAATCTTATGAAATCTCGCATTTGCCCTTAGGACTTGTGACCACTTGAGTTAGCGACTCTCTGGCCTGAGGTAGAGCATTCCTAGACTGGAATAATTGGCTCTCTAGGAGGGTGCCGACACTTAGTGTTAGGTGACTAGTACTACCTAATTTTTAATTTGAGGGTAGTTGCTTCCACCGTGTTATGTTTCCTCACGATATTTTACTTTGGAAAACTTTTTGTGTATTGTAAGTGATATTTAAGGTCTACGAATATATCGAATTGTGTGAAATTCCAGTACATGAATGAGTATGATATTTGTTAATCTAGTTTTCCATAAAAATGTATGTCCATAAAAATGTACGAAAGTAATTGCTTATTTTTTGTAAATATTTTAAATTATGGCAATAACCAGGCTAAAACGTAAAATACAGTTTTACAGTTATAATTTAGTATTTAGTTATTTTTAGTTTAATAGGTAAACTGTTAAAATTTAATCTCGTACGCCGTCAAAAGGACAACCCTAATAAATCTTAAACCTATTTTATTACCAATCAGTCAGTATTGTCTTGAAATAAAATAACTATAAAATATGATTTGTAACGATAAAATGATATGAATAATAAACCAAAGTGTAAGCGTAAAAAATATTATCCAGATAAGGTTAGCATCACTAACATGCTGATGCTCTATTCTGATTTAATTTTGATTATTTATTTTAAAATCTTGCTTTTGCCCAATGTTCCTTAAAAGTATATTTAGATAATTAGCAAGAATTTCGATATTGAATTAAATTAAGTTATATATTAAAAAACAATCACACGTCATACGTGTACTAAGATTCTAGAACATTTTTTTCTTTCTCTAGATTATAGAACATTTGACAAAGCAAGCAGTTTAGGTACTTGATATCAAAAAACTTTAGTTTACTCAAAACGACACCAATTTAGGAATGGACATAATTAGAAATCAACTGAATGTTAGAAAATGTATTTGATGATAAAACATGCAAAGTTTGACGGATACTTATTGGGTTAATTTATTTGATCTTAATATCAACAAATGAAGTGCTTGATAGTCAGAAACAAATTTAGTCTATTTCTCTGTTTCCTTTAAGTCTCTGTAATTGATTTGATCTTAATATCAACCAATGAAGTGCTTGAAATAGTCAAAAACAAATTTAGTCTATTTCTCTGTTTCCCTTACGCCTCTGTAACTGATTTGATCTTAATATCAACAAATGAAATACTTAAATTAGTCAGAAACATATTTAGTATATTTCTCTGTTTCCTTTAAGTCTCTGTAATTGATTTGATCTTAATATCAACCAATGAAGTGCTTGAAATAGTCAAAAACAAATTTAGTCTATTTCTCTGTTTCCCTTACGCCTCTGTAACTGATTTGATCTTAATATCAACAAATGAAATACTTAAATTAGTCAGAAACATATTTAGTATATTTCTCTGTTTCCTTTAAGTCTCTGTAATTGATTAGATCTTAATATCAACAAATGAAGTGCTTGAAATAGTCAAAAACAAATTTAGTATATTTCTCTGTTTCCCTTACGCCTCTGTAATTGATTTGATCTTAATATCAACAAATGAAGTGCTTGGGAATAGTCAGAAATAAATTTAGTCTATTTTTCTGTTTCCCTTACACCTCTGTAATTGATTTGCTCTTAATATCAACAAATGAAGTGCTTGAAATAGTCAAAAACAAATTTAGTCTATTTCTCTGTTTCCCTTACGCCTCTGTAATTGATTTGATCTTAATATCAACAAATGAAGTGCTTGAAATAGTCAGACACAAGTTTAGTCTATTTCTATGTTTCCCTTACGCCTTTGTAATTGGTTTGATCTTAATATCAACAAATTAAGTACAATAGTCAGAAACAAATTTAGTCTATTTCTCTGTTTCCCTAACGTCTCTGTTATTGATTTGCTCTTAATGAAGTACTCAAAATATTCAGAAACAAATTTAGTATATTTTTCTGTTTCCCTTACGCCTCTGTAACTGATTTGATCTTAATATCAACAAATGAAGTACTTATATTGGTCAGAAACAAATTTAGTATATTTTTCTGTTTCCCTTTTGTCTCTGTAATTGATTTGCTCTTAATATCAACAAATGAAGTACTTTCGCGTAGAAAACGGTCACACTTACTTATTATTAAAAGTTGGAGTGAGGACTCATTCCAACTTTTAATAATAAGTAAGTGTGACCGTTTTCTACGCGAAAATATTAAGATGCTTTACGTTAACAGTTTACAATGTTTAAATGAAGTACTTAAAATAGTCAGAAATAAATGTAGTATCCGTCAACCGTCGCGAGGTTACCTATGGTCCAAAGCGCAGTCTTGCGGCGACATCGGCACGAGGTAGTCAGTCACGCCGCCGCGCTGTCAAACGCAACATGCCACTCTCAGTTATCGCCACATGCAGGGGGACACGGGGAGAAGGAGGGGGGAAAGATTCATGGCTTTTGTGTACAAACGACCTACCTAACCCATTACCTGTCTATCTTCTTCGTCTTAGTACCAGCTAAGTCATGCTCCGTTAGCGGTTTTCAAGCCGCCTTTAGGACTCTGACTTCTATAAATTCTAGTCTTGGAGCTTCCTAATGAGTCCCCTTAATTCTAATCAACAATGAGGATGATAATACTTCGTTTGGTTAAGGATTTTTATTATATCTCAAATTTAAGAAAAGCGAGCGTGACTCGGTTGAAAAACGTCTGTTTTTCAATCTGACGATCACGGACCTACGTCAATGATTTTTGTTTTTCAAGTTATGTGTGAATAACAATTTATGGTCACAATATACCAAAGTAATAATACAGTCTTGGTTGATAGCACTGTCATACATGGCTAAAGAAAATATTAAATAAGTCTTAGTTTGTAACGTTATCGTATTCACTGTTTTATTTGTATAGTTATACTGTCTTCTTAGAGGTTAAGTTTATTTTAAATTGCAAACAGGTTGAATCGGACTACTTAGATTCAGGTCTTGCCTAGTTAAGTAGTCACAAGAAAATATGTAATATAGTAATAAGTACAAGTAAATAAATATTTTTCATTATCATTTTTCAATTTCCTAGAACATGTATCTTTGTAAGGCGGACCCGAGTACCCATCACTATGTAGGTACATGCCCAAGAGAACTCACCAAATTAATACATTTTGTGAGGAAGGTACAACCCTACGTAATGAGGAATACGACTAAGAAGGAATAAATGTCTGAAAACAAAAGCCACAGAGTCCATAAACAATTCAAAGAGTAGGTAAATAGTTAGTAAATCTCCATTTTCTTTTTAGATTAAAGTCCCCCTGCAAATTTAAAATTGGAATCTACACGTGCATTTAAACTGGGCTTTAGAAAAACACAAGATTTTTTTCCAATCGAATTATCAAGCGACCTATTTGAATACTCGAAATAATTAAGGAGGGTAATTATTTAAAAACATTCTAGTACCAGTAAGGTTAGTATATGTTTTTCCAAATGCTCAAACTCTAGTTTTCGTTTCGTTTTCATTTCTATACGTAAACAAATGCTGTCATTGGCTAAGACATTTGTCAAAACCAATGACATTGACATAATTGTGTGTCTATGGATAGAAATTTACCGAAATGTAAACTATAGTTTAATTTTACGCATTCGAAAAATGTACACCAACCCTATTGATAGATTAATCTTTGCGATTTCTTTTTATTGTGTTTTTATAAAACCCAGGGCAAAAGGGTAGAGATAAATAAGTAATTAGATTTTCGCTATAGCTACTGTTGGGCAAGTAAACACTCATGAGTTGAAGTATTTGTCCAAGAGATTCCTTGAAATACGACCAGGGCCATGATATGGGTGAATTAATGATGTTTTTTTATATGATATTTTAGTTTTTCTCTCCAACATGCTTTAATTCTTATGAACTTTTGTTATGCCTTTGCTTGTGATGGTAAGATGGTTTTTCTCTTTTGCAGTGGTCCGAGTTTTGAACTTATTTCTTTCCTTACAAAAAGAAAGTCAAAATCGTCGAAGAAAAAGAAGTTATAGACTAAATGACGAAAGTTTTCAGTTGGTCCTAGGGCCCATTTAACATTTCTTTATACATATTATTTTTACATTTAATGGTTATAAATCGTATAATGACCATAATTCGCTTGATGGCAAGCGATACTGTAATCTTAGGGAGCGCGGTAGCTCAAAAGAAACCGGTTCACACTTGCTTTGAAAACTTCAAGATTATAGTTTTAGGGGAACCCTGTTTCCCGAAAACTCTGGTTGGCAAACAATTTATTAAATATGATTTGTCTTATCTTGTTTAAACTTTATACTTAAATATGATTGATTGATTTATAACACACCTTGGCAGTTCGCACAATGGCAACCATTGGCAATCCCATGTATAGTGAAATAATTTTTAAAATATTTAGTAATATCTACTTACACTAATCACGCAGTTATACCGATGCAAAAAGTTTAATAATTGAATATTAATTATTTTTTTGCTGGATGGGCTTGCTCTTGATCACAATTTACCTCATGATAAGCGACATTGCGGTCATTATAACGATGCCTTGGTGTTTCTCTACTTATCCGACGTTGAAAACTTATGAAATGCAAAACTCGGTGCTACACTGCTTTGAATTAATGACTAGTTATTATAAATATTCCAACGAATCTCTTGCTATACTGTTTACTCTACAGGGGCTATTCTCTACTCGGCTCTCATTCAAGGAAGGGTTTAGGAAAAAGTTACAGAAACAAATCAAAAAACCATAGACGAATTATATTTTAATTCTATAATTAGTCTATGAAAAAACGTATTTCGAAACATGCGCCATAACCAAGCATGGCCAATTACCACGGACTAACACCAATTTATTAAAAAAAAAGTAATTAAAAATATTTTACTTGCTTCTAGTAGCCACAGCGAAATCAGTAGGGGGAAACGAAATGGACAATTAGTATGTTTATATAAGTATACATAATTATTAGTTAAGTAAAATTGACATAGGGGACAAACATATTGTAAAATCATTAAAGTTTATGGAGATAAGTCACATTGGGTTTAATTTTTATTTTTTTGAAATTACCTACTGGACTTGTACGAAGGTGGTGTTCTAATTGTTTTTTTAATTAAATAGACATTTGAGTTAATATGGGTTACTTAATTAATAGTAACAATATGTTTTTAATACAATAATGTAATATTTTCTAAAGTAGATTTTACAGCTAATTGTTTCACTTATTGAGATAAGCGCAACATGCACAAATTATTATAAAATATTGGAAAAATTAATTAATAATATTTAACATTAAAAACTGTTTTCTTCATACCCATTAGAAAAAAAGTATTTATTATGTAAGCCTTAATGCATTTTGCGTTTTGGTGGTCGTTGATTTGAATTCGGAATTTTTAGATAAACACTAGCTGACCCGGCAAACGTTGTATTGCCTTAATAAAAATAAAATAAAAACTAAATATACAGTAGCCGATTCTCAGACCTACTGAATACGCATATAAAATTTGGAAAAAAACGGTCAAGCCGTTTCGGAGGAGTACGGTAACAAACACTGTGACACGGAAATTTTATATATAAGATATTCAATGTTGTTGTCATAAATTTATGCAATCAGCATAAATTTAATACTGTACATATGGGGTGCAATGAAATAAAAGAGAGAAAACGGTCGTTTTCTTAGTCACGTACTTATAGATTTAGTTTTCGGTAAAAAATAGAATAAAGAAATCTGACACTTTCTTAATGGCCTATACATTTAGGTTTAGTTTTTTGTTGTAAGCCGTGGGCTTCAGCTTTCCGATGTGACAAAAAATAATAAAACCAGCATAAATTGCAACTATTTTTATTATATTCATATGTTTTGTATCTTTGTTTATTTGAATAGTGTTTTCTCAAGTTATGTGTTGAAAATTTAGCTTTATTCAGAATATGGGCTACTAGCTGACCCGGAAAACGTTGTTTTGCCTTATAAATAAAACTGTTTTAAGAAAACTGACATGATAGTTATTGATAGACATGACAGCTATGTAAAATGTCATAAAGTTAAATTAAAAGTAAACATTTAATATTATAATCAGCCTACATTTATTTCGTTATATTTATATATTTTGAACAATTCACATAATATCTTTGAAAAATATAGCCTATGTGTTATTCAGATGTTAAGCTATATTATTGTGAACTTTCATCAATTTAATTTCATTTTCATTTCATTTATTTCACACCCAAATTTAAAGTCAAAGTTCTTTATAAACAAAATTTTAAATTTACAATTTACATCCAAACAAACATTTGCGCTTTTAATTTTAATAGGATATGATTTTTATTTTTATTTTTATTTTAGAACACCACCTTCGAAACAATAAATCAAAAGTTTTAATATAGAATACGGAGTTATGAAAGGGGTATTGCCGTGTAACGTACCTGATGTCCGTTGGGGAAAGTCACCCCTAAAGGTAGGGGTAAGTGTGACCGCACTATGGGCAGCTGCGTGTTTATTATCGCCGGATCCTGGGAAAACAAGGGGGGTTTAGTCAGGAAGGTGCCATTAGCTACATTTTTTTTGACGTGACAACGTCTTAAATTAGGTTGCGGCTGGGAGTCACTTATGAAAAAGTGTAACGCCCGGTAACGTTACGATGAGTCACCGAACGAGAGAGAGGCCCGCCGAATGCCTTGCGTCTCTCTCCCACTCAACTATTATTTATTTATTTAATTCAGATTGTCATCCATATTACACATAATTACAACAAATAAATTTAAATTTAATACTTACAAATGTCAACAATTATTAATAATCAAAATCATAATATATACTTAAAAACTATTAGCATGTCAATGTTTGGCACTTAAAATTATTGTACTTGGCACAACGATGCCACGGCAGCACATGTAGGTGTGTCACCCTGCCCAACAGAGGACTGTCGATCCTATCAGCTATAAGGTTTAGGTAGGTGTTGTTAACTATGATCGGTCTGCCGCGCGCGCAGCACGCGGCAGACGTTGTCACGTAAAATCTTCGCCCGTAAAACCGACTTTACAGGCAACCATTTTTTTTATTGATGAATAGGCTTACGTTTGACCGCAGCTAGCCTGATGTTAAGCTTGACTGTGGTCTAAGATGTAACACGCTTGCCTAGAAGGAACCTATTTACTCTGGATTTGAAGACCCCCAAATTGTACTTCTCGGGAAAAAGAGACTCAGGAAGAGAGTTCCAAAGCTTCGCAGTTCTCACAATGAAGGTCGAAGCAAAACGCTTTGTGCGAATCTTCGGAACTTCGACAGTGAATCGATGTCTCTTCGCTGTACCCCTGCTCGTTCTTTAGTGGAATGGAGAAGCGGGAATTAAATTGTGTAGTTCCATTGCACACTCTCCAAAATGTATCCGATAAGCCTTTGTAAACTGTGCAGCATTCTGTATGATATTTTTTCTTAAGGCAGGGTTGGATCTTGTCTTGAACGCTGGATTGCAATAGCTTACTTTAACATTAACAAAATATTAAAGTACTTGTTAGGTAATAATTTATTTATTTATTTATTCACCTTACTTTACGGCCGAGACCAATTACAAAGCAAGTTACATTAAATTACATTAAATTAAATTCCAATATAACAGTCAAATACATTACATTAAGTAATAAATAGTCCAATTATAATAAGTATTACTAATTAAATTAATAAGGTCAAGGGATTAAAACATATATTATACAAATAAAAACATAAATTATACAAATAACAAATTAGATTTCTCAAACAATAAGTCCACTATTCCATCGTCTATTTCATAATTATCGTTACATAATTTTCTCTCTCTTTTCACAAAATTCCAAACATTTTCTTTGAAATTTTCTAAATAATTAATAAATGAGTTGCACCATTAAATTTGTTTTTTGTTGGCCTCATAACTTTAACAATAACCGTAACCGCCCAAACTTCGCTGGTTAAAGCAATAGTTTATGTTAACTGGCTGTCAGATGCGTCAATTGACTGGCAGGTCGGATCACTTTAACTACACTAAGAAATATGTTGGTGTAACAGATTCCGCGGTCAATGTTAAAGTTAGCGTTCCAGTTATCGTCAAATATGACATAAACCATAACTTTAACTACTAATATGGTACAACCGAGCCTTAAAGTTGAAAATCGTTGGGCAGGAGAACGCGCTTGACGCTATGATTTTTTTTGGAAGTTTTCTGGTCAAATATAATTATGTACCTAGTTGATTAAATCAATGAATATTTCCAAAGCAAAACTTAATTATTATAATGTTAAAAAAACAGAACAATCAACTATGTATTTTTACCTTGGTTGGTCACCATCTAATTACATCAAAATACTATACTTTGATTCAAAGCTGTAAATGTATTTGATTATTTCATTAGCTAACAACTTCGCCTTATATTAATTTATTCTTTCTAGATTATAAATGGCATGGGTACATGAGAGAAAACGTGAAAGTAGCCCGCCCGAGTGACTGAAAAATTAAATAGTGGAAGGTTGGCGTGGTATAGGCATGTGATGCGTAGAGAGGAGATGCATGTTAGTAGGAGATGTATGGAAATGGAAGTACAAGGAAGAAGTGCAAGAAGCCGACCATCGAACACATATATGGAGTGTGTGAATGACGGAGACGGAGTGGAGATGACGGCTGATAGAGGACAGTGGACCCCATTTGCTGCCGACCCCACCTAGTGGGATAAGGCAAGGAGGAAGTAGATGACATTATAAGTGTCATAATCTCCACTTTCTTCTAAATACTTTGCATGTTGATAGGGTATATTCTATTACTCGCCTGGCTAACAACCTTCCATAAGTTCAAAATATTGTCGCCAAGCACCTACCTATTTTTTTACACGTTACAGCTAGGCATTTGATCAGAAGGGCGTGTAACTCGTGGGCTGATTGCAAGCAATCAGCGCTGGTCGTCAACCGTTACGGAAGCGTTTGACCCACCTGTATAAACATATTAATCCTGTCGTAGAGGTGTGCGAAGGAGGGGCGGTCTCCGGGCGCCGGCGCCCAACACTCGCACATCAGACGGTAGATGTCCATCGGAATACCTGTAGTATAAATACACTTTATTAAACCAGCATGGGAAGGAAAACAGAGTATATTTTGTAATAGTTGATTATGTAACTGTCATATAATGATGGGTATTAAAAAAAATGGTTGCCTGTAAAGTCGGTTTTACGGGCGAAGATTTTACGTGACAACGTCTGCCGCGTGCTGCGCGCGCGGTTGACCGATCATAGTTGAGTGGGAGAGAGACGCAAGGCATTCGGCGGGCCTCTCTCTCGTTCGGTGACTCATCGTAACGTTACCGGGCGTTACACTTTTTCATAAGTGACTCCCAGCCGCAACCTAATTTAAGACGTTGTCACGTCAACAAGAGTGTGAGTTAAAGAGGGTATTAAAACTCGCTACGCTCGTTTCATAATAGTCATTCAAATTTGATTTTGAGGTACTCCCCGTGAGAGGAGGATTTCATTTCTCTTTAAAAAGACAAATGAAATTGTAAGGTGAATTTAATTGTATATTGTTTTTTTTTTAGCTTTAGAGCTGGGTCGACCTAACCTAGTGGGGAAAGGCGAAGACAAAGAACAAGCATAAGCAGCCCACTATACGTTCCAACTGCTGGAACTCGGAACCTTCTTGCGAGGAGCAATATATAGGCCATAATCCACCACGCTGGCCAAGTGCGGGTTGGCGGATGACACTTGTCTTCGGATATTGTGGTCTCGAAACATGCCGGTTTCCTCACGATGTTTTCCTTCACCGTAAAGCGAGTGCAAATCCACACATAACTTGAAAAACAAGTCATTGGTGTAAGGCCGGGATCGAACCAGGGGCCGTCTGGTTGGAAAGAAGAAGACAAAAAGCTAAATATCATCGTCAACTCACCAGTGGGTCTCTCCAGCCGGCCTCCCCCAGACACCATCTCCATGACCTCCCGGTTGGAGCAGCCGGTGTACGGCATCACGCCCAGAGAAAACACCTCCCACAGAAGGACTCCAAATGACCTGGTAGAAGATAGTGGTAAAGTATTATACCATTTAAACATCTTATATTTATACTTCTATACATATTACTAGCTGACCCGGCAAACGTTTTGCCTCACTTAGGGGTATGAAAAATAGATAGTGTAGCTTTTAATATGACACGTTCGTAGATTTACCATAGCAGCGCCATCTATTGATTACTTACTCAACCCAGTCGAAAGGTATCGACATCGAGTTAACAGATAATTGTGACTGTCAAAAAATAACAGACAATAATTAGCAATAAATTAATATTGCGACTATAATTTGAGATTTAAACTATCCTATCTCTCAAGATGGATCGAACTGCACATGGTGTGCGAATATTATTATTACCGGTTAAGTGGTTTAGGAGAACATTGTGACACGAGATTTATATATATTAAGATTTGAATGACTCTAAAAAATATTATACTTTGAGGAGTGAATCTACTTCATCTTCTTCTTCGTATGAGCTAAGTCGCCAAGCTCTGTTGTCGAGAGTTTTCAAGCCATTCGAAGACCTCTGACTTGGCTAAACGAAGCTTGTATTAAGTCTTACAGCCGAGACCTACAATTTAACGTGTCCTCCGACCCACGATAAAAATGCCACTTGAGCAACAGTCTTGTGAATGGTCACCCATCCAAACACTGTCCGAATCAGCCGTTGCTTAGCTTTGATGATCGCGTCAAATCGCCTTAGCTGCCGAGCCAAAGTCGTAACATTTGAATCTGCTCATAAATAAGTATGACCAACTTCTAATAAGGTCACCATCGAGAGCTTAAAAAAAAGACTACCGCTTACAAACTTTGTATTTTCAGTTTTCGATTGTTACCCCCAACGCCACTGGCCAAAATTGGAGCATGTTATTCTGGAATTGACTCTAAAACAGGCTTGGCAACAGATTTTCAACTGGAAGGTGGCAGCTATCCATGAAAGCACTATAATATTCTATAATATATAATATTCGTGCTCCCAACTCAAGACGCAATAAAATATCTTTTATCTGATACACACCAAAACAAATAATTTATTAAAACTCACAAGAGGCGATCTGCGTATGATGGTCGGCATCATTACCGGCCACTGTGATCTCAACTACCACCAACATAAAATAGGGGCGACGGACAGCTCTCTATGTCGGGGCTGTCTGGAGGAAAATGAAACAGTAGAACACGTGTTACTGAATTGTAAGGCAACACAAACAAACCAGAGGAAGTTACGGCCTGATGATAGCACCTCAAGATGAAAGTTCGCCTTCCAGTGCTAATCTTCAGACAAACAGAACATCTGACGCAACAGTGGTGGAACAGGTATGCCAGCGACCCAGGGCTGTGCTCCGTAACTTCAAGGAGCTCGGTTGGCTTGTGTAGGCTGGTAAGGGGGGAATGCACAATACGCCCCTAGCGGGATGTCAGTGCAGGTCTCATCACCCCCACTTCAAATTAGAATTAGACACACCAAAACAGAACCCAGAATGGTAGCTCGAAAGACGAAAAAGCTTGACTGCAGAAACCAGCCTATCACCAAGTAATTACTCACCAGACATCAGTTTTGATGGTGAAGACTCCATCAATGTAGGCCTCTGGTGGCATCCATTTAATGGGGAGCATGGCTTTCCCCCCCTTCTTATAGTAGTCAGCTCGGTAGATGTCCCTGGCCATGCCGAAGTCTGCGATCTTAACCACCCGGCCGGGGCCGCGGGAAGTCAGCAAGCAGTTACGGGCTGCTATGTCCCTGGAATGGATTGAGGAAAGGGTAACAGGTAAAAATTTTAAAACTTTCGGCAATACTTTTTGAGGGTAGTTCTCCAAGTACCGAAAGTTTTAAAATTTTTGGCTGTTACCCTATTAACAGGTAAAAATTTGAAAACTTTCGGTAATACTTTTTGAGGGTAGTTCTCCAAGTTTACAAGCTATTTTATTTGAACACCTTTTTGGTATAATGGTTGCCGGACTGCCTATCAGAGAGTCCCGGATTCAATTCCCGGCACGGACAACTTCTTTATGATGAACTATATTTGTTGTCTTTCAGTCTGGGTGTTCTTCTTCTTCGTAAGAGCTAAGTGGCCAAGCTCTGGTGTCAAGAGTTTTAAAGCCGCCCAAAGGCCTCTGACTTGGTTTAACGACTGCTGTACTAATACTAGTAGCTAGACCTACAATTTAACGTGTCATCCGACCAACGGTAGCGCCCAGTTAAAAATGCCACTGGGGGTTAAATATGTATTGGAAAATAAAGTAAATTTTCAACTGACTATAACTTCTCTTTCCCTAAACCGATTCTAAACAAGGTTTTGACAGCCAAAATTTTTAGTTTTATATCAGTAAAACATGGATATCATCACTATCACCAAAGTCTAAAAAATATAATAGACGCTCAACCTCTTGTTGAAAATCGTACTACGTGTATCATTAGATACATCACTATGCGAAGCAGCGCGTCGCGGAATTTGGCGGCAGCTGTGCTTTACGCTCGATTTGCAGCGCCATCTAGGTTTTATCGTCATATTCAGGAAAAGCGAGTGTGGCAGGATGGTAATAACGTCTGCTTTTCAATCATACGGCCCCTGATTCGATCCCGGCCCTACACCAATGACTTGTTTTTCAAGTTATGTGTGGATTTGTACTCGCTTTACGGTGAAGGAAAACAACGTGAGGACCGGCATGTTTGAGGACCACAATATCCGAAGACGTGTGTCATCCGCCAACCAGCGTGGTGGATTATGGCTTATGTCTCTCTCTTAGTGAGAGAAGGCCCCGAGTCCCAGCAGTGAGAAAGTATAGTGGGCTGCTTATGCTTATGCTATGCTAGGTTTCATCGGTAACTATGGCAAGCTTCCGCGCCACGCTTTATTGTATGGGTACCAGCAATCCTCTCTAGTATTCCGATCCCTGCTATCACTAACCTGTGTATGAACCTCTTGGACTCCAAGTATCTGCACCCTCTCCCAATATCGAGCGAGCAAAGCAGTAGATCCTTCATTGTGAGCGCGCTGGCCCGCTCTGGCTTCGGCCGACTCTCCCTCAGGAAGTTCTTCAGGTCTCCACCAGCCAGCAGCTCTAGCACTATGAAGCTGGAATATTCGAGAATGTTCAAGCAAAAGAAGCTTTGAGAGTGTAACTTTTTATTGGAACTTGGGTCATGGTTTGAAGCTATAATCTTATAGTCATTTATCTATATTAGGTATTAATATTAGTATTAGGTATTAATATTGACATTATTACATATTGACATTTTTTAATTTTTGACTTATAATAGAATAATTATCAATAAATGTTTTATCTTGTAGAAACTCGATTATTTTAAGCCGGTTCCGTCCCACTGCTGGACAAAAGCCTTTCTACCCTCTTTCCACTCATCCTGGTTTTGAGCTTTTTGAGTCTAGTTTTTTATGTATTAGTTGTTTTTATTAAATGTATAATATCATCGCTAGGAAAATCTCTCGCTAGGAAAGAGCAACCATCACCATTGAAATCATAGTAATAGCTCAAAGTATAGTTAATAAGACTGAATTGCAAATAGAAAACTGTTGTTAGGAGCTGGGGTTAACAAACTGTACCAAAGGTTGCCTGGAAGAGATCGCTGTTAGCGATAAGGCCGCCACTTGTGGCATACATTTGTGTTGTTACTTTTTATTTTGTGTTGTACCTTAATTTGCCCAATAAAGAGTTTATCTATCTATCTATCATACGTTAGTAAAACATGGTAAACATTTTTCTTTTATGTCCACCAAAAGTAGTAATGCACTGGCAAGTATATCTAAACTATACTGGTTTTTGGTTGAAACTATTTCAAACCTGTAAGAGGCTTGCTTCGGTACTAGGCCCCTAGAATTTGAAAAAAAAAAACTACAAATTTTGGGGTTACACAATACAAATGCTGCTCTGTAAATAGACAAAAAGTCTGCGAACCGTTGAACCAATTTGTTCATCCAGGCCTATACTTAAAAGTTTTTGCTTTAGCTAGTAGTTATTAATGATAATATCTCACTTGATGGCTGATGTAAGCAATGTCTCATATTAGCACTCGCAATGTCTCAAATGCTCGCTCTAGGGTCGCGGGACGGGGTGAAATGAAATTAAATAATTTATTTGCGCCCACAGGTAATATAAAATCATGGAAATTATTATAAATTTCCCTTGTAGGCTACCGCATATGCGGTGTGCAAAATGACAATTAATTAATAGATGTATAAATTAATTTCCCAATATGATTTACAGCTTGGCAATAATATTTAAAAGTAATGTCAAAAGATTATAAGTCAAATCAAATCAAAATTGTTTTATTGGTACACTAGTAAATTTGGTACAAAGATACAAATTAAAAGAAAAAAAAAGAGAATGTATACAAAAAAAATAGTACAATTTTGTATTATTAGAACAGTTGATCTACAGATGTCTAAGCTAGGCTGTAGAGCCTGTAATATAGACAGCTGTACTTCCCCTAAATTACACTTATAAAAATAATATGTACCTGACAAAATTTCATTTAAAATATTTTATACATTTTATTTAGAATGAATGAAAAATAAACAAAACAATAATAATATAAGTATACAATATTCAAAATTGCAGTAATAATAATAAGATGTCTGAGAGCTATTGTCTTCGTGAGGTAGAGCAGGATGGACTGAGGGATGTCGGACTTTTAATTTTCGCGTGTTCCTCTTAATTTATATTTTTGTTTGTTTGGCAATGATGAGGGAGGGAAAAAACTGTCAAATCAAGATTGTACCCTTATCGCCCTTAGTCATTTACGGATTGAAAATTAAATTTAACTGTAGGAAAAAAAACAAACTTTCAATCGGATTGATTTTATTTATTTAGACAAAAATAAACACGCAGTGCACTGCGCGGAAAGTATTATTGATGAATTATTTAATTTATCCGTAAGAGGGGTATGCACCATCAAGTGGAATATCATTTGTTGTAGCCCTGTTTAATCGGTTTTTTATTTAAATTTATTAGTGATTCTAAATCAGCTTGACAATTTAGTCAAATAATAGGTCTCTTTCGAATCCTCTACCTGGGTACTTCCTGGAAACAATAGTTAGCATTTGATCAAAAGTAAATTAAATCTAAATACCTACTTTTTGGGCAAGACCAGTTCATCTTCTTCCGTTTCTTCCTTACCATCGGGCGGGCTGCAGTCAAACGCAAAGCCAAAAACTTGTGAAAGTAACGTGCCAAAATTATGAAGCCAAGTCACAGATATAATAGGGTAGATGACAATGTTTTTCTCGTCAGTCTCTTAGATAAGCAAAAGAAATATTGGGTGCGTTTTTTTATATGTCACAAACAGCGAACTAGAATAAACGGAAGAGTAACTCCATACGATTTCCGCTTAGAATTTGGATCCATCTACGCACACAATGATACTGCTATCCCAACAAAACACACAAACACAAAGCTCGCAGGCGATTGGCCGCATCATGGTCACGCCACCGACCATGTGAATCGGGCGCACGGATAACTGTTTTGCCCCGCCCACCGCGGTATTTTACACGCGTAAAATACTGCGGTGGGGTGTAACCATTTTATCGGCCAAGTTACTTCTCTATTTATTCTAGTTCGCTGGTCACAAACTAATATCAACGAAGACACAACGCGCTTAAACTTTTCAGTACGAATTTTATTGAAACCTGAAGTTATAACTCTCGAACTTAAAATTTTATGCTTTACAGCTGCATTTTTTATTAGTCTCGTGTTTAAGACAC
Source organism: Mellilla xanthometata (assembly GCA_035578125.1). Classification (NCBI taxonomy): domain Eukaryota; kingdom Metazoa; phylum Arthropoda; class Insecta; order Lepidoptera; family Geometridae; genus Mellilla; species Mellilla xanthometata. The sequence continues at coordinate 8,039,763 of JAPUBQ010000025.1, forward strand.
TGGCAATAAATAACCACCAGTGGCAATAGTTTCAAAAGCTGCTGTGCTCAGCGGAGCGACAGTTGTCTTAAGGCTAATTTACTCGGGCACACAGATCTTTACTGTTTTGCCAAAAAAAAACAATATTTTTTGTTAATCTAATAGACGGACCAATAAGAATCTCAACTTGTAACCATGTCATCTTCCCTATTAAGATAGCATGCAAACAATAAACAAGCAATGTATAACTTTGCGGCTAGAAACGAAGTATGGTTCTGAGGAAATCAAGCTTTGACCTTGTAGCCTTTGAACATTAATCTCAAAAGTAGATCACAATTTGTTTTTTTCCTTTTTTTATAACTAAACATTTCATTTTGTCGTAGCTATTATACTCGTATGTCAGATGTGGGCAACGTCCGGGCCGACTTAGGTTTTAATCCGGCCCGTCTTAAGCTTTAATCCAGCTCGCTTCAGGTTTAAATCCGGCCCGCCTCAGACTTTAATCCGGTCCGCCCCGGATTAAATCCGGACCGCGAGATATTTTAGAATATTACGTCAAAACAGTTTACTCGGTAAAAATATCAATAGACGAAAAAGCCATACGAGACGCAAAAATAAAAAAAGTAGACATTATGGAAAACTCGGTAAGCTATGTACATGAGAATGTTGATGAACTTTGCTTTGTTCTAGAACATTTTCTTTTTCTTGTTCTGGCTAGCTATAATTGGGAGGTACCCAATATCTTCTCTGTTATTTTCAAAATCAAAGTCAAACAATTTAAGTCTCATATATCTTTCTTGTCATTTACGTATGCCTTTTTGCCGTATCCTTGTTTGTCGTATCTTTAACGGTTTCTTTTATACATATTTTTATGTATAGTCCGGTCAAACAAGACATGAAAATATTGATTAAATAAACTTAAAACTCGGACAGAGTTAAATATTTGTGGAGACCATAGGTATAGCATTACAAACGAAATGCCAAAAGTCCACATAGATCCCATGAGTGCAAAAAAATTTAACGGTTAACAGTAACCGTAACCGCCCAAACTTCGCTGGTTAAAGCTATAGTTTATGTTAGCTAACTGTCAGATGCGTCAGATTGAGTTACAATCCGGATCACTTTAACTACACTAAGAAATATGTTGGTGTAACAAATTCCGCGGTCAATGTTAAAGTTAGCGTTCCAGTTATCGTCAAATATGACATAAACCATAACTTTAACTACTAATATGGTGTAACCGAGCCTATTACCAACCGAAACTTTTAAAACAGAAATATCTTTAGGAAAAAAAGTATTGGTAAAGCTCTTTTTTATAAATAGCTGACCTGGCAAACGTTGTTTTGCTTAACAATAAACCTGTTTAAAAAAATGACAGGTTTAATAATATACAATCCACATGTCATGTTTATAGACATGACAATGACATGTCTACAGACATATCTGTTGATTGACAGCTATGTTTAATCATAAGGTTTATTAGTGTGACATAGTTAAAAATGAATATATTTTGAATAACATCTTTATCACTCATGGGGTGTATTGGGATTTTTGGCGTTTCATTCCTAATGTTGCACCCGTCCTCAAATATTCGGCAAAGTCGGAGTTTTGTCTTTATCTTTGACCGGACTAGTATTAATTTGTTAATTGTATGTAGGTACATACTCGGTCTCTTCCGTGACGTCTTCGCCAATCTCAACGGAAGATGCCTGGTCTTCCTTAACCAACTCTGAGCTGGGTTCCTCCTTCCTGGCAATTTAACTTCATGCGATTAGATTAAGCTACGTTTTGTTTTGTTTTGAGTGTTGTTTTGCATAACAAATTTTAATTTTTACTTTCTTCCAGACAGTTCTCTCTTTGGCCCAATCCTTGATCTCTGTAGAAGACATAACTTTCGCCTTCACTTTAATTTTGTCTAGAATGTATTTTTCTTCATCTTGTGGCTTCTATCTTTCCTTCTAAGATAATTTTAATGAAATTGTCGTATAAGGTGGCCTACTATCTATATGGTCGTATAGTGAGGTCAAGGTTTTGGCCGACGATAGAACTATCTGAAAAAATCTCCACGAACAAGAGCCCAGCTTGGACTTTTACTGATTTGCCAAAAATAAAATATTTTTTGTCAATCTAATAGACGGGCCAATTCGAATATCAATTTGTAACTCTGTCATCTTCCCTATTAAGATAGCATGCAAACAATTAACAAGCTATGTATAATATTGCGGCTAGAAACGAAGTATGATGCTTAGGAAATTAAGCTTTGACCTGTAGCCTTTGAACATTAATCTCAAAAGTAGATCTCAATTTGTTTCTTGTTTTTTTTATAAGTAACCATTTCACTTTATCGTAGCTAATATACTCGTAAGTCAGATGTGGGCAACGCCCGGGCCGTCTTAGGTTTTAATCCAGCTTGCCTCAGGCTTAATCCGGCCCGCCTCAGGCTTTAATCCGGTCCGCCCTCGGCTTATTGATCCGGTCCGCAAGATATTTTAGAATATTACGTCAAAACAGTTTACTCGGTAAAAATATCGATAGACAAAAAAGCCATACGAGACGTAAAAATGATAAAAAAAGACACTATGGAAAAGATTTTAAGCTTCTGTACAAGAGAACATTGATAAACTTTGCTTTGTTGTAGAACATTTCTTTTTTCTAGTTCTGGTTAGCTATAATTGGGAGGTACCCAATATCTTATCTGTTATTTTCAAAATCAAAGTCAAACAATTTAAGTCTCATATAGTTTTCTTGTCATTAACGTCTGCCTTTTTGCCGTATCCTTGTTTGTCGTATCTTTAACGGTTTCTTTTTATACATATTTTTATAGTCCGGTCAAACAGACAAAAAATATTGATCAAATAAACTAAAAACTCGGACAGAGTTAAATATTTGTGGAGACCATAGGTATAGCATTACAAACGAAATGCCAAAAGTCCACATAGATCCCATGAGTGCAAAAAAATGGAGCGTAACCGCTAGTAGCCGTAACCGCCCAAACGTTGCTGGTTAAAGCTATAGTTTATGTTAGCTAGCTGTCAGATGCGTCAGATTGAGTGACAATCCGGATCACTTTAACAACACTAAGAAATATGTTGGTGTAACAGATTCCGCGGTCAATGTTAAAGTTAGCGTTCCAGTTATTGTCAAATATGACATAAACCATAACTTTAACTACTTATATGGTGCAACCGAGCCTTAAACTTTTGGATGAAATCATTTGGAAAAAAGTATAGGTAAAGACCATTTTTATAGATAGCAGAACCGGCAAACGTTGTTTTGCCTTATTAATAAATCTGTTTCAAGAAAACTGTGAGGTTAATAATCTACGTATATGTCATTTTTACAGACAAATCGTTAGACTGACAGCTATGTTTAATCATAAAGTTCAATTATAAGTTAAAATTTACTACCATCATCATTAGCTATCAAACATTACGTTACATTACGTTTATATACATTTTGGACAATACACACACAATTTTTTAAAAATATTGCGTCTGTATTAATTTGATGTATAAGCAATATTATTGTAAACAGTCATTAAAAATCTATTCGGTAGTTTTTGTGTGAAAAGGGAGCAATCATCAAAACAAGTTTTCGCGTTTATAATATTGGTTCGATTTTTTTAATATACAATCTATGTCTGAGCTATATTTTGCGAAAAACTTACCGGTACGAGAAATATAATTTTGAATAACATCTTTATCACTCATGGGATGTATTGGGACTTTTGGCGTTTTATTCCTAATGTTGCACCCGTCCTCAAATGTTCGGCTAAGTCGGAGTTTTGTTTCTATTTTTGACCGGACTAGTGTTAATTTGTTAATTGTATGTAGGTACATACGCGGTCTCTTCCGTGACGTCTTCGCCATTCTCAACGGAAGACGCCTGGTCTTCCTCAACCAGCTCTGAGCTGGGTTCCTCCTTCCTGGCAATTTAACTTCATGCGATTAGATTAAGCTACGTTTTGTTTTGTTGTGAGTGTTATTTTGTATTACAAATTTTCATTTTTACTTTCTTCCAGACAGTTCTCTCTTTGGCCAAATCCTTGATCTCTCTATGAGACATAACTTTCGCCTTTTCTTTAATTTTGTCTAGAAGGTATTTTTCTTCTATCTTTCCTTCTATGATGTTTTTAATTAAATTGACGTATAAGGTGGCCTACCATCTTACGTCTTCTATTCTGTATGGTCGTATAGTGAGGTCAAGGTTTTGCCCGACGATAGAACTATCTGAAAAAAATTCAACGAACAAGAGCCCAGCTCTTAAATATTGTTTGACTTCTTTCTTTTTTTTAAGGCAAAAATCTGTCGCCAACACTTATTAAAGTGTTCTGGCAACCTTATTGAGATTTCAGATTTCGGTTATTACAGACTGGACATGATCTACCTTGTGACGCAAACTTGTGTGGTAACTGGTCCGGCTAGTCAAATGCATTGACAAAAGCTATGTTTCAAAAATTCAAAGTGACTCATTTGTTTAAAAGTAACACCCAATCAATGTAAAAAATAAGAAAATATTTGTTGCATTGGCCCTTGACTGCATTAATATTGTAAAGTTTAACTTACAACACTCCAAAGATTGCCCACACCTGATAAATATGATATCCGAGCCGATTGTTAGAAGGACTTTGTCAATTGTGCTATGCACATTTTTTGATGTACTTGTAAGTGTATTTGTATTATTGTAATAAATATTAGGAATGCCATTGTAATGTATAATTTCGTGTTGTACAGTACCCGGTTCAATAAAGAAAACATCGGAAACCAGCGTCGGTTGCTCTCCAGCAACCAGCATTGTTCTGTGGATTGAGGCTGTGCCGTGACAAATTTAAGTTTATTCCCATTATTTATATGTACTTTGTAAACTGTTATCGTAAGGCATATTAAATGTGTATGTGTTAACAATTTGTTATTTTGTGAGTTGCTTAATTTGTCAAAATAACTAATTATATTTCTTTCCTTTCTTTCTTTGTTTCTTTCTTTCTCCCTTTCTATCTTTCTTTCTTTCTACCTTTGGAATTGTGCTTCCCCCTCCCACTCCCTATGTTATGCAAGCGACGTGACATTAAGTTTAAATGTTTTCTTTACTGACCTGACTGAGAGATTTTAAAAGCATCGGGTTGATATATTATTAGTACAAAACTGAAGTTTAACATCTAGATGTTATGTATAATTTGAATCATGAGCTAGCTCTAAAAAATAAACAAACATACACTCAAACCTTATAACTAGTTATACAAACCCGATTCGATGCCAAGCGAACGACCTCGTCGCGTTTGGTACAGTTGGCAAAAAAATATCCGTAGCTAATAAAGTAATTTAAGAACAATTCACATATTAACAGAACAGCAAAAAAGATGTGTTTAAATATTTATTATGTTCTAGTAGTAAATTATGTATTTTTCTTACCTACTAAAGATTTATCAAATTTAGTTTTTACGTTTAGATGAAAAAGAAAAACCAACCAAATCATGTTTTGCGAAAGTGCAGCTAGCTGTTATTTAAGAGAAATTAGGTAGCAGTAGTAGGTATTAGACGAAATAATTTAATTTAAACAATTATTATCAATATTAAAATTATAAACTAATGATTCTAGATAATAACGTTACCAATAAAAAGTAATATATGTTTTACATATCTCTCAACTCTCAGAAGAAGGCCATTATTACATTTTAAAACAGATATTTTAAAAAAAACAATAAAGCAAATTTTACAGAGTCGCGTTTAGTAGCTTTTTTAAATACGAATCAAAGACGATATAAAATCTTTTGTCTTCTAGGCAGGATTTGAAAATACTTTTCTAAATACGTATGTATGTTATTTCGCTTTCATATTTTTCACATTTGAATCGGGTTTGTACAAAACTAAATGTGTATGAGTGGGATGGAAGTGTTACTGAAAATGAGTTATTTAAGGTGTAACTAAAGCAATAAATATCAAAGACTAATATAACACATAAAATAGATTAAGTGCTTTTCTCACTGTGACAGGATTCGACCATAGGAAATGGCCAATAATAGCCATACCCATTGGATTCACTGCTGATTTATGTGTTATGTACTTGTGATTAAAAACCATAGAGTGATGAAACATAATAAACACTTACATTCGAATTCCGGTCAAGAAACATCTTATAAGCGTAGTCGAGTGATAAGAATTTATTTCTATTTACTAAAACTAGCTATCTGATTTGGAATTTTGTTTGATCACTACCCCTTTGATCCTAGAGATGCTCACAGCTTAATCCGAGCCGAACGCATTAAACGTGACGAATTTGAAAAATTCTGAAATCTCGTCCAAACGCCCCCGTCCGATCGTCCGAATTCGCCGCCTGCCTCCTTGACTTTGGATTCATTCGGCTCGAATTAATGTGCGATTACATAAAGATTTTAGAGAATTTGGGTTCATGCAAAATTATACTAAATAATTAAAAGTGCAATAGTCACCGTGGATGTCTGTCGAAGCACACGCCGATCATATGAACCACGTTGCTGTGGTTGAACTTCGCCATGATGGCTGCTTCCATCAAGAAGTCGTGTTCTGCCTGAAGCGTGGACAGCTCTGGCAGGGTTTTCACGGCGACTGGCAAATCTGCAGTGTCGTTGTTCCCGTGCCTGTAGAGACCTTGGTAGACCTCCCCGAATGCACCCTTGCCTAATGCCCTGTGGATGGTGACAGTTTTTTTTGGTTAGAAGTTGATTATTAATCGCTATTTACCGTTGCGCCTATTGCTTGGATAATTAGGGTAATCTGATTCAGTCGATCCGGACAGTCTTTGGATGAATGGCAATACTGTTGTTTAAAAATGGCATTTAATGGCAAAAAAAACTAATATTAATTTATATTTCTAGTATATATAATAGTTTTATATATTAATCATTTCACTACATAAGGTACCAAATTGACCGATCTTAACAAATACATTAAATGCGCAAGCAATAGTTCAACCCAAACAACGTTTTTGACTAAGTGTTAAGGGCATCTGAGCAGGACTGGATGACACGTTAAATTGTAGTACAAACAGTCGTTAAGCCAAGTCAGAGGCCTGCGGTCATCACAGCTTGGCCTCCTTGGAAGAAGAAGAAGAAGAATAGATCATGAGGGCTCTTAGGGTACTATTATCTTTATTCATTTATTTATTATATATACATATCACAGAGAGAGCATTACAGTTGTAACCAAATCGCCCACCCCAGATTACCTAAACACACATAAAAATACGAGTACATAAATAGCATAACAAAAACCAAACTTATTATTAATCAATACAAATTATCAATAAACTACTTAACACAAATTTGAACGTATGAGTACATTGCCGCCTTGTGAATATCAGCATCGGTGCTACAAATGCAGAGCTCGGGCCCACATTCTATGGCTATTAAAATATTTCACAAATTACCAGACGACCTAAAGCGTATCGATAATATTAAAACTTTCCTAACAAACTTAAAAAACTTACTCATAACAAAAAGTTATTATAAAATAGAAGACTTTTTAACTGACGGAACGCTTAAAAAATCTAATGAATTAACAGGGTTGCTCATCTCCAGTAAGTAATTGCAATACCTTATGGGTAATTATGTAACTGTAAAGAAAGAGAGAAAGAAAGAAACATTTATTTTGTGAGACAAAGACAATAAAAAAAACAAACATAATAAACAATTAAAAAAAAAAACATTTACGCGGCACAAAACCGGCCCCAGCTCAGCGTGTGCTGACTGCAAGCAATCAGCGCTGGTCTTCCGCTGGAGCCGACCGGTGACGTCACATTCGACATTACAGGAAGAACAGGTTACATAGTAATTTTTTATTTTTATTTTAAAGTGATATAATATTGCAATAAATGGTTTGACTTTGAAAGAGATCTAGGTCAACGGCTCGCGCGAGGATGATATTCAACATCCTCATTATGGATGATGATTACTTACTTGACAAGTTTCAAGCTCTCCCTCGTGACTTGAGGCAGCTCTCTGACGTCCACGCCTTGCGGCAGGTAACCCTCACTGCCGTAATGGGGGTTGAAGGCCATATTCAAGTGGTTGTCGTGACCCCCCGGGGCGGCCCTGAGGCGGTGTAGTTGGACCTCTTGTTCTATGATTTGCTTTTGACGCAGTTCTTCTTCTTTTTTGCGTTGGTAGGAATTGTCTGGGAAAGAAGCGTTGCAGTGAGTATTATGATTGTGTTAGGGATTTTATAAACGTATATTTTTTTTTATTTATCCGACTTTGGTTGTGAGATTGACTAGGATTGACTAGGTCCTAGTCAATCCTAGGTACTAGCTGCAATTGTTTGTTTATTTACATAATATATATTTCTTATTCTTTTGTTATTATTATGTATTTTGGAATGATTAATGTTAACACATAGCTTAGCAGCGGAAAACAGTCTTCCCCATAGAACTAAACAATTTATATTTCGTAAATTAAAATTTTAAAATTAAATGGAAGTAGAGAAATTCGATTCTTTTTTACAAAAAAATAAAGAAAAACATCATAATACTGCTGGCTCCATTGGTGGGACCTAGCTGTGGAACTTATAGTTAGAAAAAATAAGCATTAAAAAGAACATTTATATTTGCGATTATGTTGCTGGCTGTACTGATAGTAGCTTGCCTAGAGTGAACAATTGTATCAGTTATAGGTCAATTATACAAAGACTATAAAAAATAACGAAAAAAATTATCTATATGCTTACGATTACGCTGCTAGCTGTACTGATAATAGGTTACCTAGCATTAACAATGATAACAGTTTTAAGCAGATTTTGCCGAGACTTTATTAAAAAATGTGGAAAAAAAATAAGCAAACAAAATATAATACTCGTGTATGTTTACGATAACTCTGCTAGCTGTACTGATAAATAGGTACCCTAGCAATAACAATGATAACTGTTAGGTAAATTTTGCCGAGACTTAAAAAATAACTTAAAAAATTCAACAAAAAATAATCATTTATGTTTGCGATTACGCTGCTAACCGTAGCGAGCGAAGCGATACGAGTGAAGTTAGCGAAACGTCAATTTGTCGTTAGCGAATAGCGAATGCGGTTTCATTCGACATGAAGTCAGATCATTTAAATCGGTATTCACAAGGATCCTAGATTAGTTAGTTCTGTAGTAGAAATATAATTACTCGCTTCTATTTTAAATAAATTTGCGGTATATTTTTTTAAAATAACTTAACAAAGAATGGAGTACTTAAATCCAATGTTACTGATATTTTTGATGTATTTTTCGTTTGTGTACTGTGAAAAGTTTTACTACTTCGCGTATGGGAGCAATTTGACTGGAAAACGTTTGAAACTGGGTTCGCCCAGTTCCGAGTTTTATGGTGTTGCTGTGCTTAAGGTATTTTTTTTTTGCATTGTTTTTAACATTATCTGTTTTGTTTCTTGTTTTTTAAATCTTGTCGCAGTGACGACTCGGTTTTATAAGTTTGAAGCCTGTCTGAAGCAAATCTAAATAGATTTAGATTTTTTCGCCATAAAACTCAGATCTTAAAAAAAAAGCTAGTTCTATTTAGATTTTTTTTAAATATCTGAGTTTTAAGTAAGTTCTAAAAAAAACTGAATTTATTTAGTTTTTTTTAAGATCTGAGTTTTATGGCGTTGCTATGCTTTATTGTTTTTTTTACAGACTTTAATTGTTTTGTGCCATGTTTTAAAATTCTAATAAACGACTGGTTTATATATGTTTGAAGTTTATGTGTGTTTCTATCTGTGGATTTAGATTTTCGATGGTAGATTTTTTTTTTTTAAGATGTACACATCTTTCAAAACCAGACCATCTATACATTCACATAACATTGAATTATGCTTTAACTATGGAAATAAAAATAAAGTTAATATTTGAGGGGGGCTCCTATACAACAATGGTACGGAACCCTTGCGCGAGCCCGACTCGCACTAGGCCAATTTTTTACTAAATTTATAATTATACTTGTTGTATGAACATGTCAGGACCATCGGCTGGATTTTAACATGCAGTACGAGTTGTGGAACGGTGCTGCGGCCACCATCGTGCCAGATCCCGGCGAGAGTGTCACCGGGGTGCTGTGGACCCTCGATGTAGCTGACATGAAGCATTTGGACGTGTGAGTTATACCAGAGATCAGAAATCCGGTTTTATTTGTATATCCTTATAATATGTAAATGCGTGTACTTCTTATTTGTGTATCGTGCGTGACGTCACAGCCAGCCTCAACGGAAGACCAGCGTTGGTTGCTCTCCAGCAACCAGCATTATGCTGAGTTGAGGCTGTGTTGTGACAAATTAAAATCTATTATGTGTCCTATTTTAATTATTATATTTTGTCCTATGTTTTATATGTCACAATAAATAATTTTCTTTCTTTCTTTCTTTCTTTCTAAACCGGCCCCTAACCGGTGGATTTCTGATTCCCATTTACTAAATTGTAGCGCCTGTATAGCTCGGCTAGCTAGGTGATCTGACGCGATCATCGAAGCTAAGCAACGGTCGATGCGGACGGTGTTTGGATGGGTGACCATGCACAAGACTGTTGATTTTCAAGTGGCATTTTCATCTACCATGGGTCGGATGACACGTCAAATTGTAGGTCCCGGCTGTTAGTCTTAGTACAAGTAGTCGTTAAGCCATGTCAGAGGTCTTCGGCCACTTAGCTCATACGAAGAAGAAGAATTCACTTAAATCAAAATTAATTTATTCAATTAAATAGCCAGAACAGTTTTTACGCCAAAACGCTAACTATTTTAGATAATATAATAATTAAAATAGGACGCGTAATAGATTTTAATTTGTGACAACACAGCCTCAACTCAGCATAATGCTGGTTGCTGGAGAGCAACCAACGCTGGTCTTCCGTTGAGGCTGGCTGTGACGTCACGCACGATACACTTGGCTTTCGACACGTCGAAATCAATTGGCTTTAGTTGGTTTAGCTTGTATGCCATACAATGATACATTCTGTCCATTTAACGATCACTCTATATAACGCCACAATATGCACAGTCCCAGTGTCGTTATATAGAGTATATATGGCGCGACTGAACTTGGTACAACGTTGCATTAATTGTAAACTATTTTTTTTCAGTCAAGAAGGCGTGGGTCAGAACTGGTACTTCGCGAAGAACGTAACAGTGACCACGTTAGATGGACAAGAGCTAGTCGCAAGGACATATCAGGAAGTCGTCAACCCGCCTAAAAGAAGACCCTGTGACGACCTGCCTTATGAACGACGCCCTTCCAATACTTATCTAGAGGTAAATCGAGATAAAAGTAAAGAAAAAGATAAATAAATAATTTATTGACCAACATCTGGTCGCGAAAAGTCATTCATTACATTAGAATTTACATTGGATGTTAATTAGAACATTACATATATTATTACTTATCTTAATATATATAAATCTCGTGTCACAATGTTTGTCCTCAATGGACTCCTAAACCACTTAACCGATTATAATAAAATTCGCACACCATGTGCAGTTCGATCCAACTTGAGAGATAGGATTAAATCTCAAATTATAGTCGCAATTTTAATTTATTGCTAATTATTGTCTGTTATTATTTGACAGTCACAATAAACATCTGTTAACTCCAAATGATTCTAACAGATGTCGATACCTTTCGACTGGGTTGAGTAAGTAATCAATAGATGGCGCTGCTATGGTAAATCTACGAATGTGTCATGCTACACTATCTATTTTTCACACCCCTAAGTGAGGCAAAACAACGTTTGCCGAGTCAGCTAGTGTATATTAAAATTTACAATGTAGGAAGCCGAGGCAGACCATGCAAAAGATGGGCAGACGTGTTCACTCAAAAATACGGACAAGAATGGATGAGATTGGCGCGAGATAGACAACATTGGTGCAAACTGGGGGAGGCCTACGCTAATGAGGCGACATCAGCATTCCAACATTTGACATAATTTATTAATCGCATTGACATTGACACATTATAATTATACTTTTGACATCTTTTTAATTGACATACTACTCTTTAATTAATCTTAATTTGACATTAACATAATATTAAATATGATAAAATAAAGTGCATGTTAAAGAAGTAGGTAATCATAATGTAATGAATAAAGGCTTTTTTACTTTTACTATATTAAAATTAAATTAACTGTTACTAATTATAATCTATTTAGTCATCCTATATTAAGATACCACTAGCTTAGTCATGAATTCCTTTAAGGAGTAGATACAGTGGATGACTAGAAAACAATGTTTCAATGTTATTCTGAATTTGGCGTGTGGCAATTCAATTATTTGACGAGGTAGTTAGATTGAATAGGTTCCTTCTAGGTGAGCGTGCTACAACTTAAGCCACAGCGCTGTTTAACATCAGGCAAGCTGTTGTCAAACGCAGACCTATGTTATAAAAGAAAACTTATCTAGAGTTTTTTTGTATACATAAATACTTTTTATCGATACACATTTAACACCCAGACCAACAAATTTAGTTCATCACAAAGATGTTGGCCGGGCAATAGAACCCGGGACCCTCCGGTTGGCAGTCTACATCTTCTAATCTTTTATCTGTTAATATATAAAATTTTCATGTCACAATGTTAGTAACCGTACTCCTCTGAAACGGATTGACCAATTTTTACCAAAATTTATATGCGTATCCAGAATGTTTGTTGTTAGAATCGACTACTATCTATTTTCCTTACCCCTAAGTGATAAACATGGTTTATTCCTAAATATTTTTATTTATTATTTTTAACGAATTTTTTCGTTCTTATTTTTGTGTGGCATCAAAAAATATATACAACCCTAAATTTTTATTTCATTATCACCGACCCTATTTTTTTATGACCATTTTAGTGATTTAATAATTTTTCATCCCGCTCGATAACTCATAAATTTTAGTGTTTTAACTGTACTTAAGGCAAAACAACGTTTGCCGGGTCACCTAGAATACTTATAATATCTATTAATATAATGGTTTTAATTTCAACAGGTCATAGTTTTCGGCGCAGTGGAAAGCGGTCTACCCTCAGACTATATCGGGTACCTCATGTCTTTCCCGACCAATGGGAAACAAGCCCCAGATGAAATAAGGGCCCTACTGGGATATCCTTTTGGACCGAAGAAATGAGTTTTTAGAAGTACGAGTAAATAAATAATATTTGCACGAAACAAACGGTCACACTTACTTAAAAACGTTGGATATACGTCCAACGGGTTTGGACGCATTACGTGATTACTACGTCGCATTACTGTGACCGACGAGATTCGCGCACAGACTAGTCTCCAGTGCGAGCGGATCTCGTCGGTGACAGTCCGTGTGAAGCTCGTCCCCGATGATGACGCTCGTAATGCGTCCAAACCCGTTGGACGTATATCCAACGTTTTTTAAGTAAGTGTGGCCGTTTGTTTTGTGCATATATATAATATGCCTTACGATAACAGTTTACAAAGTACAATAAATAAATAATTTATTTGCATCAATAGGATATACGAAGCAGATTACATTAGTGTATTATAGTTACAATTTATCCTTATATTGATGTACAGAAGATAGAACTACCTGGAAAAAAATCCACGGACAAGATATTGAATGAATTCATGATGTACTAAAGGAAACTAAGCGAACTTGTATCTCTGAGGAGCAGCTTCAAGCTTAGAGCACTTCAAATTACAAAGGTTGCCTGGAAGAGATCCCTTCAAGCAATAATGTTGCTAATTGTAGCACACTTGTTACTAAGGCTTTTGTTCTTCTTATTTTGAAATTGTTCTTGTTTGTGTCCATTAAAGAATTTTCTATATATCTATTGAAATTCCCTTTTTTTATAAATATTATTATATATTTATACAATATATATAATATATTTTTATAAATAAACTAACATTATCATATTGGTTACTGAATTTTATTGTTCTTCTTCTTCGCATGAGCTATAAGTGGCCAAGCACTGGTGTCTTGAGTTTTAGCTGCCCGAAGCCTCGGACTTTTCTTAACAACTGCTTGTACAGACTAACCTACCCTTTAACGTGTCATCCAACCCACGGTAGCGGAAATTTATATTCTTGAAGACTACAACCAGCCCGCACTTGCCCAGCTTTTCAATTTTTCTGCATAAGCGCGCTCCACCTTAGATCAGAATGTCGCTTGCCATCAGGTGAATTGTGATCAAGCGCAAGCCCATTTATTGTAAAAATAATACAAATTTAAACACCGGTTATCATAAACAAAAGATTTGTACATATTTTAGCCTATCATTTCTTCTAAAAAAAATATTGGCGTAAGTATCGTGTCGTGTTACTCGCAAATAATCTAAGTTCAATAGTGTTGAACTTAGCATTTTTTTAGGTCAGTGTACAGAAGCATTAAAGATTATGAACACGCATATTTTCTCTATATATAAGATGATATCTTAAAATATTGGCCTATTCGATTCGAGCTCTCGGGTATGCGCATAACGGGTTCCGTCCCATTATTGTAAAAAAAATCTATCTGACACTGAACTGGGTTATCTGGCACTGATTTAAAGAAGCAGTTGTAAATAGCGGTTTGGGAGGTTAAAAATTATAAATAGTATGTTTAATAACTAGTTCTGCAGTTATATCTAAGCAGAAAATTAAACAAAAATGAATTATAAAATATAAATAAATGGATCAGTGAATATGTAATTGAGCAGGAAAGATAATTAAATGGGTGGTAAAAAAAAATTACGTGTGGGCAGTAATAGCATCTAATAAATAATCATCCTTACCTAACCTAACCTTGATGGACTGCTTATTAATTTTTTGAATTGACATTGTATGATAAAATAACAGACAACTGTCAACAACAATGGTCTCAGGAACAACATGCGATCCAAAAATGCCCCTTAAGCTTAAAGGAAAAATCTACAAGACTATCATTACCTATATATGACCCGTCGTACTGTATGGATCAGAGTGTTGGGGAATCAAGGTAGGGTATGAAAGAGGAGTGCATGCGGCAGAGATGCGAATGTTGAGATGAATGTGTGGAGTGACAGGATTGGACAAAATAAGGAATGAGTACATTAGAAGTGTGAAAGTAGCGCCAGTGAGAAAGAAGGTATGGAACTCTAAAAAATATCAACGTTCAAACAAAATAAATCGGTGAAAAAGTAATAAAAATTACAAAATGAAGAACGGATAATTTCTTCTATGTATAATCAATTCAATGGAATTTGAGATGGTTATAAACGCGTTGATATTTTTTAAACATTCTCACCTTACTATTCTGAACTGCTCCCTTAACATGAGAGCGGATAAAGTTATTTTATCCCCTGCGATAAACGATCAGATTTATTAGTCTACATTTTTTTTACAGAGAGGTGATCTTAATAACATCTGCTTTTCAATCAGACGGCCCCTGGTTTGATCCCGGCCCTACACCAATGACTTGTTTTTCAAGTTTGTATTGCACTCGCTTTACGGGGGCGGAAAATATCGTGAGGAAACCGACACGTTTGAAGACTGCAGTATCTAAAGACGTGTGTCATCCGTCCACCCGTACTTGGCCAGCATGGTGGATTATGGACTATAACTCTCTTCTAGTTAGAGAAGGCCACGAGTCCCAGCAATGGAAATGGTATAGTTGGCTGCTTACTGCTTATGCTAATGCTTAAGGAGAGGAAAAGTCTTGTTGTGGATTTTTGCATGTTGCCTTGAGTATGGAAGTATGTAAAAAAAACTCCACAAGACAAGAGCCCTGCTCTCGAATACTAATTTATTGATAATTTATCGCGCGATTTATCCTTACTGTATGTGTCTTTGTCCCTGCCTTAGTCTGTCACCCCGCAAGAAGGTCGCGCACGGAATGGTTGGATAATTCGTCTTGATTTGAATCGCGTGGGTTAAAATTATCTAATCTGCGGACATGTTAAAGGGGCAAGAGAGTTTTAACCACCTTTTATTATTATGTAAATTCAGTTAGTTTCTTTAAAGAATTACGCATGGAAACCACCTTTTCAAGAACTTGGAAATAGAGTATTAGATTAAATTTAATGTAAACTTAAACATTACACTATTTTAAACAAATAACATTTTAGAACTCCATAAAATCTTCACAAGTTGCGTGATAGAATAATTGCAGTACTTTAAAAAAATATAATAAAATAAAGAATGGAATATTTTAAACTAACTTTACTTATATTTTTCACGTATTTTTCCCGCGTGTTAAGTGATAAGTTTTACTACTTCGCGTATGGGAGCAATTTGATTGGGAAACGATTGAAAATAAATTCGCCGAGTTCTGAGTTATGGCGTTGCTACACTTGATGTAATTGTTTCTTTATACCCTTGAAGTAAAAATAGTAATGCTACTTTTATGAAAACCAAATAGTTTTTGTTTTTTTTTATATACAAAATTTTCCTTTTCTCTATTGATTGTAAATAATTTTAATGTGATTTTCACTTTATTACTTTTAAGATACATACATTTATTTTATCATTTGGTTTTAAGTTGTAAATTTGAATATAAGTTATACGAATTATAATGATCAATTATGTATACATGAGTTTATTAGGCTCTTCTTTCTTAATGACAAAAGACAATGTTACGTAACTTAAACATTTTTATAAGTAGAATATGGTTTAATAGTTCTTACCATTATTAGTTTAAGGTTATCAAGAAATGCCGAATAAGTATTTTAATTCAAAACATCGAAGGGGATGCCAAAAAAGTCGAGTCAAAATAGTTGCTTTGTTTCTTGTTTCAATATTTATTTTGGCTAATTATATTTTTTTTTAACTAGGACCACCGGCTGGATTTTAACATGTATAACGAAATGTGGAACGGCGCTGTAGCCACCATCGTGCCAGATCCCGGCGAGAGAGTCACCGGGGCGCTCTGGACCCTCGATGTTGCTGACATGAAGCATTTGGATACGTGAGACTGTTTTTTCATCACAATTTGTTTTACAGCAAGGTATTTGACCAGCCGGGCGCGTAACCACTCAAGTTAGCAGCACTCAACCGTAGCAATCCTTTTTTTTGTCATGGAGGAAATTCATTTACGCATGCTGGCCAATCCTCGGGGGGGCGGCGGGGTATGCCGGGCTCGGTGCCAGAGTGGCGACCACTACCGACTACAACAACCTCCACGGTGTTCCCTCGCAGCGACTTAATGCCGGGGGGCTGGTACATGTATGTACTCTTCAACCTCCCCGAACCGTAGCATGCCTAGTCCGAGTTATGTAACTTGAGGATCCGAGTGATAGCAAGCCAGCCACTAGAATATGCTTTACCATCATGCTACGGTTTCCTCACAATGTTTTCGTGCACGGAAAGTTAGGGAACATTGACAGGGAACGAATCCACGACCTAAGATTTGATTCATATCATAAACGTTATTGTAATGATATTATATTACTTTTCACACACACGCACCTTGAATTATTTCAACGCAGGGGCGCTAATAAAACGTGGGATTTACGTAGCAACGTAAAGAAGATGCAACTAAAATAAACGCCGGTACATAGACTTGTGAAATTGGAGAGGTCCGTTTACGTGTTGGGGCCCGCGATTTACAACCGCGTACCTGCGGCTGTCCGGGATGCACCTTCCACCGCCAGCTTTAACACTACACTCAGGGTTTGGCTATTAGATAAAACTTTTTATAATATTAATGATTATCTAGAAATGAAAATTGACATTTGATTCATATCATTTACTATTGTAATGATATTATATTACTAGAATTAGAAGTGAAAATTGACATGGATACATATCATATACTTTTGTATTGATATCATATTATTTGACTTGTAACTATGGTGTTATCCATAAATGATTTGTATTTGTACGAGACGGCTACACGTCTAACTGGGCTGTCATTGCTTTAAAGTTACTAATTTAGGACTACCTAAAAGCCAAGATAGGTACAATACAATACAATACAATACAATACAATACGACTTTATTGCACACCAAAATATAAAAACAAAACAGTTTTATAACAAGAAACAGAATAACAGAGGTAGTACATTAGGCGGCCTTATCGTCTAAGGCGATTTCTGCCAGGCAACCTTTGGATGGATTTAAGTTACGGACAAGCAGAGGGTGGTGTACAAACTTAAAAGAAAGAAAAAAAAACAAATATATAAATAAACCAAATAACTAACCTAACTTTATAAATACTAAATAAAGATAAATTATACCTACACAAAACTTCACATTGACTTACAGATGCAGACTACGCGCGGGCATGCCTTAGATCATAGTGTGGCTGACTTATGTACATATACGCGCCCTAAAATAAAGCGGCGTCGAAATACGTCCTTCACATTCTTTGCTGAACTATGTGTGTTAATTTTTAGCCAAGAAGGCGTTGACAAAGGCTGGTACTTCGCGAAGAACGTAACAGTCACCACTTTAGATGGACAAGAGCTAGTCGCAAGGACATATCAGGAAGTCGTCAACCCGCCTAAAAGGAGACCCTGTGATGACCTGCCTTATGAACGACGCCCTTCCAATACTTATCTAGAGGTAAATCCCACTTCTAATACTTGTCTAGAGATTAATCCCCCTTCTTATACTTGTCTAGAGGTAAATCCCCCTTCTAATACTTGTCTAGAGATTATTCCCCCTTCTAATACTTATCTAGAGGTAAATAATAATCTTTTTTTAACACCAACCTTCGAGTACTTTTTTTTCTCAAGAAGATAAAGACGGGAAATAAGTAGTTTTCGAGTTTTTTTGAACATATTTTGAGGTTAAATACTCCAATAAACACTAATACCTATTTTTTTTGGGTCGGTTTTGCGCTACATATTAAATGGTTTTTTTTTGGTTCTTAGTTATTGTTTTTTTAAGAAGATTTGCTTTGCAGACCCCAACTAAGAGGGATAAGATAAAGAAGAAGAAGGAGATGTATTGTTTTTCTTTGTTGTTCTTTCTTTCTTTGTGAAAATGTTTCTTTCTTTCTTTCTTTCTAATTTCGACCTTAAGTGCCGACTGACGACCTATAACTTATTTCGACCTAAACTACCGAGTATGACCCAACGTAGACTCCCGCTAGTACCACTGAGTTTTCACTTCGACACTACCGACCTAGATCTTCCTTGAGCATCAGCAATTTTCCTACTGTATTTTATTCTTAGAAGGTAATTACAAGGTTTTTCAAATTCATGAATATGTATTCACTACAGTAATACCCCGGACTTACGCGATAGGTGGGACCGAGCGCTATCCGCGTAAGTCGAATTCGCGTAAGTCGGGGTACAATTTTGCATATACATACCTATAAAGTCATACAAAGTATGTTTAATTGGGACCGGAGACTATAATTAAGGAAATATAAAACAATAATTTAGGAAATAAATTTTAATTTAATTCTAGATAATAAGACAAACTATATTAATAAAATGTATAAACACAATCTGAAGTGCGCGGCTTTCAAACAAAAAACGTTAAAATAGACGAGAAAATTAAATCGCGTAACTCCGAATTCGCGTAAGTCGAGGTAGCGTAGGTCGGGGTATTACTGTATTTAGTTACGTAATTTGAGAACAATTTTACAATATATGAGAACTATTTGCGTAAGTACCTTTGCTATCGGTCCAATAAATCATTTTATTATCATGGCACAAAACTATGTAGCTTGGTGTACACTGAGTTGGTTATGTTATTTCGACCTAATTTGTGGTAGCGGAGTTTTCCAAGTCAATTCTGTCATATACATTTAAGGAACTAGCTGACCCGGCAAACGTTGTTTTGCCTCACTTAGGGGTACAGCGCCATCTATCTATCTGTTAGAATCATTTAGAGTTAACAGATAATTGTGACTGTCAAATAATAACAGACAATAATTAGCAATAAATTAAAATTGCGACTATAATTTGAGATTTAAACTATCCTATCTCTCAAGTTGGATCAAACTGCACATAGTGTGCGAATTTTATTATAATCGATTAAATGGTTTAGGAGTCCATTGAGGACAAACATTGTGACACGAGATTTATATATAAGATTGAATATAATAGTAACATTTTAATTTAATTAATTTTAGATTAGATTAAGATTTTAGATTAGATTAAGATTAATTTTAGATTAGATTACCTTAAGTAATATTGAATTTGAAGTAATTAGTTATCCGTCAATAAATTTACTACATTTAATGAAAAAAAAAATAGTAATAACTTCCTGTCATATTATAATTTCTTTCTATTCTGTATATTGATGATAATAATGGTGATAATTTCAACAGGTCATAGTTTTCGGCGCAGTGGAAAGCGGTCTACCATCAGACTATATCGGGTACCTCGTGTCGTTCCCGACCAATGGGAAACAAGCCACAGATGAAATAAGGAACCAATTGGGATATCCTTTCGGCCCCAAAAACAAGTTATGAGTGCCCTTCAAATTATAGATTATCAATTTTTCTTTTATACTTTTTTGTGTAACATTTAAATTTGCTAAAAAATTAAGTATCATAAAGTAAACATATTTAAACACTGTCTATGCCTAATAAATATTTTTTTTTGTGTATGTCATATAATATATCATATTTCTTCAAAACTACTGTAAAGATTTTCTTGTGAGGGTAGATAGCAAAAACCTAAATATACATATGTGACAGATGAATATGTTAAATTATGTATTATTATATCATAATTTCGTATACTCATTTATGAATATGCACATTTTACTGATCAGTTGGTCGATCAATAAGTATTTTTTTAAATCTTTTAACCCCATTCTGAAATATTTCTAGTTTGTGTTATGGTTGCTAACATAACCAATATACATACATACATTCATATTTTATATTGACCCAGACCCATAGCCAACAAATTTAGCTAATCACAAAGATATTGAGTGTGCCGGGAATCGACCCGAAACCTTCTGATTGGCAGTCCGGCATGGTAACCATTACGCCAACGAGGTCATCTTATTATGGTTGCTAACATGACTGACATACTTTATATCGATACATATTAAACACCCAAACCGACAGTCAACAAATTTAGTTCACCACAATGATATTGGCCGTGCCGGGAATCAATCCCGGGATCCCTCTGGTTGGCAGTCCGGCATGGTGACCATTACGCCAACGAGGTCTTCTTATTAGTGTTATATGTTATGGTTGCTAACATGACTGACATACTTTATATCGATACATATTAAACACCCAAACCGACAGTCAGCAAATTTAGTTCACCACAAAGATGTTGGCCGTGCCGGGAATTAAGCCCGGGATCCCTCTGGGAAGCAGTCCGGCATGGTAACCATTACGCCAACGAGGTCGTCTTATTATGGTTATATTGTGGTTGCTAACAAGACTGACATACTTTATATTCATACATATTAAACACGAATTCCCTGTTCCCCAATGACTACAATCTAACGATTTTCAAGGCGAGAGTGAACCGGTTCCTTCTAGGTAAGCGCGATCCACCGTAGACCTCAATATCACTTACCATCAGGTGAATTGTGGTCAAGCGCTGACCTATTCAGAGTAAAAAAAAAAACACCCGGATCGACAGCCAACAAATTTAATTCACCACAAAGATGTTGGCCGTGCCGGGAATTAAGCCCGGGATCCCTCTGATTGGCAGTCCGGCATGGTAACCATTATACCAACGAGGTCGTCTTATACTTAGGCATGGTAATTGTTGATAATTGATCAACTGACAGCTGACTTGAACCTATCCTACTTCACTCACATAGACAAAGAAAACAAAAGACTGAGGTACTGTGTGACCGCACATGAGATAGCGATATTTTCGGACAATGTTGTCACTTTAGTAGAATTTCATTGAAGATAGGGAAATGTTTGACCCCAAACTTGACAAAAATGCTTGATGTCAAACAGTTACAGCGACAGAGACAAAAACAGTATAAGCCTTTCTCTTTCACGCATGTTATTTTTACATATGGCTGTTTCGCTGTTGAGTAAAAGAGATGGAAATGTGACTCTGTCTATTGCTTTCTCTGTCTACGTTCACTCATTACTTTTTGTTTTTAAGTTGGGAACAATGTTATTTCATTTTTGTAAGTTGGCAGGCAATAAGCATCTTTTGATAACTTCATACCCAAGCGAACTGAAATGGCGGAAGGCAAACGTGCTCCAAAATTGTAATTTCTTTATTATAAAGTATTGTGCAACAATGCGTAGATTGTATTGCGAGAGTTTTGTTTATCAAAACAAGTAGTGTCAGAATATTCATAAGGTACCTTTTGATGCTCTTTTGATGCACATTCAAGTTATTGAAACTCTCTTCAATAAGCTGAAACTTTTGTCAACTTTGGACTCAACTTATTTACAACAACCAACCCAAATAAAAACAAAAAACCACTGCAAATAAACAACAGTAATAAATACTCACAGAGGTACAAGCAGACGCAGAGAATGGCGATCGCACAGACCAGTACGGCCACAGACAGCACGATTATCACCATCCACGATATACGAGGCCACGAATCCGACACTGGAATCAAACAGAGTCGATTTAGTTAGTGGATCCGACTTTCACCTTTTACACACACGCAACTAACGAATTATTTTAACGCTGGGGTCCTATAAAACTTGGGATCTACGTAGCAACGTGAAGAAGATGCAACTGAAAACGCCGGTACATAGACTTGTGAAATTGGAGAGGTCCGTTTACGTGTTTGGGCCCGCGATCTACAACCGCGTACCCGCGACTGTCCGGGATGCACCTTCCACCGCCAGCTTTAAGACTAGTCTCAGGGTTTGGCTATTAGATAAAACTTTGTACAATATAAATGATTATCTAAATTTGAAAATTGACATTTGATTCATATCATATACTTTTGTATTGATATTATATTAGATACTAGAATTAGTAGTGATAATTGATTATGATTAATTTCATATACTATTGTGATGATATTATAGTACTAGAATATAATTGAAAATTGACATGGGTACATATCATATACTTTTGTAATGATATCATATTATTTGACTTGTAACTTTGGTGTTATCAATAAACGATTTGTATTTGTATTTGACTTAGTTTTCCGATAGAGTCAATTCAGAGTTAGTGTTATTTCGTTACAAATAACGGTAAAAAATATCGAAAAATAGCTTAAGAACCGTCTAAAGAATAACTCTTAAGAATGTTTATATTTATTTTAGTACCAATCAAACTTATAAACAAGAAAAAAAAACAGGTTCAAAACAATTTTTACCGTTTATGTTTTATAACGGAATATATGTAAATTCAGAATTAAGCGCGTGTCATCGCCTCGAGTATAGTGAGGATGCTATGCCGCCTGAAGAGGAAATGGGCTGGCACCGGCAGGCTCAGGATCGCAGGACATGGGCCATCATGGAGGAGGCCTTTATCCAAATTTGGATGGCTTGATGCGGAACACGATTTAAAATATGTAATTTATTCAATATTTAAGAGCTGTAAGCCGAGTGAGTGCAAGTTTTGTCGTATGCCTGACGCGCTCGACGAAAAAAATAGGGCGCCATCTAGCGGCGCAAAAAGTTTCAAAAACGCGCCGCTAGGTGGCGCCCTATTTTTTTAATACAAATCATATGCGAACGCGGTTTTCGTCGAGCGCGTCAGGCATACGACAAAACTTGCACTCGGCGCTCTGGGCTCTTGTCCGTGGAGTTTTTTCCAGGTAGTTCTGTCTTCGGCCAAATCCTTGACCTCTCTATACGACATGACTTTCGCCTTCTCCTTAATTTGGTCTACATAATATGATCTTATGTAATATGTAATGTAAAATATTTAAATATATGGGAAATAAAGGCTATTTTATTTTACGTCTCGGAGGTCAAAGTACTCACGTATGCATTTAGTCGGATCGTGGGCGTCGGTGGTCCAGGTGGCGGGGCAGTAGCACCGCACCAGCGAGCGGTGCTCGTTCAGCGCCACGCAGCGGTAGTCGCAGCCGCAGTCCTACAGCCCGCAGTGTAATAATTAGTTATTAGAGGTTAGGGCAGGCCTGTGTCACTCCGCGTGTAGGTGTTAAAAACATACCTACGTGCGGCGGCCACTGCGCAAAGGGCCAATCTATGTGGCTCTTTCAATACCACAGAATAATAACTAGTACTACGTATAACCATGTACAACGTATTATGAACCGCAGCATAGTGAATTAAGGCCCATATTCCTTTGAAAAGAAATTGGTAGGTAACAAAATGATCACGAGCTCGACTGGACCGCGAGCTAAATTAAATCATATTGTTTATCAGATTGAGTTCATATTTCTTTGAAAACCATTGCGAAGTGAAGCTTCTGTACGAAGTACAAGTTATTATTCTGTGGTTAGGGGAAGGCACTGAATCCCACAACACAGGATTTACCTCGTGTGGAATTCAGGGAGCAATGTGTACATCAACACATATTTATACTTTTAAGCCTAGTACTTATTTAGTAATAGTTTGTGTCGATTAATGTAAAAATGTACATACTTTTCGGTAGATAAAGATGTTTTATGTTTAGATATAGTCCTGATAGCAATCGTTCCAAACACCTTCTATACTCTATTGACATTTTATTCTAGCCAAATGAAAAGTTTTCGATTCATACAAGAGTAATAATTACATCAATGTAATAAATAAACTGTATAAATATAAGTTTATATTAAATCTATGCGGTCTCTATCTATCCATGTATATATTTTAATTGAAAAAATGTGGAGACCATGTGGAGGTTGAAGAAAAGGACCATGTGGAGGTCATGTGAATCTTGAAAAAGAAGACCATGTGGAAGTCATGTGGAGGTTGAAGAAGAAGACCATGTGGAAGTCATGTGGAGGTTGAAGAAGAAGACCATGTCGAAGTCATGTGGATCTTGAAAAAGAAGACCACGTGGAAGTCATGTGGAGGTTGAAGAAGAAGACCATGTGAAAGTCATGTGGAGGTTGAAGAAGAAGACCATGTGGAAGTCATGTGGATCTTGAAAAAGAAGACCATGTGGAAGTCATGTGGAGGTTGAAGAAGAAGACCATGTCGAAGTCATGTGGATCTTGAAAAAGAAGACCACGTGGAAGTCATGTGGAGGTTGAAGAAGAAGACCATGTGAAAGTCATGTGGAGGTTGAAGAAGAAGACCATGTGGAAGTCATGTGGATCTTGAAAAAGAAGACCATGTGGAAGTCATGTGGAGGTTGAAGAAGAAGACCATGTGGAAGTCATGTGGAGGTTGAAGACGAAGACCATGTGGAAGTCATGTGGAGGTTGAAGAAAAAGACCATGTGGAAGTCATGTGGAGGTTGAAGAAGAAGACCATGTGGAAGCCATATAAAGCTTGAAAAGACTTTGTGGAGGCCATGTGGAGGTTGAAGAAGCAGACCATGTGGAAGTCATGTGGAGGTTGAAGAAGAAGACTATGTGGAGGCCATGTGGAGGTTGAAGTAGCAGACCATGTGGGAGCCATATAAAGCTTGAAGAAGACTATGTGGAGGCCATGTGTAGGTTGAAGAAGAAGACTATGTGGAGGCCATGTGGAGGTTGAAGAAGAAGACTATGTGGAGGCCATGTGGAGGTTGAAGTAGCAGACCATGTGGGAGCCATATAAAGCTTGAAGAAGACTATGTGGAGGCCATGTGTAGGTTGAAGAAGAAGACTATGTGGAGGCCATGTGGAGGTTGAAGAAGAAGACTATGTGGAGGTCATGTGGAGGTTGAAGAAGAAGACTATGTGGAGGTCATGTGGAGGTTGAAGAAGAAGACTATGTGGAGGTCATGTGGAGGTTGAAGAAGACCATGTGGAGGCCATATAGAGGTTGAAGAAGACTCACATGTACAGCTGGTATGATGATGACCTCCCCCGGGCCAGTGCGGGAAGCCACGCCCAGCTCCGTGTAGTCTCGGATAGCTCGGGAGGTGTCGATGTAGGACCATCCGCCGCCGCCGTGCTGACCCTCGCCTTGGTTAGAGTTGCCTCCTGCAAGGAATGTAGAATAGAATACGACTTTGTTGTATAACCACAGATAAAAAACAGCTTATGTTTTTTTTTTATAAATATCAGGACGCATTTCACACACAGGTTAGTCCCATACTATAGTTTGTATGATGGTTGCTAACACAGACGACCTCGTTGGCGTAAAGGTTACCATGCCGGTCTGCTAATCAGAAGGTTCCGGGTTCGATTCCCGGCACGGCCAACATCTTTGTGCTAAACTAAATTTGTTGGCTGTGGGTCTGGGTGTTAAATATGTATTTATATATAATATGTATGTATATGTAGTATATCAGTTGTGCTAGCAACCATAAAACGAGCTAGAAATGGTTCAGTATAGGGCTAACAAGCCGTGTGTGAATGTATAAAAAAAAATCTATACCAATATTATATTTTATAGAGGAAAAGTTAGATTTTTGTTTGTGTTTTTTGACGCAAATAGGCTCCGAAACTACTGGACCAATTTGAAATAATCTTTCACCGTTGGGAAGCTACATTATCCCCGAGTAACATGGGCTATATTTTGTTTCTCCTTGCAACTTAGATTATTATATAGCCCGTGCAAAGCCGGGACAATCTGCTAGTACTTTATATGGGTACATTTAACACCTAGAGCGACAGCCAAAAACTTTGTAAATTTACTACAAAGATGTTGGCCGTGCCGGGAATCAAAACCGGGAGTCTCTATTTGGCAGTCCGGCGTGGTAACCATTACGCCAAACACGCTTACGAGTACGTACCTATTTAAAAACCCCCGTTTCTTCTCAAGAAACAGAGACTCAAAAAGAAAGTCTTGTAAGTATATAGTGTGTAATTCTTGTATATATGTGGCGTCTCTGTCGCACTTCATCGCCCGCTACCAATCAGAGCGCTTGTCCTGAATCGCGCAAACGGTATTTCAATGCAATCGCTCACCAATCGATAAGAGCTACTGATTCCGTTTACTGTTACACTTTACAGACCAAATCAGTTAAAGATACTTAGTTAAATTAACCGTTAGGACCTTACTGTTTTCATTTTGTTAAATCAACTGTTTATTTCAGTTCGCTCCATTTTAACTGCGCAAAACAGTACACATTAATGAAATTTCGGTGCATATTACTGATTTTTTTTTTCAGTGTACGACTGGTCCAAGCTACAATGCATGACCGTCGGACGGTCGTCTCCGGACACAACATCTGTCCAAGGGATATCCCTTTGCTAGATGGAGGCAGACTGTAATCGCTCCATATAGTCATGGAGTTAACTTATTGACTCAGGCGTTACTTTGCGGAAATCCATTGTAAATAGATGACAAAATTAAATATTTAGTGTACTTCCGCTGTGATCCGAAATCCAAATTAAGACAAGTAAAGGAAAAATCAACTAAGATCAATTAACCAAGCTTAATTAAATTGATTAGTTAATTAAGCTTGGTTAATTGATCTTAGTTGATTTTTCCTTTACTTGTCTTAATTTGGATTTCGGATCACAGCGAAGGTACACTAAATATTTAATTTTGTCATCTATTTAGTCATGGAGTTATTATATCCAGACTCACCTAGCCAGCCTCCGCCGGCGCCACCCCGCAAACAGCCCCCTCCGCCGCCCCCGAACCCGCCGTGCGCGCCTCCATTGCACGCCGCGCCTCCTCTCCCGCCTTCCTTCACAGACTGCCCCCGAATCAGCTCGAAGCCAGGAGTTGTGGGACCCTGGCGGGGCACCCAGCCACCGCCCGCGCCTGCGAATGCAAAGACCGTTTGATCTCATTTGCTACGCTCGGTGGTGCGCTATTCGTGATAATAAGGATAAGAAGCGGAATAGGAAATGGGATAGGAAGTGGAATAGGAAAAGGGATAGGGATTAAGGAAGGATGTAGGATAGGAAGTGGAATAGGAAAAGGGATAGGGAATAGGGAAGGAAGTAGGATAGGAAGTGGCATAGAAATTAGAATAGGAACTGGGATAGGTAGTAGAATAGGAAGTGGGATAGGAAGTGGAATAGGGAGTAGGGATAGGTAGTGGGATAGGGAGTAGGTTTTTAGAATTCTATTTTATTCGTAATGGGCACGAGATAAGGCCACGCCTTATTAATTTTATTTCCTAGAAAGAGGTCAAAAACCTTTGGAGTAGTGTCAATAAAAGAAGAAATAAAATTTAAGGATACTCAATTTTGATTCAGAGAATAAAATTTCGTGTGGATACTTATTTTGTGATCTACATCATAACGGCTTAATACACATAGCTGTTCTAGACGAAATTCATCTACAGTTAATTTGCGCAATGCAACTATCTGAATCAAAAACTTTTTTAAAGGGAACGTGCGAGGTAATACAAACTAATTATATAAAACTATAATCTAGCCTACTAAGCCAATAAATAGTATTATTCAGTGAACTAGAATAAATAGAATAGTAACTTGGCCGATAATATGGTTCCACCGTCCATGCGTAAAATACCGCGGTGGGCGGGGCAAAACCCGACCAATCGCGTGCGAGCTTTGTGTGTGTGTGTTTCGCTGGGATAGCAGTATAATTGTGTGCGTAGATGGATACAATTTCTAAGCGGCAATTGTATGGAGTTACTCTTTCGTTTATTCTAGTTCGCTGGTATAGGATACCTGAGTAATTAGAAGTTTATGTTAAAGTTATTACTTTAACATTTTTTTTTGTCACTTTCACACACGGCTGGTTAGCCCCATACTGAAGCATTTCTAGCTCGTATTATGGTTGCTAACACAGCTGATATACTACATATACATACATACATATTATATATAAATACATATTTAACACCCAGACCCACATCCAACAAATATAGTTAAGCACAAAGATGTTGGCTGGGCCGGGAATCGAACCCGGAACCTTCTGATTAGCAGACCGGCATGGTAACCTTTACGCCAACGAGGTCGACAAACACAAAAAAACATAAAGTACTACTTAAAGTGTCTAAGAACGTGTCCGTTTTTTATTCATTAAAAAAGATGCGTTTCTTTAAATCAAACAGTACATAAATATAGTTTTAAAGTGTGTTAGTTGCGCGGTCCTCACCTGGCGTTTTCCCCGGTATCCCATACATATAGCCGGTCTCTGGCGTGGCGTTGGTCATCCCGCGGGCGTGCTGTGAGCCGTCGTCTTTGAAGATGCCCACAGATATACCTCCGCCGCCGCCAGCCACTAGGAGCGGATGTGCTTCGCCTTTCTTATCCAACTGGAACAATAATCAAATACGTTACAACCTGGTGATTTTCAAGGCTAAAGTCTTCGATCATAAGATCAAAATGTAAGATAAGTACGTTTTTTTTTTAACTCATAATGGGCTTGCGCTTGATCGCAGTTCACCTGATGGTAAGCGAAATTGCGATCTAAGGTGGAGCGCGCTTGCCCAGAAGAAACCGGTTCACTCTTACCTTGAAAACTGCTAGATTATAGTTATCGGGGAACAGGGAATTTGGCAAAGAATTCCACACCTTGGCGGTACGCACAAGAAGGTGGAGGCAAACCGCTTAGTACGCGACTTAGGCACCTCCACAGTATAACGGATACGTAGATTTAAGGTGATGTCTCTAAAAACGGCAAGGAAAATAAGACCACAATTAAGAGTGGTCTTATTTGAGTTTGAGGAATTTAATCGTTATTAGTATAGTAATACAGTTAAATTTTCTAACTCTCACATTTTATAGCTGTTATTGCGGAGCAAGATAGCTTATGTTTATTACGGCACAAGTCGAAACACAACTTTAAGTCACAGTGGTAAGGTTTTCACTTGAATTGGAATATTTTTTTAGTTTTGAAATTGTGGAGACGTGCGCGATGTTTCCTGCAAAGGATCGACGGACATGCGCGCGCCAGTGCCCCGGCGCAGACTGAAGGCGCGCGGCGCCGAAATGTTTTTTTATAGGAACGGCGCCAACCAATAGCAACGCGCACGACAAGCGCGCATTTAGTTAGTAATAAGGCTAGGATATTAAGTAGTACATATATAGAATAATTATTTAATAAATTTACGGAATTTGGATCCTGCTTTTCATTCGCAACTTAGACCTCACACACGCTTAGTAGAAGACCATCCTACAAAATAAATTGTATGATATTTTGATATTTAAATGTTGAAATGTAACTTTGACATTTATTTTGGTATGAGAGAACTTAGTTAATTAATTAATGGAATATTTTTATTTATTTATTGTATTTTTGCATGTTCTTTATTAAACATTGTATGTTCAAAAGAGCAAAACTGTTGATAAGTTATTATATATAGTTTTTTATATATAGATGTAGATATGTGTGACTCACCACAAAGACATAAGTAGCTCCCCCCCCGCCGCCGCCGCCGTCGGTGACGTGTGTGTTGCGCACCTCGTGCGTCTTGCTCGTGAATATACCGCTCTCGTTCTCGCGCCGCGACGAGCACTCCTGCCCTTCCGCAGCTGACAGCGTCTGGAATAACCACACGCACATTATATAAATATAAATATGTAAATATTAGGACACTTTCACACACGGCTGGTTAGCCCCATACTGAACCATTTCTAGCTCGTATTATGGTTGCTAACACAACTGATATACTACATATACATACATACATATCATATATAAATACATATTTAACACCCAGACCCACAGCCAACAAATTTAGTTCAGCACAAAGATGTTGACCGGGCCGGGAATCGAACCCGGAACCTTCTGATTAGCAGACCGGCATGGTAACCTTTACGCCAACGAGGTCGTCGATAGACGCACATACATAGGTACTCAGCTTGATCGACAAACACATACAAACACACACGTACACACACACATCAGCCATTTTTTTGGTCCACAGCGTAAAGAGTTGGAAAGGATCCTGAACCAGAAAATCCAACCAGATTCACTAGTGGAAGCAATGTTGTCATCAGAAGCTGCGTGGAACGCTACCAACACATTTGCGACGGAATTCCTCAAAGACTTGCGTTCTACCGAAAGAAGAAGAGCAAATAGCAGAATATAGAAGGAAGGAAATTAACACCTTAGTTACCAGAAGGAAGAGCAGCAGCTAGATCCTCCCTAACGAAGTATTGCCTGACGGCGGTTTCCATGAGGGATTATAGGAAAGAAGGAAATGGGGTTTAGGGTTTAGTGGGTAGGGGCGTAAGCGTCGAGTTTTTAGTATGGCGTTGCGTCGAGTCGCCAAATATCCAGGCCAAATAGCCTGGAATCCGTGAAAAGGATTCCCCAAAAGGAAAAAAAATACACATCAGCTATATAAGTAGCAATGCAATTGATCACTAGGCTCGCAAACTAAGCAGACAATATTATATACATGGTGTAATAAAACAATTCTGTGTAACAGAACAACAAGCGCGCGAACTTCAGATCAGGTACCAGAGGAAATATGGATCGCCAAGACACAGGCTCACGCCTAGGTTGGGGTCCATGGAGTAAACTCAGCGGCCTTACTCAAAACTAACCAGTTGTACAAACAGAAATTATATGATATCTGTAGCATAAGCAGCCCACTATACGTTCCCACTGCTAGGATTCGGGGCCTTCTCTCACGAGGAGAGAGATATACGCCATAATCCACCACGCTGGCCAAGTGCGGGTTGGCGGATGACACACGACTTTGGATATTGTGGTCCTCAAACGTGTCGGTTTCCTCACGATGTTTTCCTTCACCGTAAAGCGAGTGCATATCCACATATAACTTGAAAAACAAGTCATTGGTGTAGGCCGGGATTCGTAATTTGGATTTCAGATCACAGCGGTAATACCTATAGGTACTAAATATATAGTGTTGTTTTCTTTTTATGGTGTGACTAACCTTTTTACAAGCATTAGTCCCCTGTTGTCCGACCAGCATGTATATGAGCTCTGCTCGGTGCAGGGAGAGCAGCGCACGCGCCGACGCTCCGTGCGAGACGCCGGCCCAACCAGAGCCCAGTCCGCCGCTTGCACCCACTGCTATTATACTGGAACATAATAAATACAGTGTAAACTCCATGTAACATCATTCGGTTTAACGACAAACTCTCTAAAGTGACGAAATCAATTGGCTTTAGTTGGTTCAGCTTTGTATTCCATACAATGATACATTTTCTCTATTTAACGACCACTCTCTATAACGCCATAAAATGCTCATGCTCGACTGAGCTACTATTAAATATACCAATGGCGTGATGATGGTGTACAAGAACCTATCATTGTATTAGCGACAATAAATACAAAATCAAAATCAAATAATTTACTAACCTCATAGCATTCCACAGTCAAAGAGTTTATTTGAATAAATATTTGACGACCTCGTTAGCGTAAAGGTTACCATGCCGGCCTGCTAATCAGAAGGTTCCGGGATCGATTCCCGGCACTGTCAACATCTTTGTGCTTAACTAAATTTGTTGGCTGTGGGTCTGGGTGTTATATATGTATCAATATATAATATGTATGTATGTATATGTAGTATATCAGTTGTGTTAGCAACCATAATACGAACTAGATAAGGTTCAGTATGGGGTTTACCAGCCGTGTGTGAAAAAAAAAATATTAAGTCACCTTACAGTTACAATATGGCATTGCAATTATTTATTGGAGATAAGCAACCCTGTTAATTGATTTGTTTTTTTTTTTTTTTTAATTTTCCGTCATTTAAATAGTCTTTTATTATTTATTACAACTTTTTGATATGAGTATTTTTTTTTAAGTTTGTCAGGAAAGTTTTTATATTATCGCTACGATTTAGGTCGTCTGGTAATTTGTTAAATATTTTAATAGCCATTGAATGTGGACCTGAGCTCTGCATTTCTAGTCTGGCTTTAGTTTCACCATAAAATTGAAATTTTCTCTGAATTTTGTGAGACCTTTCCAACGAATCTGTATCGTGGAAATCGGTTCATGCGCTCTGGAGTTATAGCGTCAGGAAGGAAAACCTGACTTATTTTTGTATTATAGACTAGATGTTGGGTTGTGCGCGGGTCGCAAGTTTTTATATTATAGACTATTATATCCCTTTCCTAGATGGTAGCAGACTGTCGCTACAGCGCTATGATTGTGTATTTGCATTTAATATATTGTTTAATAATTTAAATGTTTCACAAAATTGAAATTTTCCCTGAATTTTGTGAGACCTTTCCAACGAATGCAAACCTGTGGAAATCGGTTCGTGCGTTCTGGAGTTATATAGCGTCAGGAAGGAAAACCTGACTTATTTTTATATTATAGACTAGATGTTGGGTTGTGCGCGGGTCGCAAGTTTTTATATTATAGACTAGGTACTAGCACCCGGCAAACGTTGTTTTGCCTCACTTAGAGGTATGAAAAATAGATAGTGTAGCTAATATGACACGTTCGTAGATTTACCATAGCAGCGCCATCTATTGATTACTTATTCAACCCAGCGGAAAGGTATCGACATCTGTTAGAATCATTTGGAGTTAACAGATAATTGTGACTGTCAAATAAGAACAGACAATAATTAGCAATAAATTAAAATTGCGACTATAATTTGAGATTTAAACTATCCTGTCTCTCAAGTTGGATCGAACTGCACATGGTGTACTCGTACGAATTTTATTATAATCGGTTAAGTGGTTTAGGAGTCCATTGAGGACAAACAATGGTGGCGATTCAGCGGCACACACGACTAAACTAAATTTAAAGTAGCTCTGTCTCTTTTCGTCATAAATGACCAAAAAGAGATGGCACGATCTAAACCATAGACAAAACATATAAAATCACGTCAAACACGACAGATTTAGAGCTGATACATTTGAGTGCGCTCTAAAATCGCTTACATTTTTCATATTTGACGTCATTTTAGTTGTTTTGTGTGTGGTTCAGAACGCGCCGTCTCTTTCTGGCCACCTAAGATGAAAAGAGACGGGGCTTCTTTAAATTTAGTTTAGTCGTGTGTGCCGCTGAATCGCCACCATTGTGACACGAAATTTATATATAACCTGGTCACATTATCTCGAGACCTCGCTGGAATGCGGGCCCCCGCCCAGTTCTCCTTTCACCTCCCCGCGCTCGCCACGGCGCGTCAGTACGGTTAGCACTTCCGTTGCCGATACGCGTCTACTTGTTTTCGTGGTATATTTTTATAAACATTTCGTTGTTACGTTTGGACTTTATTGTTATTTTGTTATTGCTATTATTTATTGATATTTTTCATCATTTTAATCATATCATTATAATAATATTACCTACATTAAATTAATTAAGACAATATTTGTTTTGTTAGAAATCTTATTGTTAAAATAATATCCTACTAGAGGTGCTTGTTTTGCGCACCGTATCAGAGCGCCGACGCGACGTGACGTCATCGCCGCCAGGTCTCAAGATAATGTGACCGGGTTGTATATTAAGATTATATCCCTTTGCTAGATGGAGGCAGACCGTCGCTACATAAGTTTAACTTCAACTCAAACGTGCTCAAGCCAAGCAGTTTGGCACCACACAAGGTCGCTGGCCGAAGAAATCAGCAGAATTCTTGCTGCAGCTCCTCAGAAATGACGAATCTAACGCCGACTACAAAGGATTAGATGTAGACAGGCTTGACATCGATCACATTCAGGTAAACCGCGCCCCATGCCTGCGCAGGCGCACATACCGCGCTCACGGTCGCATCAACCCCTACATGTCGTCTCCGTGCCACATCGAGGTCTGCCTCAGCGAGAGGGAAGACGCAGTAGCACGCGCAGCCCCCACTGATGACGCGCCGGCTAAGAAGAAGCTCTCCAAAAAGAAGCTCGCCCGCCAGAAGGAGAAGATGATGAGGGAATAGACGACTTCAACTCACGTGTAGAGTCCCTCGGCGGGCACCTCCCAGACCTGTATCCCCTGCGCGTGCGGGCCCGTCATGACGGACACGCTGACGGGCGTGTTGTTGTACGCCGCCTCGCACATCGTCTGGTTGGGCCCGAACCGTCCGCTCGCGCCGCACGTGCCGAACCGGTACGCTGGCAAACACAAATGGTATAATAGAGGGGATTACTCCAAAAAAATAATAATTTTAGAGTAAATAATTTTAAAAATAATTTTTAATAACTCTTCAAAAAAATTGAAAATTACAGCGGACTCTTCCAAAAAAATTGTATAAAAGAGGGGCTCCCTCCAAATAAATAGAATATAATACAGGGGACTCCTCCAAAAAATTCTATAATAGAGGGGCCTCATCAAAAAAAAATGTATAATTCAGGGGTCTCGTTCAAAAAACAGTATAATAGAGGGGACTCTTCCAAATTATAATATTTTAGATAATATAAATATTAATATAATGGTATACAGGGGACTACGTCAAAAAAATTGTATATAAGAGGGCCTCTCCCAAAAAAATAGTATAATAAAGGGGCCTCCTCCAAAAATTTTTATAATAGAGTGGCATCTTCCTAAAATAGTGTAATAGAGGGGCTTCCTTTAAAATAATAGTATAATAGAGAGGCTTCGTCAAAAATGACAGTATAATAGAGGGGCCTCCTCCAAAACAATAATACATATAATAGAGGGACATCTTCCAAAAAACAGTATAATAGCCTCCTCCATTTTTTTTATTTATATTACAAATTAAGTGCAATTGAAGTCTACAGTGGTGCGTGGGATGCATGTATGTTGTGTATAGAATGTATGTATGTGAGTGGTGTATGCGATGTGTGTTTGTGTGTGTGCGATTTGTTGGATGTATGTGCGTGTTGTGAAGTATGAAGTAAATAAATGCTTGATACTTGAACTGACTAAAAAAATGGTTGCCTGTAAAGTCGGTTTTACGGGCGAAGATTTTACGTGACAACGTCTGCCGCGTGCTGCGCGCGCGGCAGACCGATCATAGTTGAGTGGGAGAGAGACGCAAGGCATTCGGCGGGCCTCTCTCTCGTTCGGTGACTCATCGTAACGTTACCGGGCGTTACACTTTTTCATAAGTGACTCCCAGCCGCAACCTAATTTAAGACGTTGTCACGTCAATAAATAATAGAAGAATACTCACCAACTTTATCAGCGAAGCCCGGGTGTGGAGTGGTCTGCTCCTCGACCACCGGATCGTAATAGTTGTAGTCGCCGAGCTCCTCCGGGTCTATGTTGAGGCCGAAACACTCCGGAGCCATGGAGAAGTCGTCGATGGCTGAGTCGGAGTATATGCGCATGCCCATCCGAGTTTTGAATTGGAGGTAGTAACTGGAAAACAAGTTTAAATAAAAAACTTAGGTTAAAAGGAGTGTTAGGTGGCCAACTATTCAGCCATATCATTGTAGAAATGGTAAATATTTTGCCCAAATCTAAGTTATTTTAAATAAATTGTTGAAACTAAATTAAAATAAAGTTATTTAAAAATATATTTTCTTTAATCAATTCTTAGCTTTAAGTTATTTCAATATTACACCGTGGCTGTATAGAAAGTAAAACCTTTTTTACTCTACTATTTTTTAAATAATTTGACAGCTGTCAGTTGCAAAGCGATTCTCCCTAGGGATGCAATGTATTACTTTCATCCCGCTCCTCAGACAACTTCAGACCTACTTTCACAGTATGAGTAATGAAAATAACATATTTTAACATATCCCCTCAAGGTGTAGCAATGTAGGTTTCCTCCATTAAGCACAGAAGCAGGTCACCGGGGGGTTTTAGAGGACACAAATACTACATAGCCAGGCTGTGCCTCATTGTAGCCAGGTATTTTGAAAGAAAGAAAAAAAAAACTTTTTTTTTGTGACACGAAAAACAAAAAAAAAAACAATACATAAGAAATAAAAACTTGAGAGGTGTCAAGGAACACCCGGATGGAGTGAAGTTCCTTCACTGTCAGGATTCATTATTATTATTAGATTTTATTATTTATTATTTACAAAAACCTGTATACACTCAACAAAAATAATCGCGACACCACACTGTTCAATGCGAAATAGAAATGAAAATATCTGGCTTGTTCTCTATAAGAGAGAGAGACAGAGAATCACGCGCACGCCGCACAGCTTACAATAGCTTACTATAGCAAAAAGTGTCGTGACAACTTTTCGTAAGATTTTTTCCGTCTAGCCCCCTTTCACAACGCGCGATAAGGAACTTCGTTCCAATAAAAAAAATACATTACGTGTCACTAAAGATTTGTGTGAGAAGATTTCCTCTTCGTCAACAAAAAATAAAAATAAAAAAGGTTTTTTAATGATTGTGTGTGGAACATATCATCACTTACCTTCTAGTGATATTAGGTAGAAAGATGGCGGCTCGGTACCAGTTCTTCCCCTTATCCTTGGTGGAAAACATGAGCGAGGTGGAAATATTACCATCCCTGGTCAGTTCTACCACCTCGACGCTTAGGGAACCGTAGTTACGTCCGTTTTGCTGATAGTAGAAACGTATCTAAAACAAGTATTACATAGATAATAATAAAGGCCAATTTATTTCCAACAACCTTAAATAACATTATAACTTATTTGACTATTTATATCTATTTTTGTAAAGTATTTTATGTTAAATTAAATTTTTATCTTCCGTTATTGGAACCCCACTCTGGGTATAGGCCTCCTCTAGCTTATTCCAAGTTATTCTATTGTTTGCCTTAGTTCTCCAGTGTTTTTTCTGCTATTGTAATTGTAATATCATCTAACCACCTGTTTTTTGGTCGACCAATTTTTCCGC
The DNA here is from genome assembly GCA_035578125.1 of Mellilla xanthometata. Taxonomy (NCBI): domain Eukaryota; kingdom Metazoa; phylum Arthropoda; class Insecta; order Lepidoptera; family Geometridae; genus Mellilla; species Mellilla xanthometata. Next base: position 8,077,180 of record JAPUBQ010000025.1, read on the forward strand.
TTTCCTATTGGGCCTTTCCACATTGTTATTTCCGATGTCCATCTATTGTCTTTGTATCTTGCTACGTGCCCTGCCCATCGCCACTTTTGTGTTTTAGCCCGCTACCAATCAGAGCGCTTATCCTGAATCGCGCAAACGGTATTTATAACGCGCGTACGACTGGTCCAAGCTACAATGCATGACCGTCGGACAGCCGTCTCCGGACACAACATCTGTCCGGGGGGATATCCCTTTGCTAGATGGAGGCAGACCGTCGTCGATCCATAAGTATAAGCACTTACCATACAACAGTTGTAGTACTTCGAGGACATATTCGAATGCACTTGTGGTGGGGGGTTGAAAACCATAGTTCTCATCACAGCAGTCGACGCAAAGTCCGCTCTCTGCTTATTGGGTCCAGTCACGTTCATGTTCACGAAGAAGTAATACCCCACGCAGGAGTTCAGAGTCAAGTTTATATGGGCCGGGATGAGACCCCTTTCTGGGATGATGTGGGGGGAGCGCGGGACAGGGGGCCCGCATGTGTGGTCGTAATCTGGACCCGTCTTGTCAGTGGGGGTCGGACCGCTGTGACGGGACCATTTGAGGATTGGTCTGCGGGAGAAATTTGAATTAGTTATAGTATTAGCTAGTTAAGACTAAACAAATCGATCGGTGACTCCCGCTCCGGATCCTTCCTGGTGCAGAGGATGGTGATTGCCATTCAGCGCGGGAACGCTGCAAGTCTGATGGGCACCTTTGCACCGGGAACTATTAGGGGCGGGTTATTTATTTAGAAGTAATTTGTATTAATTTAATTTAATTTTGACATTTTAACCATATATGGTGACATGTTAGTTATTAGAAAGAAAGAAAAGGTTAATTGAGCACAAAAATTAAGTGAACATTATCATAATAATAATATAGCTCGTCCCTGATGATGACGCTCGTAATGTGTCGAAACCCATTTGACGTATATCCAACGTTTTTTGAATAAGTGAGACTGTTTGTTTCGTGCTATTAAATAATAATATATTACGTGGAAGTTTCTTTTTTCACTATTTAGCTAGGTATTCGACCAACAAGGCCTTAATGCAAAGTTACAAATACATAGGTGACGTCTTTCGTCTATTGACATCGCTTGCCTTTGGTACCTTGAAACAGACTTCTTGTACTAAAGTAGAATTACCCTTAAAACAATCACATTGTTCGTGGTACTCTTCCTCGAGCGAGTCATATTAGGGCACATATTAGGAAACAGCAATACAACGTCGCAGTCACCAAAGGTGAAGACTATATATAATTTCCTCACGATGTTATCGAAATGAATTTAAATACCTCTTTTTAACGGAAATGCATTTACGCATCTCCCGCCACAAGCCTGTGGGAGGCGGGCGGGGTATGTCGGGCTCGAGGGCCAGAGAGACCGTCACTACCGACTAAAACCTCACGGCGTCCCATCTCACGACGGGGGCAGGGATGTAGGACCGCTTCGCGCAATGCCGCTGCCCCGCCCAGAATAAATGAATGCTGTCAAAAATGCTAAAAAAAAACAAAATAAAGAGAACTTACTGTGGGATGTTTTCAAAGCCGCAAGCGTCTTGTTCGAAGTTGCAATATGACCCATACGGCATTTTGTCTGGAAATGTAATATTTTTGGCTGTAGTATAAAATATTCCTCAGTACCTACCTACTTATGTAGCTGTATACATATATGGCAATGTAAATGTATAACTATATTAGAAATTGAAACATGAAACAAACAAAAAATATAAATAGTAAAATATCAATGGTATAGCTGATCTATCAATAGAGCGATCATCAAGTCAAATCAGATGGGGAGCATCTAAACTTGACACCAGATGCTGGGTGAAAGAAGAAATCAAAATTAACTCTTTTTTTTTAATAAATACAGGAACAATATGATCTGGCTTCATTCTCAGCATTTTTTTTTTCTTATTTCAAAGAAAACTTCACATTATCATCATGATCATTAATTTTAGATGTAAATCATGAATGTGCTTCATACTTGGCGAATAATGGCCGTGAAAAACTTGATGTAAAATAATATAACTAAATGTCAATTTAAATAGTTATTGCATAAGAATGTAAATATAGTGAATGTATAGTATGTATAGTATATACATCATCGATAATCAATCTTAATTAATATTATAAATACCAAAACCATTAGTTACCAATAATCATGTTTAAAAGAAAAACAATAATAGAAATTTAGTTAATTAGCAATCATTTATGTTTTTTTATAATGAAATTGAAGCATAAATAATATTATAGAAATCTTACCACAATTCATATTTTCATCGCTGCCATCGTCGCAATCTTTCACCAAGTCGCAGACTCGACTCAGGTTGATGCAGGAGTCGATCTGTGAAGTGACAACATCATTCACATTTCAGTTAAAGTCTATGCCAAGCCAAGCGGCTTGAGTGAAAGAATAAGGTTGCGGAACTGCTTGCATCTAACTCGAGGGTGTTAGAACTTAAATCTCCGACACCCACTTTATCGAGTCCAGGGTTGGTGACAGCGTAGTGTAACCGTCGTCGTCATTGGTGGAAATAGGCGTAAGTAATAACTAGCCAAAAGGCAACAAACGATCAAGGCATTTCAACCGATTTTTAGCATACGAGTAGAAAAGTTTTTCGTTTGCGCTATTCAGAACGGCAGTGCCGTCTAAACTTGCAGCTGGGCACTTCAGTGCGCGCGCGGATCTCGTCGGCGGCGGTCCGTGTAACACTCGCCCCTGAAGATGGTGCTCGGAAAGCACCGAAACTGTCAGACTCATTCCAACTTTTTTTTTGTAATATAGGTAGTGTGACCGTTTTCTACGCGGAATTTTTACCCTCATTATTTTGCACTTGATCTGTCCCGGGACACAGCTCCCGTTCCCGTTGGGCACGGGTTCTGGCAGGCACTCTATCATCCTCAAGTTGTCTATGGCTATATGGAGCAGGTGGTACGTGAGGCCTTACGTATGACACTTACGGAATGAATATAGAAGTAACCTTTGCCTATGAATCCAATTTTGCCTAATACGAGGTTTTGTAATTAAAGAGTGGAAGGTTGGCGTGGTATGGACATGTGATGCGTAGAGAGGAGATGCATGTTACTAGGAGATGTATGGAAATGGAAGGGCAAGAGGCCGACCGAAGAAGACATGGATGGAGTGTGTGAATGAGGACATGAGAAAGAAAGGAGTGAGTGTAGAGACGACGGCTGATAGAGGAGAGTGGAAGAAGATATGGATGGAGTGTGTGAATGAGGACATGGGAGAGAAAGGAGTCAGTGTAAAGAAGACGGCTGATAGAGGAGAGTGGAAGAAGACATGGATGGAGTGTGTGAATGAGGACATGAGAGAGAAAAAAGTGAGTGTAAAGACGACGGCTGATAAAGGAGAGTGGAAGAAGACATGGATGGAGTGTGTGAATGAGGATATGAGAGAGAAAAAAGTGAGTGTAAAGACGACGGCTGATAAAGGAGAGTGGAAGAAGACATGGATGGAGTGTGTGAATGAGGACATGAGAGAGAAAAAAGTGAGTGTAAAGACGACGGCTGATAGAGGAGAGTGGAAGAAGAAAATTTGCTGTACCGACCCCACCTAGTGGGATAAGGCAAGGAAGATAAAGACTACGAGGTTTTGTAACTACTTCTACTAAGAAGTATGTGAAAGGTGTCTTACCCTCATTATCTTGCACTTGATCTGTCCCGGGACACAGCTCCCGTTCCCGTTGGGCACGGGTTCCGGCAGGCACTCTATCATCCTCAAGTTGTCTATGGCTATATGGGGCAGGGGTTCCGAGAGGTTGACGAACGCAGGCCGGGTAATCTCTACAATGATGCGCACTTCTTGCGATCTCTTCCCCACCATGAAGCGGACTGGGGACCAGCTGGAAGGAAAAACACGGAACTCAAATATTACATGAAGAACCTAAGAATATTTGAAAGAAAGAAAAAATAAACTTCAGAAACAGTAGACATACGTTCCCACTGCTGGGACTCGGGGCCTTCTCTCACGAGGAGAGAGACATAGGCCATAATCCACTACGCTGGCCAAGTGCGGGTTGGCGGATGCACATGTCTTCGGATATTGTCGTCCTCAAACATGTCGGTTTCCTCACGATGTTTTCCTTCGCCGTAAAGCGAGTGCAAATCCACACATTACATGAAAAACAAGTAATTGTTGTAGGCCAGGGATCGCACCAGAGGACGTGATTTTAGTTGTTTTGTCTGTGGTTCAGATCATGCCGTCTCTTTCTGGCCACGGAAGATGAAAAAAGACGGGGCTTAAATTTAGTTAAGTCGTGTGTACGGCAGAATCGCTACCATTGTTCTTGCTGCGGCGTCTTTTAACGCTTTTTTAACCGACTTCAAAAAAAGATTAGGTTATATATTCGACTGTATTTCTTTTTTTTTTGTATGTTCACCGATTTCTCAGCCATTTGTGGATCGATTCTCAAAACTCTTTTTTTAATTGAAAGAGTATGGTTCTTTTATTATTAATCTAAAACAAAAAAATGGTTGCCTGTAAAGTCGGTTTTACGGGCGAAGCTTTTACGTGACAACGTCTGCCGCGTGGTGCGCGCGCGGCAGACCGATCATAGTTGAGTGGGAGAGAGACGCAAGGCATTCGGCGGGCCTCTCTCTCGTTCGGTGACTCATCGTAACGTTACCGGGCGTTACATTTTTTCATAAGTGACTCCCAGCCGCAACCTAATTTAAGACGTTGTCACGTCAAAAGGAAAGAAAAGGAAGGAAGGTGTACTCACAGCCGGAAGTTGTCCCCGGTCACCTCCTGCAGGATGACCAGCACGTCTGTCTCCGTCGACTCGGACACCAGCTTGATGCTCGCGTTCTGCATTCTGCTCTGGTGCAGCTGCACTTCGAACTGAGGAAATCGGTTTATTACACGCTTTTTATTAGCTTCACCTGTATGTTTGTTTGTAACCGACTTCTTTGGGCGCGATTTTGACCCACTTTAAACGGCCAGATTTCGTTCAAACTTTGTAGATTTATTGACGACACAATACACTAAGCTTGTTTTTTAGTTTTTTAAAACTATTATTTTTATTATCACAATACTAAGGGATCATAGTACTAAGGTTGCCTGGAAGAGATCGCTTTAAGCGATAAAGCCGCCTTGTGGCACACAATTTTTTTTTGTTCTTTGTTATTATTTTATCTTTAGTTTTAGTTTTAAGTTTGTGTCCAATAAAGTATTATCTATCTATCTATCTATCTACTGAGAGAGGATTGCTGGTTCCCATACTATGAAGCCTGGCGTGAAAGCTTGCCATAATTACCTATGAAACCTAGATGGCGCTGCTAATCGAGGGTGCAGCCTAACTGCCGCCAAATTCTGCAAGACGCGCTGTAGTCGCGCGTCTATAGTCGCGTTAATTTGTTTTAGGTAATAAGCATGTATGCAGTTTTGATAGTTTGATGATGATGATGATGATTTTGGGAGTGCGAGGAGTGGGACCCTCGCCCTTACCTCACAAGTGCCAAGGCTCGATCTCAAAGTTTGATTTTTGTTTGACGCAAATAGGCTAAAAAACTACTGAACCGATTAGAAAAATTCTTTCACCGTTGGAAAGCTACATTATCCCTGAGTAACATAAGCTATATTTTGTTTCTCTTTGCAACTTAGATTATTTTAGAGACCGTGCGAAGCCGGTAGATGATTAGATTAGATGGAGCATGCCTAGTCTAGAATAACTGGTTCTCAAGAAAGCTCTGGAATGTACCGCTAAAAGCTTGGAAACATATATTCCAACTTGAGGGTGGTTATTAGCCAGGCGATCACTAAATACTATAGCAATTAAATAAATAAATAAATAATAAATTTATTTGCACATAAACTTATGAAATAACTTACATCGAGTTACAAGTAAAAATTATAAATTATATCTTAAGCTAATTGTTACTTAAATGCTAACTCGGGGGACGCTGTACTCCACACTAGGATCGACCTGGGTTGTGGAGTTCAGGCTCTCTACCACAATGCTATGGTTTTCTTGCGATGTTTTCCTTCACAAAGAGCTGAAGATGTCTTCCTTCACAAAAAGCTGAAGATATCGAACAATACTCCGGATAATCGCGAATCCGTATAATTGAGGGCCGGAGTAGCAGTAGTAATGTAGCTGTGAATAATAACATAGATTATTCACTACTACAGATTTGACTCCTAAGATGTATAGCACCAACCTTGCAGAATTCCCAGAGCCTCCGGAAGGGTGGGGATTTGATGACCATATTCTCCATAGTTGGATCCACAGGAAGGTACAGGAAGTGACCTGCGAACAAATATTCATTGGGCATTTTAGAAAGAAACTTTATAGAAGAAGAAGAATAAGAGAAAGAAGTTTAAAAGAAGTGGAAGATAAATAAATTAAAAAAAAATGGTTGCCTGTAAAGTCGGTTTTACGGGCGAAGATTTTACGTGACAACGTTTGCCGCGTGCTGCGCGCGCGGCAGACCGATCATAGTTGAGTGGGAGAGAGACGCAAGGCATTCGGCGGGCCTCTCTCTCGTTCGGTGACTCATCGTAACGTTACCGGGCGTTACACTTTTTCATAAGTGACTCCCAGCCGCAACCTAATTTAAGACGTTGTCACGTCAAAAATAAAAAGAAGATGACAAGGAAAATTAAAAGGAGATGAAGAAGAGTAAGAAACTGTTAAGAACAAGATGTAATATTTTATTTTTGACATATGACAATAATATAATCTATACTATATTTACTTTTGTATATACTCTTATAATACATATTCTTTCTCATGTAATTTAGATGTTGACTTTTTACAAGTGTCTTTTAACTGTTGTTATATATTCCTATGTCAAAAAAATAAAATGAATTGAATTGAAGATATAGAAATTGTTAAGAAGAAGAAGGGAAAGAAAATTAAAAAAAGAAGAGAACGATATTTAAAAATCGTCCAAGATGATTTTCAAATAAAGTTGATTTTTTTACACCATGTAGAATAAATAGTACCTGTAGTAAAACTTACAAGACTTTACATAAATTAATGTAGCGCCTGTAGTTCGGCTAAGTAAGTTGATCTGACGCGATCATTGAGGTCAAAGTGTGTATGTTTGTTACTTCTTCACGCTCAAATGGCTAAGCTGATTTCGATTATATTTGGAACGGAGATAGACAAGACCCTGGATTTACCCATAGGCTACTTTTTATACTGGATTAACGCGCGTAACACCACGGGACGCAGATAGCTTACACAATGAACCAATTAAAAATATAAGTAGTACTAAGAGAAGAATATATAATCCAATTTAAAATGTAATAAAACAATTTAACATTTAATAAACCTATTTAAAATTTAGTAAAGCAATTTAAAATTTAATAAACCAATTTAAAATTTAGTAAAGCAATTTAAAATTTAATAAACCAATTTAAAATTTAATAAACCAATTTAAAATTTAATAAACCAATTTAAAATTTAAAAAAATAAGTTGTACTAAGAGAAGAATATATAAACCAATTTAAAATGTAATAAACCAATTCAAATTATAATTTACCAATTTGATAAAATAAGTTGTACTAAGAGAATAATATATACTTAAACCAATTTAAAATTTAATATACCAATCAAAAATGTAATACGACAATTTGTAATTTAATAAACCAATTTGAAATTTAATAAACTAATTTAAAATTTAATAAACCAATTTAAAATTTAATAAACCAATTTAAAATTTAATAAACCAATTCAAAATTTAATAAACCAATTCAAAAGTTAATAAACCAATTTAAAATTTAATAAACCAATTTAAAATTTAGTAAAGCAATTTAAAATTTAATAAACCAATTTAAAATTTAATAAACCAATTTAAAATTTAATAAACCAATTTAAAATTTATTAAAGCAATTTAAAATTTAATAAACCAATTTAAAATTTAATAAACCAATTTAAAAATTAATAAACCAATTTAAAATTTAATAAACCAATTTAAAAACGTTTGGGCGAGGGGCTTTGACGTAGTCTTTATAGACTAAGACTAAATTTTATTTAATTTTATTATTTTTGACATGTGATTTTTTATTCAATAAATTTATGTAGTAATGTATTTTTTTTTACTAAATTTTCATCTTTTCTATGCTTTGTAAATATTCTTAAGTCCTGTAAAATACATTACTACATGTAATTGATATTTAACTAATTTCTATCTATGAATGTTGAAGAATGTATTGATTATTTAAAATTTAATAAACCAATTTAATAATTTAAGTCGTGCTAAGAGAAGAGAAAAGTAAGAACTTGAATCTCCAAAGTTACTCGTATGATAATGATGATGTTTCGACGGATAGGTCACCCGTTCCTCCGAAGTATAGTAAACTCTACATCTAAATATAGGCACAAATAAATTCACTCGTCTGTCTATGCACGCATCTGCTTCGCGGATATATTGGGAACGTTAACTGCTAAATCCATAACTATCCATATCTTGTCTTGTAATATATATCTTGTATAAAGTAAGAAGTAGTAAGCCTAGCCGCAGATACCCTACTTGGTACTCGAAAGACATTATTGTAGAAATCAAACATAAGCATGACCTACACAAAATATGGAAAACAAGTAGAGATATTTATATATACAATTTTTATAAAGCTTTACGCAGTAAAATCAAACATAAATTGGAAGCAGCATATAAAGTAAACCTAGAGAGAATTCAAGATGATTTAAGTAAAAACCCAGCCAATTTTTGGAAATATATATCGAACTTAAAATGTAAAGGGGGTTTCCAACCCAATATTACCAATGACGGTAAAAACTACACAGGAAAAGCAGCCGCACAAATATTTGCAAATTATTTTAACAGTGTATTCCTAGACGAATGCCCTAAACTTGACACCAAGCAAACGAATATTCTCGGAAACAATAGCATAATCAATATACCGGCTGTAGCCCCTAACGATATATATCACCTAATCAATAAATTAAAATCTAAAAGTGCAGTAGGCCCGGATAATGTGCCTTTGTACATATTAAAAGCTTTTAAATCATTAATATCAGTACCACTTGCACACATTTTTAACATTTCACTCATACAAGGTATTTACCCCACAGAGTGGAAAAAATCCAGGGTAGTCCCAATTCATAAGTCAGGAAACAAATTAGTAGCTCAGAACTACAGACCCATAGCAATTATATCGGGGGTTGCCAAAGTTTTTGAAAGTTTTTTGTATGCTAAAATATACAGACAAATAGAACCGTTTCTTAGTGATACACAACACGCGTTTCGAAGAGGCCGCTCAGTGAATACCAATCTCCTTACTCTTACAGATTTCATATCAAAGAAGCTTGACGATAGTATACAGGTTGATGTCCTTTACCTTGATTTTAAAAAAGCTTTTGATCTCGTCAATAATAATATTTTATTAAACAAACTTGAAGAAATCGGATTTGCACCAAAACTGTTAAACTTTTTTGCAGATTATTTAAAAGACCGAAAACAATTCGTGCGTCTTGGGTGTTTTGACTCTGATCCATATCACACAAGATCTGGTGTAAGTCAAGGCTCATCTCTCGGGCCGTTATTATTCTCCATTATGGTAAATGATATAGAGCAGTGCATGGATGGTTGTAAATGCCTACTTTACGCTGATGATCTCAAAGTCTACCGAGACATCAAATCCATAACCGACGCCAACGATTTGCAAAAAACTCTTAACGCAATAAATCAATGGAGCATAGTAAACAAACTTCCTCTAAATATAAGTAAATGCAATATTATTAGTTATACAAGATCCAAACAGCCAGTTTGTTATCAATATTCCATCGAAAAAGTAATTATCAATAGAACCAATTCCATAAAGGATCTAGGAATCATTTTTGACCCCGAGCTTAATTTTCACCAGCACATCCAAAACCTTACAGCAGAATGTTTTAAGAGAATGGGCTTTGTTAACAGAAACTGTCAAAATTTTACAAAACCTGCCGCCCTAAAACTACTATACTCAGCTCTTGTAAGAACCAAAATAGAGAATAGTTCAGTCATATGGAGCCCACACGAGAAAAAATATGTACTAATGTTAGAAAAGGTTCAGCGTAGATTTCTGAGATATCTTTACAAAAAGGTATATGGATATTACCCTTTCCTATATCCGTCAAACTATGTTTTAGGTGCGCTAAGTTTTAACTCTCTCGAAACCCGTCGTTTACACGATCTACTACAGACCCTATACAAGATTTTAAACGGCATCATACAATGTCCTTCACTAGTCTCTGAAGCGACTCGGCTGGCGGTGCCAGAGCACCGAGCGAGATTCCGGAGCGGGCGGGTGCGGCTGTTCTCCCCGGAGCCGCCGCGCACGGAAGCGCGTGCTCAGGCACCGCTGCTGAGAGCGCATCACCATCTTAACACTCTAGCTTGCTCACAACCACATATTGACATATTCGCGGACAGTTGGCACCAGTTCTCTAAAAGCACACTAACATACTGTGAAAATCAAGACATTATTAAAAGCAATATTAGTGTACAATAACTTTACTATCTTTTAGTTATTATTATTATTTTTTCATGTGTTTTATTTTATTTATCTCAGTCTTTCCATGTATTTTGTAGTAATTTAAGTATTTGTATATTGTTATATAATTTGTTTGTTTAATAAGTTACGTATTAATTGTTTTTCTTTTTTATTTAATTAAGTATTGTGCAAATGTTTACTTTTAGTGTTTACATGTTAATTTTAAGAAATGTAGCGCTTTAGGGACTAAGTCTCAGTAATGCTATATTTTTAAGAAATAAATGAATTTGAATTTGAATTTGAATTTGAATATATAAATCTCGTGTCACAATGTTTGTCCTCAATGGACTCCTAAACCACATAACCGATTATAATAAAATTCGCACACCATGTGCAGTTCGATCCAACTTGAGAGATAGGATAGTTTAAATCTCAAATTATAGTCGCAATTTTAATTTATTGCTAATTATTGTCTGTTATTATTTGACAGTCACAATTATCTGTTAACTCCAAATGACTCTAAGTAAAGTATAAAGAAGAGTAAAAGAAAAGTAAGAAAAGTATAGTAAATTAATGTCTAGATATTTTTAATCATTTTTCCTAGACATTAATACATGTCTATTACACAAATATTATTTATCAAAACTTGAAACAAATATTTAATACTATATTTAGATCAAGTTATTTACATTTAAATTATTATTCATTTTAAATTTTCTTAAAATTTCTAATATTGGTAATACATATTAATTAAGTTATAAAGAATATATTTGAATACTAGGTAACAGGAATTAGTTCTATATTTAAATTTCAATACAGCGCGGGAATGCTGCCCGGATTCTTGGCTCATCAGATGTACTTAGATTAGATTTTTTTGGCCGTGCAGGGAATCGAACCCGGGCCCCTCTGGTTGGCAGTCAGTTTTGTAATTCACGTGGTTAGGCGCCCTGCTGGCCAAATGCCTAGTTGTCAGTAAAAAAACTCCCAAAGAAAACACTAATAGTCTTACACGTGTAAGAAATGCTTATATTTTAACAAACTAACCGATTTCTTAGAAAGTTTCATAATATTATGTATGATGCTTACAGACGAGTTTGGTACGGCCTAAGATAACAAAGTGACAAATACGAGTAACCTTATTTTTATTTTTCAAAGGGTCGCTATGGAACATGTAAGTAGTTTTTTGGAGAGTTTCACAGAAACTGTAATAAATATTAATGGTCACTGTTACTGCTGGAAGTAATAAGTAATAAATAAATTCAATTTACGAATAAATAAATAAATATTAGGACACATTCCACACACGGCTGGTTAACCCCATACTGAACCATTTCTAGTTCGTGTCATGGTAGCTAACACAGCTGATATACTACATACATACATACATCTTCTTATATATAAAATTTCCGTGTCACAGTGTTTGTTACCGTACTCCTCCGAAACGGCTTGACTGATCTTTACCAAATTTTATATGCGTATTCAGTAGGTCTGAGAATCGGCTACTGTATATTTAGAAATAATTATTAAGGCAAAACAATGTTTACCGGGTCAGCTAGTATTTTATATAGATACATATTTAACACCCACAGCCAACAATTTAAGTTAAGCACAAAGATGTTGGCCGGGCCGGGATCGAACCGGGAACCTTCTGATTGACAGGCCGGCATGGTAACCTTTACGCCAACGAGGTCACCAAATACTCTGGGCAAAATCTTGGAAATACAGTTTTTTTGTTGAAAATCAATGCAATACAATAATTTATTGATAACTCCATGTTACATGTCATATTAAGTCAAAATAAAAACGATAAAATTTATTACCTACAATACAAAAATAAAATAAAATTAGATAATCATCTAAATGCATGAATTCATCTATGTCATAAAATAACTTGTCAAGCAACCAAGCTTTAAGTTTAATTTTGATTTTTAATTTTTAATCATAAACTATTAACGATCTCTCTTCCTGGGTCTCTTTTTCTCAAAAAGTACAATTTAGGATTCAAATCTAGAGTAATTGGGTTCTAGGCAAGCGTGATACATCTTAGACCTCAGTAAAGCTTAACATCAGGCAAGCTGCGGTCAAACGTAAACCTATACTGTATACATCATTATATAAATTTATCAAAACCGTCTAAAGAAAAACTCTGAACATATGTATACTTATTTTCGTACCAGTTAGACTTATGAAGATGAAAAATAAAATGGTTAAAAACTTGATTTTAGATTTTTTAAACAAGTTTTTTTTTGTACTTTGTAAACTGTTATCGTAAGGCATATTATATATTTACACGAAACAAACGGTCACACTTACTTAAAAACGTTGTATATACGTCCAACGGGTTTCAACGCATTACGAGCGTCATCATCGGGGACGAGCTGCACACGGACTGTCACCGACGAGATCCGCGCGCAGACTCTCGTCGGTGACAGTCCGTGTGCAGCTCGTCCCCGATGATGACGCTCGTAATGCGTCCAAACCCGTTGGACGTATATCCAACGTTTTTAAGTGTGACCGTTTGTTTCGTGTAAGTTTTTTTTTCTAATTCTTAATTGGATTTGTACCAAAATAAGAATAAATATTCTTGGAGTAGTACCTTCAAGCTTTTTGTTACCTAATAATTCAATATTTTGCCCTTGTCATTTGATTAAGTACAATTAAAAAAAAATGTAATCCTAACAAGAAAAATACAATATTAAGCGCTCCTTCCAAACGTGCCCAATTATTATAATATCTTATTACTTGTAGTATCGTCAATGAATTAAAAATTAAAAATATAAGAAGTGTAATTAAAATCTTACTCGTATATATAAAATGTCCATGTCACAATGTTAGTTACCGTACTCTTCCGAAACGGCCGATTTTTACCAAATTTTATATGCGTATTCAGTAGGTCTGAGAATCGTCTACTTTCTATTTTCCACACCCCTAAGTGATAAGGGTTGTTCACCCTTAATTTTAATTGAAAAATTTAAAAAAGGATGTTAATGTTACAGGGTATAAGTTATTGTATTAATTTAATTTGTACTGTACATGTTATTCTGAAACAAATATTCTATTCTATAGGGCAAAACAACGTTTGCCGGGCTAGCTAGTATTTTTATAATTATTACAATTATAGTTTGTGCGTTTTTAAATTTGATATTTTTTAAACAAATTTTAAAGTCAGTACCTAATTATTATGACTTATTCAACGTTGATCCCGGTGAAGTATTTCTTCAAAACGTACTCAGCAAGTTACCCGGAATGTCTAGAGGTCAACAGTTTTGTTTTGCAATAGGATTCATAATCTTCTTACTGAAATCAATACGTAAACCCTACCCTGCCTACTCTGTTTGGAAGGATCAAAGAAAAAAGGGAAACGCTCAAACCTACACTCTCAGAATACAGAAAGTACCAGAAGCCGCGTTCATCTGTATTTGCGAGCTACACGCTGTGTCCAAAAATCAAAACAATGCCCCCCGCCCGCGTCACTTCCCACCCGCGTAATGTTCTAGCTCAGGCATTATGTGCCCGTTTTTAGGGTAAAATTTGGGAGTCCAGGAGGTGAGATACTAATAGAATAAAAATTGTCCTAATCTTTATTATAATTATGTACCTACCTAATTGTCTCAAGAAATTGATAGATTTATTGAATTTAATAAAACGCTTTAGAAAAAAATAACGCTTTAGAAAAAAATACATTTAATTTCCTTTTTGCTTAGTAAGCTTAAGGGGAATATTGTCTCTTAGAATTTGAACTTAGTAACAAAAATTTAAATTTAGATAAATGATGAAATCTTATGTCTAGGTATTTTTCATAGATACCAACATACTATTTAATAGGACTATTTGGTTATGTACACACAGGCTGCTCTGATGTTTTATACTTTCTTTTTTCAAGTCGGTTATTTTATATTAAATTAATTATTAATATTCTACAATGAATAAAAGCCCTCAAGAGGTAATAAAAAGAAGGGTAAATCAAAACTCTTATACTGGCAACACTAACAAGATGGATGCCTCATTATCTATGACAATTGAAAACATAGAAATTTATTCAAAGTTGATACCTAAATACGATACTTACACGTGAAATGTGATCCCATCCTGTTTCTTTTATAGACCCGCTGCATTTTATAGGTAGGAACGACATAAGACGGCATAATTTAATTAAATTGGTACAGCGTCGTACGTCCCGACGGTCACAGAGTGACTGATCGGTCGCGCGTCAAACTACTCCATTTTGGAGTAGTTTTTGTAGCCTCAGTTTTAGGCGCGCTCACGGTTTCTGGTTCTTTCTGTATTCTGAGCCTACACTCTTTCTTAATCTTTCCTCTTTTATGGAAAGCGGGTAGTCGCAACAGTTCAAACTTCAAACGAACTTTTAAATATATACTACCTGTTGCCCGCGGCTCCACCCGCGTGTAGGTCGATTTTTTTGCAAATCGAATTTTCCCTAAATTTTGTTTGCTACAAACCTCACGGAGCCCGGGACCTTTCCAACGAATGTTGTACCGTGGAAATCGGTTCGTGCGTTCTGGAGTTATAAAGCGTCAGGAAACCCGACTTATTTTAATAACTAATTTTCAGAAGCAATATCTGTCTGCTTCATAGAAATAGGAGTATTAATAAAAGGTTGGTCCTGAAAATCAGTGCTGCAGAGAAATCTGAAGCGTTTATACTGAGGGCTGACTTTTTTCAGACGCTAGGGCCCACACTGTCTTCTTAATTTCTATTTTTAGGGTTCCGTACCTATAAGGTAAAAACGGGACCCTATTGCTATATCTCAGAAACGGTGATAGCTAGATTCATTCAATATTTAGGAGCTAGGCTCTTGTCCGTGGAGTTTTTTCCAGGTAGTTCTATCTTCGGCCAAATTCCTTGACCTCTCCCTTTCGCCTTCTCCTTAATTTGGTCTAAATATGGTCTTCTAGGTCTTCCTCTTCCTCTCCTGGTTTCTTTCTATCTTTCCTTCTATGATATTTTTGTATAAAATTGTCATGTCGTATAAGGTAGCCTATTATCTTTCCTCTTCTGTTTTCTATTGTATGTTATAGCTAGAATGCTGTAATTATTACCATTCACGTATTTCTTGTGTCAGCGAGCTATGGAAAAAGCTATGCTCGGTGTTTCTCTACGGGATAGTATCCGGAACGAAGTAATTCGACATGGAACCAGAGTCACCGACATAGCTCAACGCATAAGCAAGCTAAAGTGGCAATGGGCCGCACATATACACTACCGGACGAGCAGGGAAACACCAAAGCGGCATCGTTATACCGTGGAGGTTCCAAAGGCGCGTACTAAGCGATTTGCCTCCACCTTCATAGTGCGAACTGCGAAAGTGTGGAACTCTTTGACTAGTTCCCTGTTCCCTGAGAGCTACAATCTGGCGGTTTTCAAAGCAAGAGTGAACCGGTTTTTTCTGGGTAAGCGCGTTCCACCTTAGATCATAATGTCGCTTGCCATCAGGTGAATTGTGATCAAGCGCAAGGCCATTTAATGTAAAAAAAAAAAAAATATCTACGGAAGAACCGATGACCGTTATGGTAGACGAGTTCTAGAGTGGAGATCGCGTCTCGGCAAACGTAGTGTAGGACGCCCTAAAACCAGGTGGAGCGATGATCTGAAGAAGGTAGCGGGTAGTGGATGGCGGAGAGAAAGAAGGATAGGGCCAAGTGGCGTGCCTTGCGAGAGGCCTATGTCCAGCAGTGGACGAGCATAGGCTGATGATGATGATTTCTTGTGCCTTATTCACATTTTATGATTATATTAGTATGATTGTGTTGGCAGATGGCTCGCTACCTCGCTATAGTTACGGTACAACTGTAATCGAAAGCAATTGAATCACACTGCGGTCGCAAAGGAAGTAACAAATCAAGCTATTGAGAAGTATTGCGTCTCTTGCTATGATTCGCGAGATTGGCTTTGCAGTTTTATCTCCGCAGTGTTTGTAGTCTATTGATTGACGGTATATTGCTTGCGCTTGACCACAACTCATCTGATGTTAAGTGACATTCCAGTCTATGATGCGCTTACCTAGAAGAAACCGGTTCATCTTCGTCGTGAAGACAGAAGTAAGCTTGTAGTTCAGTGGGAACAGAGATTCTGGCAAGGAGTTCCACAGTTTGGCCGTCCGTACTATAAATGTAGAAGCGAAACGCTTTGTACGAATTTCCGGAATTTCCACTGTATAACGGTATCTCTCGTTCGGTAAAGGGTTCTTCGTAAGAGCTAAGTGGTCAAGCTCTGGTGGCGAGAGTTTTGAAGCCACCCGAAGGCCTCTGACTTGACTTAACTGCTGCTTGTACTAAGTCTAACAGTCAGAGTCTACAATTTAACGTGTCATCCGACCCACGGTAGAGCTCAGGCAAAACTTGCATCTACTATTGCAATCAGGGGGGATTGCAATAGTAGATGCAAGTTTTGTCTGTTTAATAGAACACACAAGAAACTTGGTATGAAGATGTATTCTAGTATTCTGTGAACCGCTATAAGAGTTACCACAAAAAATTAAAACAAAAAAACAATATGGATAGGTCTTCAAAATTCATATTAAGGTTTCTAATATATTTTTTTTAAACCTTCAAAAGTGAAAGATATACTTCAAAAGTAATACGTGTGTAGGTTAGGCCGTATGCCATAACCCATCACGCTGGCCGAGTGCGGGTTGGCGAAAGACACACGTCTTCATATTTTGTGTTCCTCAAACTTGCTGGGTTCAAGTACGAAACAAGTTTCAAGCAAGGTATATAATTTAACTGAATACCCCATCGTCTGAAACCGTATGCTAATTTCGGGTTAACAAAGACTCTATTTATAACTCGGCTGCATTCATAGCACAGACGTGTACCTTAAGATGGCATTTAAGCCATTCATTACTTTAGCTGTGGGTAGTGTTAAGTTATATGTTTAGTAGACGAGAACTGGTGAACTGAAGAGGTTAATGTACTCAACTTTATTGAATTAGAAAGAAAGAAAGAAAGAGATAATGAAGAAAATAAATGTATTGTGCACACGAAATTACATACTATGCGTGCTAACTAAGAATAGGATCGCGTTTGCTTCAACTTCACACGATAACTGTCAAAAAAGTACTGCCAGCAAAGAAAACGTATTTTTTTTTTTTGGTTCATAGATATAAATTTAATTATTGTATAATTATTATATTCATATAAAAAAACTATTCTTGAATTTTATTATTTAATTTTGGATTAATTGATTCTACAGGCAGAATACCCAAGGCAAATTAACAACACCTAAAAAAAAACACACGACGAGACATTGGTTTAGGATAGTTTCGACTTCTGTAAGTAGTATAATTACTCTTTTTATTTAAGAAGAAGTGCCAACCTTAAAAAAATATATTTTTATAAATATGCTTTTACTTTAAAATCCTACTCATTTATAAATAATTTGCCCTAAAATGTATAAGAAATAGCAAAACAGCGTACATTAAACATATAAGCTGAATATAATTTGTTTACAATTTTTGTTGCACACCATACACTTTGGTAATGACGTTATCATTGAGCAAGATGGCGGCTTGACAGTCCTATTCTTAGTTGGCACGCATAGTACGAGTAAATACGATTAAACACGAGACGCAGCTAGTAAAGGTTACCATGCCGGACTGCCAATCAGAAGGTTCCGGGTTCGATTCCCGGCCCGGCCAACATCTTTGTGCTTAACTAAATTTGTTCTCTGTGGGTCTGGGTGATAAATATGTATCTAACTATATAAAATGTGTACGTATGTATATGTAGTATATCAGTTATGTTAGCTACCATAACGCGTACTAGAAATGGTTCAGTATGGGGTTTACAAGCCGTGTGTGAAATGTGTAAAAAACTAGTATTAGTGCATACTAGTTTTTAACATACAAATACAAATCATTTATTGATAACACCAAAGTTACAAGTCAAATAATATGATATCATTACAAAAGTATACATATGATACTAGCTGACCCGGCAAACGTTGTTTTGCCTCACTTAGGGGTATGAAAATATGACACGTTCGTAGATTTACCATTGCAGCGCCCAGTCGAAATTTATCGACATCTGTTAGAATCATTTGGAGTTAACAGATAATTGTGACTGTCAAATAATAACGGACAATAATTAGCAATAAATTAAAATTGCGAGTATAATTTGAGATTTAAACTATCCTATCTCTCAAGTTGGATCGAACTGCACATGGTGTGCGAATTTTATTATAATCGGTTAAGTGGTCTAGGAGTCCATTGAGGACAAACATTGTGACACGAGATTTATATATAGATTAAGATTACAATAGTATATAATATAATATCATTACAATAGTATATGATACGAATCAAATGTCAATTTTCAATTCTAGATAATCATTTATATTATAAAAACTTTAATATAATAACCAAACCCTGAGTGTAGTGTTAAAGCTGGCGGTGGGAGGTGCATCCCGGACAGTCGCTTAAACGAATATTTATTTAATCAAATTTGTATATTTATTTAATTTTATCTAACTAATGTTTTTAAGTATTAAGTAATTATTGTAGTATGACTTGCCTTTAACATATGTTATTTAGGGCTAATAAAGTTCTGTTATTTCTGTTATTTCGCAGGTACGCGGTTGTAGATCGCGGGCCCCAACACGTAAACTGACCTCTCCAATTTCACAAGTCTATGTACCGGCGTTAAAATATTTGAGTTAGTTACCAACCTTCTAAACACACCTACTCAGCGCTATAAGAGACATTATGCATAAAATATTCTGCCCTTAAGCATAAGAGGCGTTTTACAGTCATTAATGGGATTCAACAAAGGGTTTCTAAATATAGTCCTGCATTCGCTTTCAAACTAGACGCCATTCATAGCGTCGTTAGCGGGGGCAAAGATCTAAGCTCCCAAGATACCGGCAATGCCGAGGTTGTGGGCTGGTGTTAAAATAATAGTAGTTTAAAAAAACTAAAAAGCACGCTTATCTGGCCGTTTTAAGTGGGTCAAAATCGCGCCCAAAGAAGTCGGTTACAAACAAACATACAAACAAAATACAAAAAAATGTAATAATTTTATCAAATTAGTGTATTGTCATCGGTCCTCAATAAATCTACAAAGTTTGAACGAAATATGGCCGTTTAAAGTGGGTCTAAATCGCGCCCAAAGAAGTCGGTTACAAACAAACATACAAACATACAGGTGAAGCTAATATAAAGCGTGTAACAACTCTGCATATTTAGACATTTAACTAATAATAATTAGCCAAGTACGAGTTGGACTCGCGCATGAAGGGTTCCGTGCCATTTTTGTATGGAAGCCCCCCTTAAATATTATTTTCTAATTTAATTATTTAAAAACGCCGCACAAAAGCTCTAAAATTCAGCCTAATTTAAATACAGTCCATTGGGATAGAAATTGTCAATTTGACAACCAGAGTTGTGAAATGGTTGTCATGGTTAAGTACATTAAAATAGTTAGTATTAGGCTGCGAAGTTTTCTAATCCACCCTCGTACGTTTGTTGTATGAGAGCCCCCTTCAAATGTGTATTTTATTGTATAATTTAATTTGATAGCTAATATACATTTTTATATTTTGTGAAAATTTTAAGTGTCTAGCAGCTCCCGTTATTGATTCATAGCAAAAATTCACGAAAAATACGTTTATTGTATGGGGACCCCCCTTAATATTTACATTTTTTTTATTTATAGTATAAGGACAATAAAAATATTAAAAGATCCCCATACAAAAAACGCATTTTTTTGTGTTTTTCACTATAAGTATATCAATAACGGTAGCCGGAAGAACCGAATTATCAAAGTACATAAATGTGTTTATTACTTTACGAAAGAAATAATTATATAAAAAATGAAATGGAGCGGCCTTATAGCTAAATGTGATCTTCCATAAATTAAAAATTACGTTTATTGTATACTCATATAACACACGTGACCTTCGATCAAAAATGTATATATTTGATCTAAGCACGTGATTTTCAGTTTGACCTTCGATCAAATGTACATTTTTGATCGAAGAGGTTCAAAATTCTTTAAAGGTTGCCTGTAAGAGATCGCTTTTAGCTATAAGGCCGCCTATTGTAGCACGATGTGTACCAGTTAACAATGTTATTTTTAGGTATATTGTTTTGTGATTTTGTAACCAATATAGAGTTAATAAATCTATTTTGACGATCTCGCGGCCGTAATGGTTACCATGCCAGACTGACAACCAGAGGGTCTCGTGTTCGATTCCCGGCACGGCCTAAATTTTTGTGATGAACCAAATTTGTTGGCTGTCGATCTGGGTGTTAAATATGTCTCGATATAAAGTATTTATGTATGTATTGTAGTATATCAGTTGTGTTAGCAACCATAATATTAACTAGAAATGGTTCAGTATGGGGTTAACCATCCGTGTGTCAAATTTGCCCTAATATTTAACAGAACGACTGATTTAACAGATCGTAATTTCGAACCTCGCAATTCAGCGAGGAAATGCTGCCAGCCTAATGGGTAGGTTTGGGCGAGGGGCTTAGTCTTTAAGACTTCATTTTATTTAATTTTATTATTTTTAACATGAATTTAACATATCATTTATGATTTGAGAAAAATATTTATTTATTAATTTTATTTCTCTTTATGTATTTTTGTTTTGTTGATGAAAAATAAAAACTTCTCTAAGCTGGTTGAAAACGACCCCTATGCGAGAATTAACATCCAAACATACGTAAAACACATTTGCTATATGTATATTATAATCCATCACTATGGCCAAGTGCGGATTGGCGGATGACACACGTCTTCGAATTTTCTGGTACAACTAAAACTGTTCTGAATATAAAAATTACGAGTACAACACACGTAAGAGCAAACAAAATCAGAATGAAATTAAACCAGTCGATATATGTAGAATCTAGTATGGGCTATAAGATCTAATATTATAGGTATCATACAAGCTTCAAATGTTTGTAATTAAACAAAACAAAAACAAACGAAAAGGACACCCACGAATGAATAATCAATCAAGCTGAATCAAAATAAGTCCCGGAAATACCTACCTCCCACGTTTCCATCGGCGTCCGTAGGGGGACCCATGAACTGCAGAACCTTGCTCGCATTCATGGCCTTTATATCAGCCGGCGTCGACACACGAAACCCTAAATTATACTTCGAAATAGTTTTATTCCATTCCCATTTACAATTATCTGACGCTTCGTTCTCAAAGTCGCAGAAGACTCCAGTCGCGTGCGATGCGTAGTTGTTCTTACTTTGAACTTCGAACGTCGGCCCTTTCGGGCGCAACCGACTCATTTTCGTAAAAAGAGTTTCGTTTTGAACCTTCGAGTTTGTAGTCAACGCGCCTTCATTGTCATTTAACATATTATTGTAGTCGTACCCGCGATTCATCTCGTGGATTTGTGCTAAGCTGTCTTTACCGCGGCGACGGTTCTGTCGTCTCTCGAGCTCGGTTTTGTTGCTGTTCATGAGGACCGTTAGTTTATGCATCGAACCTCTTTCCCGTCCAGGGTTAGCGGAGCGGGACCTATCTTTTTCCGCCTCCATGGCTTTCTTTGCTTTGTTTTCCTTCGCGACCTCATTTTCCCCGAAAGCGAGGAATATGACCGTCAATACGACCAACAATGTTTTCATCGCCATTAGTGTTGGAGCAGCGCGATTAGATGATCGTAAGAGCGGACAGCATCGCTCGTTCCGACATTCTGCTTCGGACTCGGTAGATTCATAACAGGTCGGAGCAAAGAGTCTTTATTGTGCGATTATCCGACGGGGCGGGCGTGAGAGACGCTTTGGACGGCGGCCAACGGAGCTGTGCCCGCGGCCGACTGTTTAACTCCGCTCTGATACATCGCGACCCAAAACACTATCTACCAATCAATGTACGGAATAATACTCAATTCACACTACACCATATTTTAGGTATTCCACACAGCACAACCCCTGGAAAACTAGGATGGACGACGACGCAGCTAACGAAACACTCTCACTACACTGTTACAAAATGTTTCTCGCAATGTTCTTACTTCCAATATGAAAGTTTTAAACACGACAATTCACGATCGCGAACAAATAAACGCAATATTTCAATTTTATTCGCAATAATACGTCTCATGTCCCGAACATCAAGGTACGTAGCTCTGTCTGTGACAGCGCCTCGCGGGAGTATGCGGAACTAAAATCTCTGCCCGAAATAATGATTACTTTTCGCGAGATGTGATCTCGGAGTGGCGAAAGATGCGCAGGTGCGAAGAGCGCTCCCGGGCTTCCCGCGCAGGATGTCTCGCCCCCGCGCGCCGGATATCGCATTGGTCCAATTAGGATCGCGGCTCGCGTCACACGACTCCCATTGGCCCAATTTCCAAATGATACCTCACCATTGGCGGGTTCTAAAATAACCGGGAAAACTCGCCAATCATGAGCCGAAACGGAAATTCTATGAAAATTTGCCTCAGAAAATTGTTTACGGGATCGTGGGACGGTTGTCGTTTTTCCGATCCGCGGAAATTAAATTGGTGTTTTATTGGCTCTGACGGTTTCATTTCCATCTGAGAAACGGAATTACGTCGTGGTTGATTCGATCTGCAAGAATATTTGCTAGGAATTCAGTGTGTATAAGTTTTTTGTGAAAAGAATAGATGAAGTAAGGCAAAACGTCCTGCGGGATCAATACATTTGCGACGCCTTTTGTTATGCTACTAAAAGATCCATACCATGGACCACGTTACCATGGCTACTAGTCGTAGTGCTCCAATTCCAAGAAATTGCAGCAGAATTCAAAGGTGTGTGTGTTTATAAAATTAAGTATTTCAGTTTCAGCAATGAGGCCAGTGTTATGATCCGAATTGCGGATTTCAATTGAAGTACGTTCAAAAATTTTATAGAATTAAATACCTACTTATTTATTTTAACTTTTCATTCCGGTTGACCAAAACTTAAACATCATAAAACAAGGTAAATGTATTTTATATTAGTTATTTTATTTAGTTTGCTTTTTTAAGTACGCATACTTATATGTTGCTAAATTTGAATGGAGTGATTAGACAGCTGTTAAAATAATCTTAAAATTTTTGAACGCAACGCAACTTATCCGTCAATTCAGATTCAGTATCAGTACCAAATCAACCACTCCTTCAATCAGTTTTTGTGATCGGTCTATTGGTAAAAAAACCCTATTATTATGTGGATTGAATTAAAAACGTGTTCTAATAATAGTAGAAATCAATCACAGTGACTCCATATTTAGTTTACACAAAGGATAATTGCAGTAAAATCCATTGTTTATATTTTACGGTAAGCGCTTTGCATTGCATTAAATCTTTTTCGATTTAATTTTGATATTTTACTTCACAAGTAACTGGCAGTTTGCAACCAACGTATTCTAAATTTAAACACAATGTTTGTAGAAAATTTAGTTTTAGTTACAATTGTTTGTGTTAAACACGTCAAGAGTTCTATATTTCTTCGAAACGTATCGCGGTATTTCTATTTTTATCTCGGGTTATCGTTAGTTTCTCGTGAATTGTTTATTGAAACAATGAGCAGGAGAAAGGGCCCTGTGTTCCGTTTAATCCACAAAATTATGTGTCATTCATAAAACTGTTATTTGATTGGGCAGAAGTAAGTGACAAACATGACTCACAGTGAAGAAAAAGTCTGAATAGCAAATGATTAACTCCGTTCTACACTCGCAGTAACAGTTAAAAGAGATTATAACACAAAAATTTTGAATTTACAGTTTTTTCACTATAAATCGTAAATGGTAAAAAATATCGAAATAATAGTAGTTTTTTTAAAAACATAAAAATACGCTTATCTGGCCGTTTTAAGTGGGTCAAAATCGCGCCCAAAGAAGTCGGTTACAAACAAACATAAAAACAAAAATACAAAAAAATGTTATAATTTTATCAAATTACTTAGTGTATTGTCATCGGTCCTCAATAAATCTTCAAAGTTTCAATGAAATCTGGCCATATATAGTGGGTCAAAATCGCGCCCTAAGAAGTCGGTTACAAACAAACTGTGCTTTATATTAGCTTCACCTGTATAGTAAATAGTTTTAAAACCGTATTAATACTTATCTTTCTTATGAATTAGAAATAAAACTGGTTCAAGAAATCTAAAATAAAATTTTTAGAAACCAGTTTTATTCCATATTGATTGGTCTGATTGGTACCAAAATAAGTATATATATTTTTAGAGTGGTTCTTTAGACAGCCTTTAAGCTATTTTTCGATATTTTTTTCTGTTTGTGATCAAGGTGAAAAAACTGTAAAATCAAGATAATGCCCTTTATCTTCGCCTTAAAGTGTGCTTGTATATTTAAATGAAGTTATTTCAAAATAATATTTTAGTTTAATAATGATTTTCCTGTCCAGAAATAAGTAATTAACAATTAATGTAAGTAAGTATAGGTGATAAAAACAGCTTTATTTCAAGCACTAATCCGAAATATACATTTGCTGAATTTCAATGCACCTTCAACAAAGTAATATTTTATTTTTCAAATTTGCTCCCTAGGTACAGTTTGTTTTATAATATAAATAAATATAAGGACGCATTTCACACACAGCTGGTTAGCTCCATACTGAACCATCACTATGATGTATTATGGTTGCTAACGCAATGCATATACTACATATAGATACATAAATACCCAGACCAACAGCCAACAATTTCAAATTGTGATGCATGTAATTGGTTTATAAACATCAAAAACGACAGTCTTGTGCATGGTCACCACTCCAAATTCAAATTCAAAATGAATTTGAATTTGATAATTTGGTCACCCATCCAAGCACAGTCCCCGTCAACTGTTGCTTAGCTTTGATGATCAGATGTCAGATTGTCTTAGCTAGCCGAGCTACAGACGCTACAAACAAATTATGACATTATCATAATCCCACAGATATCATAACGGTTAAAGTTTGAGTGTGTCTGTGTGTTTGTAATTTCTTCAAATGTCTGAACTGATTGGGATGTAATTAGGTATGAAAATAGCTTTGTCACTAGGTGTTCACATGGGCTTCCTATGTGAGATCAAAGCAGGTAACACCATTGCGCACAGCTAGTATCATTTATTGACATTGAATATATTGGAT
Source organism: Mellilla xanthometata (assembly GCA_035578125.1). NCBI lineage: Eukaryota > Metazoa > Arthropoda > Insecta > Lepidoptera > Geometridae > Mellilla > Mellilla xanthometata. The sequence continues at coordinate 8,102,736 of JAPUBQ010000025.1, forward strand.
TCACTTTTTTTTTGTATATGTAACTAATGGTGTTATTAATAAATATTTGTATCTAATATTGTATGTCTTATCAGTAACTTGATAAACTCTTATTGCCAATAATGCAAATCATTTTCTTGAGACCTTGATTAAAAATAACCTTATCTTAATAATGTGATCATTTTAAAGAACACCTGTGCATGAAATTGTATTGATTAAAGTACAACATATTTTTATATAAATTTGATTAATGAATTTTTTTAATGTGACAGTTATTTATATCATCATCATCATCCACTGCCAATTCTATCCCACTGCTGGGTATAGGCCTCTCTCCTGTCATTCCATAATATGTCTTGGTCCTGTGCCAAGATAGGGTATGGTCAACCATCTAATGATATATGATAGATATATGTAATGGTCAACTATCTCTAGGCGCTCATTCCCAATCATGATTAGATTCTAAGTCCCAGAGACATTTGCTCACTTTAGTCTTGGCCATCTTCATCCTTAGACCCATGAAGCATCCGAAAGTTGTTCAATCATGCATTGGAGATCACCAAGGTTTCCTAATATTTTTCGATTTTGATAAGAATTACTATGAAGATAGGTTTTTTATTTATAATCCTACCCCGACTAGTGAGTGTCTGAGGCCTGATCTACACTTAAACCTTCCATACCAGTTCTCGCTTTTATGCCTCTCGCACATTAATTCTTCATCCTTTGTCTTTCTTTCATCTGTCGCCTTTCTTTCTATATTTTCTTTCCCCAATTCTATGAGTTATTTAGCCTATTTTATTATACATTTCCATTATAAGGGATCCGGGTTATTTGTATGAAGATAGGTTAGACCTTGGATTAACACATAGGCTACTTCTTATCCCGGATTAACTTCTTTTTGTCCCGGATTAACACGGGTAACACCACAGGGCGCAGCTAGAACATTAAAAAAGACCTTATAATTTTTAAAATAGATAGATAGATATACTCTTTATTGCAACATAAAAGGAAATACAAAACAAAGAGAAAAATAATTAATCAACTTAGTTATAAGTAGTGTTACAAGGAGGCCTTATCACTTAAAGCGATCTCTTCCAGGCAACCAAAGCATGGAGAGGAAATCGCAATAAATATGATATGGGGTGTTCAACAAAGTGATTAAATAATAAATAAAAATACCTACAAATAACCAATACATAATAAGACCTACATAAAATACTTATTCTTAATATACATGCATACATATAATATAAATAAATATATAAGAATAACATTAACAATATGCTATGATACATACTCTATATAAAAATATATATTTGACAAGGATATACATAATATAATAGTAACTTTATTCTAAAGAAGTTTTTTTTTACTAAAACAGAAGTATAATTTGCTACAAGATATGCTAAATCAGTCGTTTTCCTCATTTAGAATTCACTTATCAAGAGTGTGGTGGGCAATAATTAGTTTCCTGATAACCTGATACACACACGTAACACTAACTTCGGTACATGCGTGCTTTTGAAGTTATTGTTGATAAGAATGTAGATTAATTCAATATTTAAGAGCTGGGCTCTTGTCTGTGGAGTTTTTTCCAGGTAGTTCTGTCTTCGGCCAAATCCTTGACCTCCCTATACGACATGACTTTCGCCTTCTCCTTAATTTGGTCTAAATATGATCTTCTAGGTCTTCCTCTTCCTCTCCTGGCTTCTATCTTTCCTTCTATGATATTTTTAATAAAATTGTCATGTCGTATAAGGTGGCCAACCATCTTTCCTCTTCTGTAGTCTATTGTATTTATTATGGTTCTTGGTTCTTGTACTAGGCAGAGTACCTCTTCATTAGTTTTCTTTTCTTTCCAACTTATTCTTTCCATTCTTCTCCAACACCACATCGATATGAAATAGTATTTTTTTACTTTATAAATGAATACACAATGACTTCGGCGATACGAAAAACAAAAATAATTTTACTAGTTACGACTCGCGGTAATCCAGGACAACAAGAAGTTAATCAGGGATAGAGAGATCCAAGGTCTAACCTATCTTCTTAGTGAAATTCATCAAAATCGGTCCAGCTGTTGAAGCGTGTAGAAGTAACAAACATACACGCACACAAACTTTTGCGTCTATTATATACGTAAATAAATTAATCCTCACCAAATTTCATTAAAATCGATCATTTACAGACAAACTTACGCATTTATAATAAGAGTGGTTAAATCTCACAAAGGTAAAGGAAGGAGTCCAAATTAACAGTAAGGCAGGTCACGTAATTAACAGATGTCTTCTAAAGCATTTTTTCTTTATTTCCAGAGCAAGGATGCAGTAAGCTAGCATGTCGGGTGGCAACTCGTCCAAGCACAAGGCGCGCAAGCGGCACGAGGGATGGGAGGAAGCCGGCGCAGAGTTTTATCAGGTACACTCAGTTTTATCAGGTACACCCAGTTTTATCAGGTACACTCAGTTTTATCAGGTACACTCAGTTTTATCAGGTACACCCAGTTTTATCAGGTACACGCAGTTTTATCAGGTACTCAGTTTTATCAGGTACACTCAGTTTTATCAGGTACACTCAGTTTTATCAGGTACACTCAGTTTTATCTGGTACACTCAGTATTATCAGGTACACTCAGTTTCATCAGATACACTCAGTTTTATCAGGTACACTCAGTATTATCAGATACACTCAGTTTTATCAGGTACACTCAGTATTATCAGGTACACTCAGTTTCATCAGATACACTCAGTTTTATCAGGTACACTCAGTATTATCAGATACACTCAGTTTTATCAGGTACACTCAGTTTTATCAGGTACACTCAGTATTATCAGATACACTCAGTTTTATCAGGTACACTCAGTATTATCAGGTACACACAGTTTCATCAGATACACTCAGTTTTGTCAGGTACACTCAGTATTATAAGATACACTCAGTTTCATCAGATATACTTAGTTTCATCAGATACACTCAGTTTTATCAGGTACACTCAGTTTTATCAAGTACGCTCAGTTTCATCAGATATACTCAGTTTTATCAGGTACACTCAGTTTTATCAGGTACACCCAGTTTTAACGGGTACACTCAGTTTAATAAAATACACCCAGTTTGATCAAGCACACTTTGTTTAATCAAATGTACTCAAATTCATAAGCAGCACTCAGTTTCATCAGGTACACTCATTTACATCTAGTACTTTCAGTTTTATCAGGTACACTCTGTTCAACCTAGTAAACTCAATTCAACCAAGTACATCAGTTCAACCACCAAGTGCGCTCAGTTTCATCAAGTACATTCAGGTCTATCAGGTACACTCATTTTCATCAGGTACATTGAGTTCAACCAAGTACACCCAGTTCAACCAAGTACACTCAGTTTCATCAGGTACACTCAATTTCATCAGGTACTCTCAATTTCATCAGGTACATTCAGTTCTATCAGGTACAATCATTTTCATCAAGTACATTCAGTTCAACCAAGTACATCAATTCAACCAAGTACATCATTTCAACCAAGTACACTCAGTTCAACCAAGTACACCCAGTTCAACCAAGTACACTCAGTTCAACCAAGAACACCCAGTTCAACCAAGTACAGTCAGTTCTATCAGGTACACTCAGTTTTATCAAGTACATTCAGTTCTATCAGGTACACTCAGTTCTATCAAGTACATACACTCAGATTTCGTAAAGCAAGAAACTTTTGTTTGCAGGAGTTGTACCCAGGCGGCGAGCAAGAGTTATTCGAGCACCTGCAACGGACCGATGCGGCCAAACTAGCTACCCTACTGCCTTCTAAACAGGCGAGGAATAGTAAGTATAAAAAAAATTGTAAACAACTTAAATAAACGTAAGTGATAGCTGGTTTACGAACATTTTTCTTTTTTTTTTATTATTAAAACATGCCTTATAAAAAAAAAGCTTTCATACTTTTCAAATCAGTCCAGTAGTTTCGGAACCTAATTGCGTTAAAAACAAACAATCAAACTTTTCTTCTATAATATTGGTATATATGGTATAGAGAAACCCGCCAATGGGGAAAGCTTATACAGTGTAAACTCTATATAACGACACTGAAGGGATTATGCATTTTATGGCGTTATAGAGAGTGGTCGTTAAATGGAGTGAAGGTTTCATTGTATGGAATACAAGCTAAACCAACTAAAGCCAATTGATTTCGACGCTTTATAGAGTTTGTCGTTAAATCAAGTGATGTTACATGGAGTTTACACTGTAGTAAATATTATCAATTATGAACACATATACGCACACATATGTGTACAATCACACTTACTTAATTATTTTTTATAATATGTATACTTTATATATTTTTAAATGTAAACATTGTAAACTGTTCACGTAAGGCATCTTAATATTTCCGCGCAGAAAACGGTCACACTTACTTATTATTAAAAGTTGGAATGAGTCCAACAGTTTCGGTGCTTTCCGAGCACCATCTTCAGGGGCGAGTGTTACACGGACCGCCGCCGACGAGATCCGCGCGCGCACTGAAGATGGTGCTCGGAAAGCACCGAAACCGTTGGACTCATTCCAACTTTTAATAATAAGTAAGTGTGACAGTTTTCTGGAGAAAATGGAGATGGACGGGACATATGATTAGAGGAAGTCAAGAAAAGTGAACAAGAATAATAACCGAATGGTACTCTAGAGATGGCGTAAGAAGTAGAGGAAGGCAACGTAAACGTTGGGAAGACGACATAATGAGGATAGCAGGAACTACATGGACGAGAGTAGCTAGAGATAGAGGAAAATGGAATGGATGAATGGTTTGGAGGAGGCCTTTGTCGCAAGACAAGCTGTAATTATAAGCATGTAAATAGTTAGTTTTCAAGTTAATAGTGTATAATCAGCAATAAAGGCTTATTTTATTATTTTATTTTTTTTATTTTAAGTGTGACCGTTTTCTACGCGAAAATATTTTGAAATGTGTTGTTTACTGTTATGTTGTTTTGTTCCAGCGACTACAGTGAAGCGCGCTCGATCCCAAAATGAGCGGCGGCAGTCTACCTTCGCCCGCACCACTCAGAGCCGGGACATTCACCTGGCGATGCTACCTGACCTCTCAGGTAAAAAACGTCGTTATAAAAAAAATTGTTTTATTTTGCCGACATCATTTTCATCATCATTGACCCATTTTATCTACGAGAGATGATTCCGAGAGCCGATGCATGAGCGGCAGATGCGGTCACATTGATGGCAGGTGTACATCTAAGGTAAAAAAAACTCGTTTAAAAAAATAGTTTTATTTTCCCGACATCATTTTCATCATCATCATTGGCCCATTTCATCTACGAGAGATGATTTCATGATGGCTGAACAAGCCGATGTGAGAGCCGCAAATGCGGTCATATTTATGGCAGGTGTACCTCTAAGGTAAAAGAAACTCGTAAAAAAAAACCGTTTTATTTTGCCAACATCATATTCATCATCATCATTGGCCCATTTCATCTACGAGAGATAATTTCATGATGGCTGAACAAGCCGATGCGAGCCGCAGATGCAATCACATGCATGGCAGGTAGGTAGCTCTAAGGTAAAAAAACTGGTATAAAAAAATGTTTTATTTTGCCAACTTCATTTTAATTATCATCATCATTGGTCCATTTCATCCACGAGAGATGATTTCATGATGGCTGAACAAGCCGATGCCAGAGCCACAGATGCAATCACGTGTATGGCAGGTAGGTAGCTCTAAGGTAAAAAAAACTCGTATAAAAAAAATGTTTTATTTTGCCAACATCATTTCATCATCATCATTGGCCCATTTTATCTTTGATAGATGATTTCATGTCCGGATGGTTATTGCATCTGCGCTTGTGGCTGAACAAGCCGATGCGAGAGCCGCAGATGCGGTCACATTTATGGCAGGTGTACCTCTAAGGTAAAAAAAACTCGTTTAAAAATAGTTTTATTTTGCCAACATCATTTTATCATCATCATTGACCCATTTCATCTACGAGAGATGATGTCATGTAGCGTCCGGATGGTTATTGCATCTGCGCTCGTGGCTGAACAAGCCGATACGAGAGCCGCAGATGCAATCACATGTATGGCAGGTGTATCTCTAAGGTAAAAAAAACTCGTTATAAAAAAATAATTTTATTTTGCCGACATCATTTTCACCTCATCATTGGCCCATTTCATCTACAAGAGGTGATTTCATGATGGCTGAACAAGCCGATGCGAGAGCCGCAGATGCAATCACATATATGGCAGGTAGGTAGCTCTAAGGTAAAAGAACTCGTTATAAAAAAATAGTTTTGTTTTGCCGACATCATTTTATCATCATCATTGGCCCATTTCATCTACGAAAGATGATTTCATGTAGCGTCCGGATGTTATTGCATCTGCGCTCGTGGTTGAACAAACCGATGCGTGAGCCGCAGATGCAATCACATGTATGGCAGGTGTATCTCTAAGGTAAAAAAAAACTAGTTATAATTATAACTATTGACGACCTCGTTGGCGTAATGGTTACCATGCCATTTCCCGGCACGGCCAACATCTTTGTGTAGAACTAAATTTATTGGCTATCGGTCTGGATAGATAGATAAACACTTTATTAAAACACATACTAAAAATAATTACAGAAAACACTAAGGTAATTAAAACTAGTGCCTTAAAGGGCGAACTTATCGCTAAAAGCGATCTCTTCCAGGCAACCAATTCCTAGAATGTACATATAGAAAAAACTTAGAGACGAGGTGTTATAATGTAACGGAATATTTGAATTGGAAATGTCTGGATGTTAAATATGTATCGATATAAAGTATTTATGTATGTATGTATATTTAGTATCCACAGAGTCACAATCGCTTATTTAAACTGAGTTACTGGGTGTGTAGTGAACGTTTGAAGCATTGACCTAGTTTTGTGAGAAAACCATCATCTAATCATTAATTGGCAATAATTAGCTGTGTTTAGCAATTAATTAAGCGTTCATTGTACTTAAACTTTAATACATAGTCTTACTCTAAACATCGTACGAGTCTGTTGTGTTTGAATCTACGAGGAAGAAACATGGAGGATTCTACTTTGATATTTGTGGAAAATTCAAGTAGGTACTAATCATTTTATTTGTATAGAAAAACTTGCTGACCCGGCAAACGTTGTTTTGCTTTTAAAATAGATAGTAGCCGATTCTCAGACCTACTGAATACGCATATAAAATTTGGAGGAGTACGGTAACTAACATTGTGATATGGAAATTCTATATATAAGTTTTTTTTTTTTTCAGAAAACCTATCGAACGAGGAGCGGACATGGGAAGAGATTATGCAGATTAAAGCTATGCCGGTACCCATGAATCAAAAACGGGATCTCAAGGACAGACTACAGGTACAAATATAACAATAAATAAATACTAGGACACTTTTCACATATGGCTGGTTAGCCCCATATTAAACCATTTATAGTTTGTATTATGGTTGCTAACACAACTGATATACTACATATATGTACATACATATATAATTTATATCGATACATATTTAACACCCAGACTGACAGCCAACAAATTTAGTTCATCACAAAGATGTTGGCCGTCCCGATAATCAAACCCCGGACCCTCTGGTTGACAATCCGTCATGGTAACCATTACGCCAACCAAATTCCGCGTGTGAAATGTGTCCTAGTGTTTATTTATTTGATTTTTTGTTTATTAAATGTGTCAAGTTATTGTTTAGATATGAACTGATAAAGTTTCTGTATTCTTATTCTTATTCCATGATGGGGGCGATCAGACCTGCATTGATAACTTGCAAGAGGCGTATTGTGCATTAAAGTTTTAGTAATTACTAACAGTTTTAAGAAATCAGAAGATCTGTCAATGTGTATCTCTTTTCTAACGACATCTAGTTTTGAACGTTAGAACTAACTCGTTTAATAAATGAATGCTACGCAAATTTTAACTTTCCGTATTTGAAGACTTTTTTTGAGTGCAATCACATATATTGTAACAATGACGTACGATTGGCTACATCAGGTTCTACAAAGTAGTGTGTACCACCCGATTAGTTACCTTATATAGACGTCTATACTCGTATTTAGTCCACCAGTCCTGATTGTTATGTATACCAATCAGGTGGTACATACACACTCTATATTTAGACCTCTTACGGGTTCGTATCGAAAGGACATTTAAGCAGAACGCCCTATTAGCAGATCGTCCTAAAAGCAAAACGACATATTAGCATAACGTCCTACTAGCAACATGACCTAGTAGCAAAACGGCCTATTATCAAAATGACATGGACAGTCATGTACACAAAAAAAAGGAAGATTTTAATAAAACTGTACGGCCAAAAAATTTATTTAGATGTTTAAATATTATACATATGTAACCTCTGATACCTTATATAGACTTCTATATTTTTTTTTCCTTCAGAGCGCAACGAAGCTCCGTCTACAAGGTTTGGAGCAGCTCCAGTGGCGACAGCGCAAAGTATGGCACCGCTTCCGGGTCCGGTTCACCGAAATAATCGGGAAACTGGAACTCTGGCAATCCCCCATGAGAGAGATCGAGGGTAAATTCGGCACAGGTGTCGTCAGCTTCTTCCTCTTTCTCCGGTGGCTTCTACTGCTAAACTTATCAATATCTACCCTAATTATAATTTTCCTAATCTTACCAAAAACCCTTCTAGTCGAACAAGAGTTGCCATGCGTCAACGAAAACTCTACCGAATGCTGCTCCGAATATTATTTTGCCAAAAACCATACGGAGACCAACATAATTCTCGACGTGATCCAAGGTACGGGAATTATGGAGAGAACGATATTGTTCTACGGTGTTTATACTAATCAAATATATACTTATTATTTAAAAAACGTATTCGATCGAAAGCTTTACTACAATATGCCCATGGCATATATACTAGTACCCATAACTTGGGCTTTAATATCTTTAATAGCCATAGTCAGAGCTGCCGCTAGAGGCTTTAAGGAGAAATTAGTGGAAAGTGAAGGTCAATTTTATAAATATTGTAACCTCGTCTTTGGGGGTTGGGACTTTTGTATACGAAACGAGAAATCAGCCAAAATTAAGCACAAAGCTCTTTACAACGAGGTCAAAGGTTGCCTTCAAGAGGAAAGGTTTAAAGAAGAAAAGCAACTCAGGACCAGGGAGAGTCAAATTCTGCTGCATTTGAGAAGGATCCTGGTCAATCTTTTAGCCCTGTGCATGTTGATTGCTTCTGGAATTTTGATTTACTTTGTCTTCAATTATTCTATGACGAAGTTGAACGAGGAAGTCGTAGCGGAAAGTTTGAACGGCACGGTCGGGGCCGAAATGCTAACATTAAACTTTTATCGCGACACCACGACCGATTTCACCGAACATGTCATATCGTTTTCGCAATTACAGAACACGTTATTGGAATTCCTCCCTTTCATAACTATTGTAGTCCTCAACATAATAGTCCCAGAGATTTTCAGTTACTTGATCAAATTCGAAAACTATTCTCCGCCCAAAGTCATCGTTATAACTTTGTTAAGAACAGTGTTACTCAGACTTTCGTCTCTGGGCGTGTTGCTCAGTCAAATATACATAAACGTGACTAAGAACGGCGGAATATGTTTGTACGACAACTTCGTTGATCCGTCCAAACTCGATTGCTGGGAGACGTATGTTGGCCAACAGTTTTACAAGTTGATCTTGACCGATTTCGCCCTACAGTTCGTTACGACGTTTTTCATTAACCTTCCCAGGTCGTTCGTAGCGAGGCATACTAGCAGTCGGTGTTTTAAAATCGTCGGCGAACAAGACTTTTATTTGCCCAAACACGTGTTAGATATCATTTATACGCAGACTATAATATGGATGGGTGCATTTTTCTGTCCGTTTCTACCTATTATAGGGACTGTGTTCTTTTTCCTAATATTTTACATCAAGAAGTTTGCGTGCTTAGTGAACTCGACACCTTCGCCCGTAGTTTACAAGGCGTCGAAATCTAAGTCGCTCTTTATGACGGTTTTACTTCTAGGTTTCGTGGTCGCTATATGTCCAGTCGCGTTTTCTATCGCTGAAATAGTTCCGTCAATGAACTGCGGACCTTACAGAGGTCTGAATACGGTTTGGGAGTACATGATTCAGACATTTGAGGGCTTCCCTTTCGTTATAAAGAGCTTTATCTTCTTCTTGGGAACTTCCACTTTTGCGATACCGGCGTTCGCGGTGTTATTGTTATTCCTATATTATTACTGGGCGGTGACCGCGGCCAATAGACATATGGTGACAGTTTTGAAGAACCAGCTAGTGTTAGAAGGTCACGATAAGCAGTTTCTACTGAACAGACTGAGTGCATTTATTAGGCAGCATCAAAAGAGGTGCGAGAGGAGAAATAGAACGAGCTTCGCTGATGATGATTCGTCGATCAGACAAGGTTCTAGGTAACTCGATAAAGTAGGTTTGACGTCTAAACTAATTCTAGAAATCACACTAATGGTAAACCAACGCGTTAATTTTTCTTTAGCAGTGACTGACCTATCAGACACCAATGATAATATCCCACTTGATATTAGCTCATATTAGCACTGTTCGCCTCTGCGGTCGCGGGACGCGGTGCTAGACAAGGACAGAGCTATAATGTGTCCGTGCGTTAGAGCAGGACGGACTAAAGAGTTTTCCTCCATAAATCAAATCCAAACATAACTTGAAAAACAAGTCATTGGTGTAGGGCTGGGATCGAACAAGGGGCAGTCTGATTGATAAGCAACGGTTTTTTTTAGTCTACGATCTTATTCACCATTAATTAAGTCTGTTTGTCAATTTGTCTACCGAAATGAAAAAAAAAACAATGTACATATTTAAACTACTTTTAATCTTAGCTCTTTTACAGCAATCTACGAATTTAAAGTCTGTTTGTTAGTTTTTATAATGTTTTAGATATATTTATGTCATTTATTTGTCTTCCAAATCTAGATTTTTTATATTAATTTAAACTTAAATCGGGCAGTTAATTATAATGAATGCTCTTTAATTACCAAAGTGCCAAATTGAATATACTTTTTTGTAGATTTTTTTAAATATATTCATGTGTCTTAGTAAACTTATTTAATATATTAACTTTAAATATAATTTTTTATATTATACATTCCTTTTAGTACACTTTTCAGCTCAATACATATTCTAAAGTCTATTTATAATATTAGTTATAGTTATTACTAGCTGTTGCCCGCGGCTCCGCCCACGTCTAGGTCTATTTTTTTGCGAATCGAATTTTCCCTGAATTTTGTTTGCTACAAACCTCACGGAGCCCGAGACCTTTCCAACGAATGCTGTACCGTGGAAATCGGTTCGTGCCGAGTTATAGCGTCAGGAAGGAAAATCCGACTTATTTTTATAATATAGATTTGGTCAAGTGCTTGTCGAGTTATAGCAAGTCCCAGTTCATGTGAGAGGAGATGAACCTTTGAATGTTTTCTTCTTTATTTAATACCTTGTCGATTTTTCGTCGGACCTTTCGGAAAATCAATGTTCGACAGAACATTGGTCTCTTCTCTGTAGTGTTTTATGCTCTCTTTGTAAATTAAACTTAATGATTTGAACTTAAGCCTTCTTTAGATCCCTACTCTCACAGCATAAGCAAGTCCACTAAACGTTCCCACTGCTGGTACTCGGGGCCTTCTCTCACGAGGAGAGAGAAATAGGCATAATTCACCACGCTGGCCAAGTGCGGGTTAGCGGATTCTTTTCACACAAATACATAGTATATAGGTAAAACTTTATAAAGAAGGTTGGACCGATTGTGATTAAATTTTGTCAGAAGTTAAATGCTTAGATCCTGGATTAACACATGCTACTTTTATTCGGGATTTTTTCTTATAACTATATGTATATCTAAGTATAAGTATACTCATAATATAAACTGCATTGTAAAAAATATAACACAGCATGTATAAAATGTAAGTTAATAATTAAAATTAAGTCTGTATAGAATAATTCGAATGTATTTAAGTTCTATTTAACTAGATATGTTCCCAAAAAATACCTTTTACACATATATAAATGCTTGGGGCAATTTATTAAAGTCAGGGATCAGAATACTAGAGAGGATTGCTGATTCCAATACAACAAAGCGTGGCGCGGAAGTTTGCCATAATTACCGATGAAACCTAGATGGCGCTGCAAATCGAGCGTGCAGCCTAGCTGCCGCCGAATTTCATAACGCGCTGCAGTCGCTTAGTGATATAACAATAGTAGATTGCGTGACCCGAGTGAAGTCGTTTCAAGAAAAAACGAATAGATGACGCTACGTGTATCGAATGATACACGAAGTGCGATTTTCAACGAGAGGTTGAGCGTCTATTATATTTTTGGTCAATGGTGGCGATTCAGCGGCACACACGACTAAACTAAATTTAAAGAAGCCCCGACTCCTTTTCATCTTAGGTGGCCAGAAAGAGACGGCACGTTCTGAACCACAGACAAAATCACGTCATATATGGAATGTGCAGGCAGTTTTAGAGGTGATGCAAGTGAGTACGGTGTAAAGTCGCCTATATTTTCTACATTTGACGTGATTTTAGTTGCTTTGACTATGGTGCAGAACGTGCCGTCTCTTTCTGGCCACCTAAGATGAAAAGAGACGGGGCTTCTTTAAATCATGTGTAATCAAGAGCAAACAAACTTTTTGACTTATTCGACTCAGTTTTAGTTTAGTATTTTCAAACCAATTGTTCCTTTTATACCCATGTATTATTTTGCATTTAAACACCATATTTAATTTTTTTGAGATGTAAATATATGATTATAGATTTTTAGAGTTACTGGTAACATTGGGTGGGTTTTTAAAGATTTAAATTAAAAATTTTGATTTGATGTTTGGTGCTGTTTAATGTATAGTTGGAAATATAGAAATAGTTGTTTAGAGAAATTTGTGATTTAATTTTCGAGTACATAATTATATACACAATTTGATTTGATATACATAGTTTGTTTTGCTACAAATTATTTTGAATGTAAAGTCACGGAATAAATATTATAAATAGTAAAAATACATTAAATTATTTGTATTACTAGCTGACCCGGCAAACGTTGTTTTGACTTATAAATTATTTTAGGGGTATGCAAAATACATAGATAGTAGCCTCAGACCTACTGAATACGCATTTAAAATTTGGTAAAAATCGGTCAAGCCGTTTCGGAGAAGTACGATAACTAACATTGTGACGTGGAAATTTTATAAATAAGAATATAATAATTTTGATTAAGTTAAAAATAATATATACATACATATATTAAGTCAATATTTTCACTGTGACTTTAAAATTTGTATTATCGGTAATTATTTATTATAATTGATTCCCAGTAACTCTGACTAAGATGTATGTAATAATAATAATAAAACTGTTAGTTTGTAGATTTTCTGTAAATATATATTATATAGCATTTATATTTAAAAAACTCGTAAACTATAGTGATCTCAGTAAATCTTCCTTTTTGATGTTTTATAATTTTTATAAAGATGTGTAGTTAGTTATTATTAATATTGTATACAATTTGTTTTTTAAAAATTAGGGGTAAAATATACTGAAATGTAACACATCCTAACAAAAAATTTATAAATACTCAAAAAGGTTTCTTGTTCTTCCTTGCCTTACCGCACTAGGTGGGGTCGGCACAACAAATTTTCCTCTTCCACTCTCCTCTATCAGCCGTCGTCTCTACACTCACTCCTTTCTCTCTCATGTCCTCATTCACACACTCCATCCATATCTTCTTCGGTCGGCCTCTTGCTCTTCTTCCTTGCACCTCCATTTCCACACATCTCCTAGTAACATGCATCTCCTCTCTACGCATCACATGCCCATACCACGCTAACCTCACACTCTTTAATATCTCACTCACTGGCGCTACTTCCAAACTTCCTCTAATGTACCTACTCATTTCTTATTTTTTCCATTCTTGTCACTCCACACATCCATCTCAACATTCGCATCTCTGCCGCATGCGCTCCTCTTACGTGCCCAACTTTTGTTCCCCAACACTCAGATCCATACAATACAACTGGTCTAATGATAGTCTTGTAAATTTTCCCCTTAAGTTTAAGGGGCATTCTGAGTAAAAAAAAGACGTAGACAGATTTTCTCTGTCTACGAAAAAAAGAGTTCAAAAATCGAATTTCAGTTCGAAAAAATAGTAGTTGTTAATATTTTTTTTAATTTGGTATCTGTATAATTTGAAGTTGACATATGTTTAATTTGAAGTTGACATCTGTGTAAACAGGTTTTTTTAGGATGATTTCATATTTGAAGGAATAAGTCGTTTCAGTATTTTTCACCTCTGAAACTTTTTGTAAAGTATGTTAATTAATACTTGTAATGATTTTTTAGATACGTTGTGCTACCGCTGGGCGGTTTTTACTCGTACAGAGTTATTCGCAACTTATTCTAACCTCAAATTTATCAATTAATGGCGGCTTTAGTACGACTGGGAAAAAAACGTTAGTATTTATATGACTTGTAGGTATTTATTCGCTACAATTATCAACATTCATACCAACTTTTTAGTAGTAGCGCCTGTAGCGCTCGGCTAGTTAAGGTGGTCTGACGCGAACATCAAAGTTAAGCAACGGTGTTTGGATTGGTTACCATGCCCCAAACTGTCGTTGTTTCAAGAGGCATTTTAATATGGGCGCTACCGTGGGTTGGATGACATGTTAAATTGTAGGTCCCGGCTGTTAGTCTTAGTACAAGCAGTCGTTAAGCCAAGTCAGAGGCCTACGGGCGGCTTGAAAACTCTCGACACCAGAGCTTGGCCACTTGGCTCATACGAAGAAGAAGCGAGAGGTGACCTTAAGTTTTATTCATCGAGTTGTATAGGTTGGTACTAAGTTGCAAATAGATCTGTATATTATTAGCAATCATACAGGTTTAATGAATAATTAACTCAAAACCCGTTTAGGGGTGGTTTCAGTATACATCTACCATTTTCGAGAGTTTTCCGAAAATATTGTATCAAAGTTTGCTTATTGTACAAAATCCGCCCTTTAATTGTTTTGCGTTAGTTGTTACTAACCCTGTATTCGTAATATCGGTACACTGCCATAATTATTATTGTAATTAATGTAAATTATGACAAATAAATAAATTATTGTACTTGATTAAATGCCTCGTTTTCTTGGATATTAACCCTTAATTTTAATAACGACACTGGACCAAGATGTGTCATGCCTAGTCTGGCATTACTGACTCCCAAGTTTGTATGGTTTTTTTAACACTGTACGGGCTTGTGCTTGATCGCAATCCACCTGATGGTAAGCGACATAGCGATCTAAAGAGGAGCGCGCTTGCCCAGAAGAAACAGGTTCACTCGTGCCTTGAAAATCGCTATCTTATAGTTTTTTTGGCTTAAAAAAAAGATTTATGAAAATTCCACTGCTATAGTATTACAAAAGAAACTCGGTTAACCGGAGTAATTGTTGTTGATAGGCATTCGGATAATCGAAAGTTTAAAGAAAATCGGGTTTTTTATTTTCCGATGAGAAGCCGACTCGGGCAGGGTGATGCCAGTTCCGTCCGATACGTTCATCATCATCATCCACAGCCGATTCTATCCCACTGCTGGGTATAGGCTTCTCTCCTGTCATGCCATATGTCACGGTCCTGTGCCGATCTAGTCCAGGTTGGACCCGCGACAGCTGTAATGTCGTCGACCCATCTTGCCGCTGGACGACCGACGCTCCTCTTCCCTAGCCTCGGCCACCACTCGGTTACTAGTTTGCTCCACCTGTCATCACGTCGCCTGGCCAAGTGTCCTACCCAACTCCATTTCAAGTTAATAACTGCAGATCTAACATCTCGAACTTTCGTTCGTCGTCGGATCTCAGAATTGCGGATTCCATCTATTAGTTTGATGCCGACACGTTCATGCTTCCTAAAATACGACTGGACAATTATTGGTCCGCAGTCCGGATAATCGTGAATCCGTATAACCGAGGGCCGGATAATCGAGTTTCTACTGTACTTTAATAGTGACGCTGTCTGTTATACTTTTTATCCCGGGTTAATGTGGATAACACAACTAGTACTTTTTAGGAGATTTTATAATACCGGTGTGGCGTCTCTGTCGCACTTCATCGCCCGCTACCAATCAGAACGCTTATCCTGAATCGCGCAAGCGGTATTTACAACGCGCGTTCGACTGGTCCAAGCTACAATGCATGACAGTCGGACGGCCGTCTCCGGACACAACATCTGTCCGGGGGGATATCCCTTTGCTAGATGGAGGCAGACCGTCGTCGCTCCATACCACCTATGTTTGAACCTAGTACCTAGACAATATTAAATCATTCATTCAGTAAGAAATAAAACAAAACATTGTTTCGACATTATTTAATTCGTTTACCAAAACAATAATATTTTTACAAAAATTCTAACATCAATAATATTAAGTAATACAAATCCTATTTTTGCTTCCAGCGTATTTTTAAACTTGTATTAGCATTAAAGCCCTATTTAGCTAAATCTCTACTTAAAATTGAGATTTAAATGTACTTTACAATTAATTTTTTACATTGAAATAAAGTGAATAGAAATATCTTCTGCAAATTAACCTATAAAAAATAAGTTATTTCTAAATGTATATCTATTAGTTTTGATATAGTCTCCTTCTTGGTAAGAGCTAAGTGGACTGCTCTGGTATCGAGTTTTTAAGCCGTCCGAAGACCTCGGACTTGGCTTAACGACTGTTTGTACTATGACTACCAACCAGCCAGAACCTACAATTGAACATGTCATCCGATCCACGGTCGCGCCTAGATGAAAATGACACTTTTTACAACTAAGATAGTGTACAATTTAATCGCATACAATTTACGATATCTGAAACCTAATAATTGATACTATTGTTGATAAATTCTTTGTATGTTTTAAAAAAATAAGACATCTCCAATAAACCCGAGTATTAATTTAAGTGCCGTAAGTTGACTTAAAATCGACACCAGAGCTTAGCTACTCGTTTTTGTCCACGTAAAAAATTCGTAATGACTTTTTAGCAAGGACTATCTCTATTCACTTTATTTCATTCTAGTTACAGTTAATCCATTACAAAGTCTAAAGATCAAATGTGAAGACATGAAAAAAAAACTATTATAAAGAATTAATATAATTTGAGTTGAGAATATTCAATGTAAATAAACTGTGTATAAAAAAAAATCAAGGATCTTATAAGATCCCTTATTTTAAAGGGAAATTCATAAAGCGAAAAAGAAAACAAGTTATTTTTTTATCAATATACTTTTAAGTAATATTGCTAACCATAGAGTAATAAGAGATGGTTGTTTTAATTCCGTATTAAATAATAGTAAACGGAAGTATTTATTGCATTTCTCAATAACTTTATTCTATACAACACCTAACAAAGAATTTACTAAATAAAAAATAATTAGACATAACTAAATAATTGAATCCATATATTTCCAATTATATTTTTTACACTTAAAGCTTTTTACTTATTAAATAAACTCGCTTATAACGAATAAAATTAATTGAATTTGAACTTTAACTTCGAAAAAACATTGTTTTTAAGGCATACTTTGAGTATTATTTATAAGAATCGAAAATAGAAATTGATTATAAAGTGTACATTTTTCAATGTTTCAATTCAAAAAAAAATAATCCAAAGTATATTCTTCTACTAGTTTTTAACTTATAAAGATTGTATAATCAAATTCCAATTAATTATGATATGACTAAACATGTGATGTATAAGGTTAGTATTGCACTTACAATAAATAAATAAAAAAACAACTAACCAAAATATATACTGCTTAGCTTAAAAGAAACACATCGATGTAGCAATGAGCAAAAAATAATACCTACCTGCAGATGTAAAACTTAACCCTCCATTCTAGAAGTCGGGTAAAAACGTCAATTTAAGCTATCTAATACTTGACATATACAAATTTGACAGGTGTCAAAACATCTTAATATAATGCACAGATTTCTCTTTCAAATATCAAAGTTAGAAGAGACATCCGAATTGGGACCAGTGCTTATAATTAATATTTTTATTATCATACATACTTAACCTATACCTATCTTATCAAATGATAAATATATGAAAAAGTAGACGTTATAGGCAAATATTTGCCTAAATTACGCCATCTTGTTTAGGTGTAGACATTTTCCAAAATGGCGCCTAAACTAACTCTTTGAATCACAATGAACAAAGTTTGAAGAAATTGTGAAATAAAAATATACAAAGCTTTTTACACGAAATCATCAAAGAACGGTTTGACTTCGGGCAAAAAAAAACGGTTATTCCCGTTGGTCAAACTTTGTTTTTTTGCCGATGGTCAAACTCTGTACAATTTTTTTCTAACAAAAATGTTTGTTTTGTTTTTGTATTTCTACAGAATCAAAAACAACGAACGCTAGTATATATATATATAACCATAAAAAAATTACTGTATTAAAACTTTCGTAAGGCATATTTGAATAATGTTTGTATAACCGGCTATCACTTACGTTTATTTTGTCGGTATTAGCGGGACATGTTTCAGCACAATCAGTGTGCCATTCTCAAGGGCAGGAACACAGCAAACGTACGCCCGCGATGACGGCTGCGCCCGCACTAAATGCCCAGTAAGTGATAGCCAGTTATACAAACATTATTAAAAAAATTGTCTGTAAACATTTGTTCACTTTTCCTTCTTCTTAATAATTATATTTAGCCAATTCCTAACAACTCTAATCAGATTATTTAACTTTTAAATCACATTTTTTATTTTCGATAACATTTTTCATTACAAGTCTAAGTACCTATTACATACACTACTGAATATATTACAAACAATCCATATTTAATTGTAGAAAAACAAATGTGTGCCAAAAGTCTTAAAAGAAATTGTGCGCATGAAAATAAAAAAATAGAACAAATTCAAACTGCGTTTTGAAAAAAAAAACATTTTTTTACATTTCAAGATTTTCTTACTAATCACAAAATTTGGAGCTTATTTTCTCTAATTTATTTTTCCCATACAAATCTTTATTCCAGGTCGCGTTCGAAAACTAATAAATTTCATTCGGGTGATACTCTTTTTCAGAAAGTTGCATGATTTACTTTACAGCTAGTACATTTGATCGGCAGGGCGCGTAACTCGAGTCTGCGACACTGGCCTTAGATGGAGCATGCCAAGTTTGGAATAACATGCTCTTAAAGAGTCAGTCGGAACACATCGTTAGGTGCTTGGCGACTGATTTTTCCACTTGAGGGTGATTGCTAGCCACTACGAAATGCCCTACTACCAAAACACATGACACTTGCACATAGTTTTAAGCAAACAGACATTAGTTAACCATATAATACTCATTTAACTATGATATACATTTGCCAAATTAGTAATAAATTATATTTTAACTTTTTGCCTCTAGAGAAAACCTCAAAATAAGAATAAAAAATACTTGTTTGTATTTGTAGTATATTATAATATGTATGTCACTACCTGAAGTAGTAGGGCGACTACCCTCAAGTAAGTATGTAGTAAAAAAATCAGTGTTTCACCAACTATCGTGTGTTTCACTACAGTATTAGGATTATATTTTGCAAAATTAATAAAATAATGAACTAATTAATTTTTACACTAATTTCACATTGACATGCAAGCGTATCTCACTCCCGACCGAAATTTACCCGTTACCGAACGCGCCCCGAGAGTATAAAATAATACACTACACTGAGTCACTCGTCCCACCTTCGCACACAATATCACAATAATGCCGCGGCATACTCTACTCTATTCTCGTCTCGATAAGAGATCTATTCGTTTGACTGTTCCTATTCCAATGCTGACATTTCACATCGATGTACTATTCTACGTTAGCTGTATTCGGCAAACGTATTGACTAATACGCGAACATGTAAATACGTTTTTTTTTACAATAAATGGGTTTGCGCTTGATTCAAATTCACCTGATGGTAAGCGACATTATGATCTAAGGTGGAGCGCGCTTACCCAAAAAAAAAACGGGAATAAATAAGCAAGAAATTTTTATACTAATAAAATATGTATAATATTAGCAGACGACCTCGTTGGCGTAAAGGTTACCATGCCGGATTGCTAATCAGAAGGTTCTGGGTACGATTCCCGGCCCGGTCAACATCTTTGTGCTTAACTAAATTTGTTGGCTGTGGGTCTGGGTGTTAAATATGTATTTATATATAATATGTATGTATGTATATGTAGTATATCAGTTGTGTTAGCAACCATAATACGAACTAGAAATGGGTCAGTATGGAGTTAACCAACCGTGTGTGAAATGTGTCCAAAAAAAAACATTTCACACACACTATTTCTAGTTTGTGTTATGGTTGCTAAAACAACTGTTATATTTTATATCGACACATATTTAACACCCAGACCAACCTTGTCATTTCAGTCCCACGTTTTGTTCATCACAAAGGCGTTGGCCGTGCTGGGAATTGAACCCGGGACCCTCTGGTTGGCAGTCCGGCATGGTAACCATTACGCCAACGAGGTCGTTATTCTTGTACATGTATACATATTTTTTTGTATTTGCTATATTCGTCACATTAACGAATAAAACAAATACATTATATAAAATTCTGTCTACACATCAAATTTGTTTGTCAAATATAACCAATAGGTTTTTTTAAAGCGATGTGAAATGCCACCATAAAAGTCTTGACGTTTATTTTATCCAATATAGATGTTTTTAAACATTTTCAAGGTTCATAATTCATTCTATAGTAATTATTTTAAAAAACTTCTTTTTAATACAATAGAAACTCGATTATCCGGCCCTCAGTTATACAGTTTCGCGACTATCCGGACTGCAGACCGATTGTCTAAAGCCGTATTATTGCAAGCATGAACTGTCATCATCCCATCAGCGCCGGCTTCCAAACAAAAATAAAAATAAACTTTTTTCTTCATCATTTCGATTATCCGAATGCCTAACAAAAACAATTAGTTCGGTTAATCGAGTTTCTACTGAATCTTTTTTGAATTTCCTGTACGGCGTTTAACGTTACTTGCCAGCTAAAAGTACAAAACCAGAATAATATTGCCTATGGATACATTTAAACAAACGTCAAAACCTTGACCAAACGACCAGTCAACGTAGGCCCCTAAAAGTCGTTATCGCTGGAGGCGTCGTAGCTCTCGTTAATCTGGTTCTCAGGCGGTTGGTAGCGCAGGCTCGAACTGGACAGCACCGGACCATGGAACGATTGCGAACGGAGCACACTGCTGGAAAATATTAAAAGAAAAATTTGAATTTGGAACAGTTTTTCCTTTGTAGGTGAACTGGCAGCTTGAAACTGCCAGTTAGAAAGACAATTTTAAATTTAGAACAGTTTTTCCTTTGTAGGATTGTAGGTGAATTGGCAGCTTGAAACTGACAGTTTAAAAGACAATTTTAAATTTGGAACAGTTTTTCCTTTGTAGGTGAACTGGCAGCTTGAAACTGCCAGTTTGTATAATAGTTTGAAAGACAATTTTAAATTTGAACAGTTTTTTTGGAAGACTGGCAGTTAATTCAAAAATGTGAAGGGGAATTTTAAATTTTGAACAGTTTTGTTTATAAGTAGTATAGTTTAACTAACTTTTTGGTGTTACGGTTAGTTAAAAGCAAGACGGCGTTGATAAAATTGTATCCAAACTTTTGATAAAATTGACATGATGAACTTTACAGGTTATTTATTATTTGCAAGTCAAATGCAGCAATTTTCTACAATTTTATCAACGGCTATGTTAAAAATGGGATTAATTGGACGAAGATGTATTATGAAGAAAATAAACAATTAGGTTATTGTGAAATAACGATAGGTACTTAGGTACTGTACTTAATTAATCCACCAATATAAAAATGTGATTAACTTTAAGCTAAATTAATATAAGCATAGAAATAAAAATACACGTATATTATAGAAAACTTTAAAATAAAAATGTGTATTTACATATTTATAATATGTACATACATATCTCGTGACGTGACAAAAGGGATGAAAAGCATTAAAAAATCTTGATTTTTCACAAATATCAAATTAAGCATAGTTAATGAAAAACCAATACCAAAAATCTGCTTAAAAACATCGTGAAAAGCTTTGTGAAAAAACACCGAAATCTGGGTGCTAATTTTTAACACCATTTCCAAAGTGTCAAACGAAATGTCAAAAGTGTCAATGTCACTTTGACACCAAACTAACCTCACTCAGATGGCCCCAAGTCACTTCGAGAGCATGCATTTTGGGTCACGCTCTAAAATTTACAAGAAAGAAAACTTATTTTCGTAATTATTAGCAATAAAGTCACTTAATGTTATGTCGGACAAAGGAAAGAACAGAAAAGCTTACAGAAGTAACGTAAAATGTTATTTCTATGTATCTACATCTACATATGGCAAAATAAAATGTTATACATAATATTGATTGTCACTGGTGGCGATTCAGCGGCACACACGACTAAACTAAATTTAAAGAAGTCCCGTCTCTTTTCGTCTTAGGTGGCCAGAAAGAGATGGCACGTTGTGCACCATAGTCAAACCAACTAAAATCACGTCAAATGTAGAAAATATAGGTGACTTTAGTCCGCACCCATTTGTATCACCTCTAAAACTGCCTGCACATTCCATATTTGACGTGATTTTAGTTGTTTTGTCTGTGGTTCAGAACGTGCCGTCTCTTTCTGGCCACCTAAGATGAAAAGAGACGGAGCTTCTTTAAATTTAGTTTAGTCGTGTGTGCCGCTGAGTCGCCACCAGTGTCAATTTATTATTAATTTAACAATCCTGAGTATAATTATCAATATTCTAACTAATCATTATCATCATCCTTAATCCTTCTTACTCCACTGCTGGATATAGGCCTCAATCTGCATGTACTAAAGCAAACTATATGTTTTTGTACACACATGAACAGTGTTGTAATAAATAATTATATATACCTTGTACTATCTATAGATCTTATGAACAATAATTTATAATATTTACTCGTAATCATTAATGGGGATTTTTAGAGTTGTTAACTTTTATTCCCATAAATCCCCTTTAAGAGCATTTTGAGACCCCAATGGGGATTTCTGGACAAAAAACATTGAATAGTATAAAATCCCTATTAAATTAAGGGCATTAATGGGTATTTTCAATCGGGATTATTGAAGTACCCCCGTTTTTATGTGTCCTCAAACATTGTAAAGGCCAAAAATCCCCTTTAATTTGGATTATCATTTTTTTTTTGTTTAATTTGGTTATTGGAACAACCCATTAGGGTGTATGAAATTTCGTAAGGAGCTCTTGGATTTAAATTTAACTCATGTAGCCTTTGCTACATAAGCTAAATATCATCCAAACTTAATGTGAGTAACACCACAGATCGTAGCTCAATAGGGATTTTCAACGGGGATTATTGGAGTAACCCATTTGTAAGTTGTAAAGGCCAAAAATCATCTTTAATGGGTATTATTGGAATAACCCATTTGGATGAAATTTCCTAAGAAGGCAATTTTGGTTTAAAGCTACATCGGCTACTTTAATCCCAAATCAATGCGAGTAACACAGAACGTTGCTAGTAAATCCCACTAACATTATAACGGCGTTTGCATGTATGTTAGCTCTTCACGCTTAAACGGATAAACCAAGTTCGATGATATACAGTATAAAGATAGTTTAAGCTCTGGATTAACACTAAGCTACTTTTTATCCCGGATTAACGCGGGTAGCACAGCTGGTTGCATCTAGTAAATCTATACCAATATTATGAATAGAAAAAAATTGATTATTTGTTTGTTTGTTTGACACGAATAGGCTCCGAAACTACTGGACCGATTTGAAAAATGTTTTCAAATTCAAATTCAAATCAATTTATTGCGAATATGGTATAGTTACAGACATGTATTAGGTCAGAGAAAGAAAGTGCACCATATTCTGCCTAGCGGCGTTATTAATTACTACATTATTAATTATTTAGATTAGTATGTTATAGTCATATATTTATAGTCTCGTATTAATTCCCAAAGAGATGTCCGTTAAAAATTCGTCAATAGCATAATATGATTTGCTTACAAGAAAGTCATTGAGTTCTGTTTTAAAATTATTTAAGTTACAATTGGACCTAATTTTTGCTGGAATCTTATTATAAATGAGTGGAGCAATACCAAACACACTTTTATTTAATGTAACGGTCCTTCTCTGCTGAGTATAAATCGTTCCCTCGCGTTCACCGTTTCACCGTTGGGAAGCTACATTATCCCCGAATAATTATTTTATAGCCCGTGCGAAGCCAGGGCTGGCTGCTAATAAATAATAAAGGAGACATTCACCTGGCAGTCTTAGGAGCCTGCTTAGTATTAGTCTTCCCTAATGCAGCCGCCTTACGCGGGTCGTACGACGCTCTGCGTTTCCACTTTTCTAACTCTTGCTTCTTTTGCTCTGGAATAAATGAAAATTAGATCTCATTTAAATTAAAAAGTTACAAAAAACGTTTGATAGCGGTTGATCGATAAAACCATTTTGATACCGATATTGGCTTTTGAATGCTGATATTGCAATTTGAGTGTTGATGTTGGCATTTGAATGCTGATATTGCAATTTGAATGTTGATGTTGGCACTTGAATGCTAATATTGCAATTTGAATGTTGATGTTGGCATTTGAATGCTAATATTGCAAGTTTAATGTTGATGTTGGCATTTGAATGCTGATATTGCAAGTTTAATGCTGATGTTGGCATTTGAATGCTGATATTGCAAGTTTAATGCTGATGTTGCAATTTTCATGCTGACACTGCAATTTTAATGCTGATGTTGCTCAGGTCTCTTCTCAAAAAGTTCCTTTGTTTGGATTTGTCAAGGTGTCACTTATTTACGTATCTCATGAACCGTAACTAGACAGTTCTAATTTTCGAAATGTATGTATTGCTTTGCCGTATAAAAACAATTTTGCTAAAATCTAGACGATCCTAAGCCCATATTTAAAAAATAATAATAGTTCCCAATTAAGAACTAATTCCTTTACCAACGTACCTAATTCTATATGTTGTTTGCTAGGTTTGTTCGACGTATTCAAAACCCCCACATAGGTCTTGCTCGGGTCTCTCCTTAGGAAGTTTTTGGGACTCGACTCGTTCTTGTATTTGGATATGTCTAGATATCTCGGCTGGATCTCCTTCTTAGCTGCTATGGATGTGGTGGACGAAGACATTGAGAAGTCTCCGCTGTACCTGCAATTATATGGATTCAAAGTCAAAGGCAATATCTTAGACAAAGACAAAGTCATAGGCAAAGACAAAGTCAACTACAAATTCAAATGCCAAGTCAAAGACAAATCTCAAAGTCAAAGATCTTAGACAAAGACTAAGTCAATGTCCAAGCCAAAGTCAACGACGAATTCAAATGCAAAGTCAAAGAAAAATCTAAGACAAAGTCAAAATCAAGGACACAAACAAAGGCAAATAAAAAGACAAAGTCAAAGACTAATTCGGAGTCAAAGTGAGTCTAATTTTTTGTCAAAGACTAAGTCAAAGTCAGAGTAAATGTAAGTTGAATTTAAAGTCAAAGATAAAGTCATAGTCTATTATATTAATAAGTCTATGATACGAAGAAAATAAAACCTAGTAGGTACCTATGTGCGTGCGGCGCCCTCCTAGTGACGGCCGCGCTCTCCGAGTCGCTAGCCGAGTCGCTGGCTCTAGTGTTATCCCGGCTGTAGGTGGAGGAGGCGAGCGGGCTGGACCCGTTGGTTGTTGACGCCGTGTCACTGTCCAGGATGAATGTGCGACGCTTGTCTATTGCGTCCTGGAACAAAGTGATTAAATCCAAATACAAATACAAATCATTTATTGATAACACCAAAGTTACAAGTCAAATCATTATCATCATCAGCCAAAAAGCAATTTACCACTGACGGCTAAGCAAGCTCCCTTCAAGAAAGAAGGAAGACAAATAAACAATGAAAATCTTTAAAATTAAGACTAATTAAGATTAATTAGAAAAAATTAAGACCTCCTTGGCGTAGCGGGATAAAAAATTATTAAATTACTAAAATGGCCATAAAAAATAGAATTTGATGATAAAAAATTAGGGTTTTATTTAATTCCACATTATAAAAAAATAAAAGCAAAAATTTACGTCATAATATTTAAAAATTTAGGGTGAACCCTTATTACTTAGGGGTATGGAAAAAAGATACTAGCCGATGCTCAGTCCTACAGAATACGCATATAAATTTTGGTAAATATCGGTCAAGCCGTTTTGGAGGAGTACGGTAACCAACATTGTGACATGGAAATTTTATATATTAGAAGATATATATATATATTATTATTATTATCTTTATGTATATCTCACCTGTTTAGGTAGAAAAGCAATGTTCTCCTTAGTGGGCGTGATGTCATCCACTAAGTATGTCTTCCGTTTGTCCTCGTTAGAACGACGCTTTTTCTCTACGGGACTTGGGGTCTGAAAGTTAATACGAAATGTAAGTTACTGGCTGGGATTGAAACCCACGACCTACGAGACGTTAGGCGGCCAAAAGCCCCTGCTGGGCTGCCATCGCTTCAAAAATTCATAAACAATTAGAAATCTTCGCCTAAATTTTATAGTGTTTATAAAATTCAACATAGCCACCTATCTTGAATTTTAAAAACTAATGTGTAATGTATCCTATAAGTTACGTTACATTGTTAGAGAGAAAATGAGAAAGAGAGGGTGAGAGAGACAGAGAGTGTATGAGTGTGAGAGAGACAGAAAGAGTGTGTGTGTGTGAAGAAAAATAAATAGAGTGAGAGAGCTTCAGAGAGAGACAGAGAGAGGGCTTGAGAGAGAGGGAGAAAGAAAGAGCAAGAGAGTGAGAGAGAGACAGCGAGAGAGAGCAAGAGAGAGTGAGAGACAGAAGTGTGTCTTCTTCTTCTTCTCCTTTACCATTTCCCACTAGGTGGGGTCGGCACAGCCAGTGAGAAACAGAAGTGTGTATTTTTATTTATTTACTAGCTGACCCGTCAAACGTTGTTTTGCCTTAATAATTATTTCTAAATATACAGTAGCCGATTCTCAGACCTACTGAATACGCATATAAAATTTGGATAAAATCGGTCAACCCGATTCGGAGGAGTACGGTAACAAACACTGTGACACGGAAATTTTATATATAAGATTACCTGATAGTTAAATCGCAGCTGGTTTCCCCTGCGGTAGAGGATCTCGCTACAGGTGGAGGAGATCATGGGGTCGGGCGGCAGCGCGGGCTCCTCCTCCGGCTCGGAGGAGGTGTAGCAGGGGGAGCGGGGAGCCTCCGCCGCCATGCCGCTCGTGTGGAACGACTGCGAGCGGTGCACCGGGGACGAGTGGCTGCGAGGAACAACAGTTTGATGTTACGAGTATTGCAAATACAAATATCAAAGTCAATCATTTATTGCAGAAATTAAATGTTATGTAACAATCTTTGCTTAAAAATAAAATAAATAAATAAAAATAAAAATAGCCTTTATTACCCAGAATTAGTACTAATACATTACAGTTTTTTGTAACATACAATTTATCATAAAATACAATGTCTAAAAAAAAGCATGTCAAGGTTATTGAGATTATTATTATGTCAAATTATTAAGTATGTCCAATATGTCACATTTTTTTACTATATATTTACATGTACAAATTTCTAGCATTTTATTGCGCGTCATCTGGGATCGTCCAGCGTTGGACGAAGGCCTCCTCCAACTCTTGCCACGTGTGTCTTGATTGGGCGGATCTCGTCCACAGTTTCCCTGCTGTACCTTCTATATCGTCTCTCCACCTTCTATTAGGTCTTCCGCGTTATATAATATTATACAATCTTTGCTTAGATAACACTTAATATACCCATGGTCAGGGTGTAGCAATATAGGTTTGGAGAGGGCCGATTTATACAATACACATTAGTTATTATAAAATTCTGAGTTTATGTCATTTAAATTATTGTCATTAATATATTCTTTTACGTCATAATAACATTTAAATAATAATAGATTTTTAAGATATTTTTCGAATGTATTATCATTTTCTATATTTTTTAATCTATCAGGTAGTTTATTAAATATTTTAATCGCCATAGCGTTTGGGCCCGAACTTTGAATTTCTAAACGGGATTTTTGTATTAAATTAATTATATTAATTTTGTAAAAAATATTTGCATATCTAGGCCTGAGCTATCCACTTGTATGTGACGACTCCCGCTCCGGATCTTTCCTGGTGCAATGGATAGCGATTGCCATTCAGCGCGGGAACGCTGCTAGTCTGATGGGCACCTTTGCACCGGGAACTATTAGAGGCGGGTTCTTTAGTTAGAATTAAGTAATTTATAATATACTAGCTGACCCGGCAAACGTTGTTTTGCCTTAATAATTATTTCTAAATATACAGTAGCCGATTCTCAGGCCTACTGAATACGCATATAAAATTTGGAAAAAATCGGTTAAGCCGTTTCGGAGGAGTACGGTAACAAACACTGTGACACGGAAATTTTATATATAAGATTTAATTTAATTTTGACATTTCATTTGTATATTGTGACATGTATATCTTGTACTTTTTTTTAAATAAAATTATTACAATTTTTGGAATTTGAAATTAAATCAACAAATAAAATGATAAAATTTCTTGTATGTTGAAACACCGGCTCCCGGTATAAACACATTTTCGCCGCAACTGTTGACATATACCGGGAGCCAGTGTGGGTAAAACTAATACTTGGAACTTGGACTTTTTTTCAACAGATAATACAAAATGGGCTAATGCCATTCAACATACGAACGGTTATTCATTATGAATGAGTGACTGATTATTATTATAGGCACTTCCTAAGTGGTGTTTGTTAAATGGTTAAAAAAGTTTTTAGGGTACCGAATCATCTATAGTTAAATAAGATAAATTTGTTGCTCAAATGCTAATATTGTATTAATTATTGTTTATTAAATGTAATTTGTGTTATATGTACATATATGTGTATAAAATAAACGAATTATTAGTAACTATAATCTATCATTCCAATTATTTTATTACAAATAGTTATCTATATTTTTAATTTGATGTGTTTTGTGGCCCCATGATTGACCATAGTTACCAATTCTGAGAAGTAAATTGTAGTAGAGAGTTTGAAATAAATGTTTTTTAGGGTTCCGTACCTATAAGTTAAAAACGGGACCCTATTGCTAAGACTCCGCTGTCTGTCTGTCTCCAGGCTGTATCTCAGAAACTGTAATAGTTAGAAAGCTGAAACTTTCACAAAATATGTATTTCTTATTGTTTAAGCTATTAAATTTTACTTTGTAGTATTACTTAGCATTACATTTGTTTCTTTTTATTCCAAAGGAGGAGCCTGGATCGTACAACACAGGTCACCCTACAGTGTGGTCTAGTGCACACCAAATTCCACAATACTATGTAAACATTTACTACTGGACTTTAAATGTCTCTCTCTATATTTGGTGTCAAATGTAAAAATACCTTAGCTTATGATCAATAAAAAATGTTATCTCTTATTAATAATCGTTGGCGTAATGGTTAGAATACCGGACTGCCAAGCAGAGGGTCCCGGGTTCGATTCCCGGCACGCCCAGCATCCTTGTGATGAACTAAATTTGTTGGCTGTCGGTGTGGTTGTTAAATATGTACAAAGTATTAGTGTATTTATTTATGTACATGTAGTATATCAGTTGTGTTAGCAACCATAATACAAATTAGAAATGGTTGAATATAGGGGCTAACCAGCCGTGAGTGAAATGTGTAAAAAATAATTGGCCAAGTGTGAGTTCAACTCGCGCATAAAAGGTTCCATACCATTATTGTATGGGAGCACCACTGAAATGATTATTTTATTTAAATTTTATAATTTGATAGGTATATTTATATTTATTTTCTGAAAATTTTAAGTGTCTAGCAGCTACCGTTATTGATATATAGCAAAAAAAAAAAAAAAAACACGTTTATTGTATGAAGACCCCCTTAATATATATTTTTTCTTTTATGTTTAGTATTTTTGTTATAGCGGCACGGGAAATACATATCTTATGAAAATTTCAGCTTTCTGAGATACAGCCTGAAGACAGACAGACTGACAGCGGAGACTTAGTAATAGGGTCCCCTTTTTACCTTTCTTCTACTATTACTAACTGTTATTGGTAAAATTTAAGTATGAACCTGGGCGAACTAAGGTCGTCCTTGTTACAATCTTGACGTTTCGCCTGCTGTCTCTTTCTGCCCTCCTGCGCAGCCTTCATGGGATCGTACGAGGAGCGCTTTTTCCAATTGGCTAACTCTATCTCCTTCGTAGCCAGCGCTGATGATGACCGGTGCTGGCTGGGCTTCTTCGGACCTGAAATAATTCGGGAAATCAAATACAGTGTAAACTCCATGTTACGTCACTCGACTTAACGACGAACTCTCTAATGCGTCGAAATCAATTGGCTTTAGTTGGTTAAGCTTGTATTCCATACAATGATACATTCTCTCCATTTAATGACCACTCTCTATAGAGCCTTAAAATGCACAGCTCCTTCAGTGTCGTTATATAGAGTTTACACTGTATTTGTAACACGGAAAAAATTGTAAATTGCGTGGCGAAAAAAACACGTTTAAGTTCAGTGTTTGTCAGCAACGGAAACTAAAATACACAATGCGTGAAAGTTTCAGTGTTCTAGCTATCACGGTGTCTGAGATACAGCCTGGAGACTGTAACGTGGTACGATACTTACCAACTGCATCCCTTATTATTCCACTGGAAATAGTAAATACATCGTAAATTTGTGTCCGGCATTTCCGACTGGAGTTTTGACCACAGTCGCGGACACTGCATGTTATTGATGCGTGGGAGTTTCGTTTCTATAAACTGAATCATTCCACTATCATATTCTGATTAGAACACTATTTCCACTATCGTATTTTGCTTAGAATATTGTTAGAATAAAGAAATATAACATGTAACGTTTTCATTGTTTTAATTTTTCTGAGATTTGACAGTGTCAAGGAAATTCTGACACTGACAGATAAAATGAAGAGATGACGTGCGTAGGTTCATATTGCTTTGTAAAACGATCGATTCTCTGCGGAGAAATCGATAAAATTATTTTTAAGGGTCGTTACAATGAGAACGTATGTAGGTTAGAAAAGAAAAAAAAGAGATCTTGTCAATGGCGTAAAATATTCCACCATCTCCGTTCTACTACAGAACGAGCAGAGAGTCAGTGAAGAGACACCGATACAGAGTTGAAGTTACAATGTTTCGCACAAAACGCTTTGCGTCGTGGTAGTGGAACGGAGATGGAGGAATTAAGTTGTGCAATTCCAACGCACACTCTGCGAAATGTGTCCGATAGAACACTGATAGACTGGTAACCTTGCATCGGTGTTCCAGTCTTTTTAGTTTGGCTTTGGTCACGCAAAAATTGCCGATGTGCTTCCTGGCTCCCCTCTCAATAGACTCCAACGCCTCCAGCTGGTACCTCGCAGAACCATCCCAAAGGTGCGAACAGTACTCCATGCACGACCGACCTTGAGCTTTATATAAAGTGAGCAACTGTTCCGGCTTGAAGTACCGACGCACCTTCGAGAGGATACCCAGCTTTTTGGCAGCCAATTGAGCTTTGGACTCAATATAGGAGCAAAAATTGAGAGACGAAGTTAATGTCAATGTCACTTACCATCAGGTGAATTGTGGTCAAGCGATACCTATTTAGAGTAAAAAAAAAATAAAGGTTAAAGTGACGATGAGCTTCCTAACTCGCCTCTCAGTAGACTAAAAAATTAAGAGACGAGGTTAATGTCAATGTCACTTACCATCAGGTGAATTGTGGTCAAGCGATACCTATTTAGAGTAAAAAAAATAAAGGTTAAAGTGACGATGAGCTTCCTAACTCGCCTCTCAGTAGACTAAAAAATTGAGAGACGAGGTTAATGTCAATGTCACTTACCATCAGGTGAATTGTGGTCAAGCGATACCTATTTAGAGTAAAAAAAAAATAGTTGCCTATAAAGTCGGTTTTACGGGCGAAGATTTTACGTGACAACGTCTGCCGCGTGCTGCGCGCGCGGCAGACCGATCATAGTTGAGTGGGAGAGAGACGCAAGGCATTCGGCGGGCCTCTCTCTCGTTCGGTGACTCATCGTAACGTTACCGGGCGTTACACTTTTTCATAAGTGACTCCCAGCCGCAACCTAATTTAAGACGTTGTCACGTCAAAAAATAAAGGTTAAAGTGACGATGAGCTTCCTAAGTCGCCTCTCAATAGACTAACACAGTAATAAGTACTGAATACCTTTGTCGAGAGGCCTAGGCTGAGCCTCCCTGGTGGAGCTCCTGGACTTGGTGAGCCTGCTGATGACGGGCTGCCGCGAGGGCTCCGCCCCCCGCCGGCTCACGTGGCCTGACCTCTCGTCCCGAGACTGCGGGGGCTCCGACATCCGCGACGGAGCTGGCTTCGTTACACGTACAGAGTTCCTCACCAAACCTGATACATAGAGACAGGGAAATAATATAACATGTGACTAATTAGAATTGTTAAAGCGACATCAATTAAAAAATTCAACATCAATTGGGAAGTACATTAAAAGTGAGGTAACAAACAATAAAATAATATAATTGGCCAAGTGTGAGTCGGACTCGGCATGGAGGGTTTCGTACCATTATCATAATAATATGCCGAAAAAACACGATTTTTTTCTAGGAAACCGCCCTTAACTTTGAAACTCATTTTTAAATTTAACACATAATCATATATTCTGTAAATATTTCAAGACTCTACTAAGTGTCGTTGTAAAGATCGAGTAATTTTAGTATTTGTTGTCATAGCGGCACGGGCAATAAATACGTAACTTGTGAATATTTCGGCTTTCAAGCTATTACGGTTTCTGAGATACAGCCTGGAGACAGACAGACAGCGGAGGCTTAGTAATAGGGTTCTAATTTCGTTTTTACTCTTTAGGTACGGAACCGGAGTTTTGTAATTTAAAAATAAGCTCGATAAGATCTGTACAACATCGGCGACATATTTATAGAATTCTTAAAAAAACTTGATATTGCTCCGAATCTTTTTATAAGCCCTACATAATATTGTTGTTTAATTTTACAATTACAAGTTTTCATATGACATTTCTAACAGCATACACAACAGTAACAAACAAATACATTTAAAACTTAGTCAGATTGACAGTAATGGGTTAAACATAAGTAAATTAGCTATGTCGTAAAAAACTGTTTTAATTTTATTTTTTTCCGCCGACCTCCCTGAAATCCCCTTACACCGTATATCTACCTCTAATTACACATACCTGGTCCAAACTTCCTCTGCATCTCCGGCGTGTTGGGGCAACGGGGCGAATTCGCCGGCGCAATGGATTTGAGATCTGGCGAACTGATCCTACCCCTGTTCCCCTGCCTCTTATACCTCTCTGACTCGTACACCTCATGTTCCGACTCATCCGAATACCTATGGTCCTGTCCACTAGGTCTTCTCGTCAACCGACTGTCAATATAGTTATTATTCTTATTCACAGTGTTAAAAGAACTGGAGCGTTTTATCGACGATCCAAAGGCAACGTTCTTGTAAGTCTTGCTGTCACTTAAGACCCTCTGGTGTTTCCTGTCGCCCTGGTAACGCGTTTGGTCGATGCTGTACGCGTCTAAGGCGTTGTTCTTCAGCACTGTCTTGAGACAGACGGCTGTGTTCGCGTTGTGAAGATCAGATGTTAACGGATCTGTGTTTCGGCCGTCGAACGATTTGTGCCGCGTGTGGGTCTTTCTGTGCGGTGACAGAATTGCGTTCACATCGTAAGGGGGACGGTTCGAGAGGGTTTTGTCATCGGAACTGTTGCTGTGGCCACGGTCTGATGATGGACTGTTCATATTCGAGTCGCGACTTCTTCTTTCCGCATCTAAAGACCTGGACGCAGTGTTAAGAAGCAGTTTTGTACTTTCCGGCAGTTTTGAGGATCCGGTGATGACGTAGTGGCCGGGACTTCGAAGTGGACTGCTGTCTGTAGAGGTCTCTTTCCGTCTCAGGCGGTAGTTTAACGAGTTAGAGCGGGACAGAGTAGAGACGGGGAGGCGGGAGACCGCGGTTTTCTCGCTGATGAGACTGGAAGTGAGCTGGGAAGGGACTCCGGTGAAGTTGTTGGTGCGGGAAGACTGGAGCTTCGCTTGGAGGTTGGTGATGGCGTTCTGCGTCTTCTGGAGGTAAGTCTCCGTGTCTTGGGGTGGGATGAGATCCTGGAAAGAAGGAAAATATCTGTTTAGTCATTTTATTTCGAAAATGTTTCTTTACAATTAGCGTTCATCCTAAAAAAACTAATTTACAATTCTGTGAACTTTTTCATCTTTGTTAGTCAATCTGGAAATATGTAGCAGTAATGTTTTTTTTAAATATCCTAAGATTGTCATAACAAAAAACCATGGAAATACCTCCGTATAAATGTTATGCATTCAACACTTATCAAGCATTAATCAGTGCCTATATATACCTCACTGTTCCTCAGCCTTCTCCCATGACCTGTATAACTATACTAGACTAATAGTATTCTGATCCATGTCTATATTCATAAAAGTAGAAAAAGAAAGGCTGAGAAAAAAAAATGTGTATATTTTTTTTATCGAAAACTTCTTATTCTTGTCTCTCCTTTCTTAAACTGTAACTAAAGTTGTAACTTAAAACAGTTTTTTATTGCAATTTGATATAATATATTTCCATTTAAATGTGAAATATAATTTAAAATTCTATGTGTCATTCTATGTATTAATTATGACGATGCTATAGCAGATAACTTAAACATGTTTTGTTTATATAGATACTAACTAGCTGACCCGGCAAACGTTGTTTACCTTAATAAAAAAAAATCTAAATATACAGTAGCCGATTCTCAGACCTACTGAATACGCATATAAAATTTGGAAAGAATCGGTCAAGCCGTTTCGGAGGAGTACGGTAACAAACACTGTGACACGGAAATTTTATATATATATAATGAAAAAAAAATGTGTTTTGTGATGTCTCTAAGTGCATATTTATGTCAAAAGAGAAATAAATAATCTATCTATCCATACTAATAAACAATTTTAATAAATCAATATACAATTGATATTAAAAATTATAAATGTCAAAAACATTAATGTTTGGACAACCCACTTGTTTTTATTGAGTATTTATAAAAAAAAACTGGAATTTCAACTAAAACACGACAAAATCAAAACCAGACCTATTTCAAAGAGCAGGAAATCTTATAAACACAATCAGTAGGTAATTTAATGTACGTATTGTTAGTACACGGCCGCAGTTAACTCGCGGATAAGATTACTGTACTATTGTTCTGTAATGTAAGGAGATAAGATAACAGTTATATGGAGCTTGTAAAGTTAATTAGTATGACACGATTTTCTTAGAGAAAACTTGCGAGCTTTAGCTTCCTATTTAGGCAATAGAACTGTTTAGTGCTTATTTTAACCTCGACGACCTCGTTGGCGTTATGGTTACAATGCCGAACTGCCAACCAGTGGGTCTGGAAATCGATTCGCGGCACATCGAACATCTTGGTGGTGAAATAAACTTTTTGGTTGTCAAATTTTTTTCTCAAAAGATCGTCTACAATATTGATCTGAGATAAGTTTATAGAAAAATGTACGACTATAAAGAAGTAATTAGGAAACATTTTTGAGTGTTCACACTTTTTTGCAATTTTTTTTTTTAATTTGGGGCAAAATGTTACAAGAATACATTTGTAGGAAAACTAATTTGCTACAAATTATGTCGTGACGATATTTTTGTAAGATTCATAGTTTCCGAGATATCGCGATATTTTAACCCCTTATTCCAAGGCCGGAGGACTGGCGACCCCGCAAACTTGAGGTTAAGCTTCTACTGACCCGAACACATGTCCTAACAATAAAATGGGTCTTCTAACAAATGCTATGTTACATTTTAAAGGCCAATTGCACTCAAAAATTCAATGGACTAACTGTGGGTAGTAGTAGTAGTCGGAAAGAAGCTAGCAAGTCTTGAAAACCGACCAGTCGGCCTTATAACATCCCTTCCTTGTGAAAATTATAAAAATACGTACGCAACTATTTGACTCCATATTCCTCGTGCATACCGCCATAGAGAAATAATTTAAACACCATTTCTTCGTTTTTTTTTTCATAAAACAACTGCACTCCGACCACTCAATCTACTATCATCAAATCACTATGCGACTAAAGCGCGTTGACGGCAGCTAAGCTACGCTCGATTTGTAGCTCCATCTAAGTTTAAGTTTAATCGGTAATTATGACAAACTTCCGCGCCACGCTTTATTATATGAGAATTAGAAATCCTCTCTAGTATACTGATCCCTGGTACTGCTAAAGAATGGATGGTTTGATTCCTACTGTGTTTCCTCAAAAAGGTTTACTATATATCGTGTGTAACGCTATCATAAAGACTCGGTTACGGTATCAAGCAGATTAATATCTCAATCGGACTTCCACGCGGATACCTGATTGGTCACGCATCTTACTGCACTATGGAGTGTGTTACGTCACTAATATTACAGCTTTAGGCTTTAGATCGGCTTTAAGAAGATTCGAGAACAACGGACGAAAAATTTCAAGTAATTATTTTAAGGGATGGGAGAAAACGTGCATTTTTGGAAAATCGAATTAAATACTGCGTAAATGATAGGGCTAAGATTTATTAAGTTTTAATATCTTTAACTCGGTCTAATTATTTAATTAAGAGTTAAAATCATAAGAGTTCCAAAACAATATTACGCTAAACTCGTTCGAAAGATTATTTTTTTGAAAAAACAAACCTAATGTAAAAAATGTTTTTTTTTTTTTCAAAAAATATTAATGAAGTGAAATTGAAATTAATCTTACTTTGTTTCTTCATCTAGAATAGTTAGCTTTTAATTTCAATATTGATAAAAGTAGATTTTCAAAGAATTTATTTCGTGAAATCCTAGTGCTGTGCTCCAGGCGCTTCGCTCATATATGTATGGCACGGCAGAACTCAGTACAACATCGCCTTAGACAGTTTTTCAAGTTCTGTGCGAGAAGCTCAAACAAAAAAAACTATTATTATATAAATGTTATTACGACGTACAAGAATATATTTATGATAAAAAAAATTAAATGACGTAAACTTAGAAAAAATAATTAAAACTAATGTATATAATATAAATCGGCTCGCTCCAAACCTAAATTGCAACACCCTAAGGGGGTACGTAAAGTGTTATTTAAACATAGATTTTGTTACATAACATTTAATTATGCAATAAATGTTTGACTTTGACTTTGAAAAATATGACAGATTCTTTGATACATAAACAATATTTTTTTTGCTATGGTATTATATGTATAATAACATAGCGAAAAAATGCACACAGAGCTCTCAGAGGTGATGTATTATATAGAATTCGCAAATCGCAAACATCTGGTGTAATTCTCGACGGTTCTTGCGAACTGAGAGTGACCTACATTGCGCTATTTTAGGATTTTCAGATTCGCCGCAGATTATTATTTACGCAGAGACTAAGATAATAGACTTTGATATTTTAGAATTCAGACTTAAGGCGGACAAACTAGACGAGCGGTCGGACAAGTCGAAACTACAAGGCTTTCTTTGTAGGATTACGGAACTCTAAAAAAAGTCGTGATTTTATTATTTCTGCGAACTACAAAAGTTGTAATTACTATCAGTTTAAGTAAAACACAAAATGTATAAATAACTTGTTCTATATAAAGTATTATGTACTTAATTTTAAGTAGTCTTATCCATGCTCTATTAACTAAGCACAGAGTGCACATTTCTGGTTCTACAATAATTGAAAAAACAACATTATATAGATGACCTAAAATTAAAAAAATCAAATGAATTAACAGGGTTGCTCATCTCCAGTAAATAATTGCAATGCCTTATGGGTAATTATGTAACTGTAAAGTGACATAATATTGCAATAAATTGTTCGACTTTGACTTAAAGCTACAATCTTCTTATTTTCTTATCTTATATATAAAATTTCCGTGTCACAGTGTTTGTTACCGTACTTCTTCGAAACGGCTTGACCGATTTTTTTCAAATTTTATATGCGTATTCAGTAGGTCTGAGAATCGGCTACTGTATATTTAGATTTTTTACTAAGGCAAAACAACGTTTGCGGGGTCAGCTAGTAATATATAAAATTTCCATGTCACAATGTTAGATACCGTACTCTTCCGAAACAGCTTGACCGATTTTCACCAAATTTTATATGCATTATATCGTCCGGGAATCGGATATTATCTATTTTCCATACCCGATTCTCAGACCTACTGAATACGCATATAAAATTTGGTAAAAATCGGTCAAACCGTTTCGGAGGAGTGCGGTAACTAATATTGTGAAATTGAAATTTTATATATAAGAAGAAGATGAGATAAGTACCTATCGGAGGATGAAGTGGAGTAGTCTATTCTAAAACTAAGCTCAACCTGAATATTCCGGGAACTTATATCTCTGGTGATTTCTAATCTTACCCTAAAATATAGGTGCAGATGGGTCAAGTACTTCAGTCAGGTATTACGCCCGGAATTTACTGTTTCAATGCTTTGTCTTTTATTCAGATCAGCCTACGACCGATATCTTTAATTGCATGGACTACTTCAGATTTGTTTTGTATTCTACAAATTTAAATACAGTGTAAGCTCCATGTAACGTCACTCGATTTAACGACAAACTCTCCGAAATCAATTGGCTTTAGTTGGTTTAGCTTGTATTCCATACAATTATACATTCTCTGCATTTAATGACCACTCTCTATAACGCCATAAAATGCACAGTTCCTTCAGTGTCGCTATATAGAGTTTACACTGTGCTAATGCTTTAATTGTGTTTTCGAAACTTAATTGTATTTTTTTATTTGCATTGTACCCTAACAGTTATTCTGTAGTTATATCGAAGCTGGTAGAAAAAATACAACTTTAATATTTTTTCATAACAAAGCCTAAAGTTTCAATTAGAACTAAACAAGTCAAGTGTAAATTAAATTTATAATTAACTCCCTTTGATCGTATCTTTCATACAGCTAGCTGTATAAATTTCAACAACCAAGGTATCGTTATTAGCAAACCGTCCTAAGTATAAGTATTTAATATTTATTTATTTTATTTATTTAATAAGGTACACAAAACAGAATACAACCTTAAATGACTAAACATTTATACATACATTATGTCGTTCTATCCTTATCAAATGTGTACACATCATGATCTAAGTAAATATTTACATAAAATACAAAAAATATTAGTAAGTACCTATACTAAATTTACCAACAAATTATTTTCAAGCACAATATATCTTATCCCTTTCAAATGACTCCCCCGTTGCAACACAATGTATAATGTAATACAATTTTTATACATTATGTCACAACAAAAGAATCATTTAAAAGGGATAAGATTTTACGTTTAAATTTAGGTAAGTAATGCGGCATGTAGGAAAAAATAAATAAAAAAACAACACAATCTTGAACATAAGCACCAATTACAAAACGCATTTAGCTTCGAAACGTGACATAGATAAAACCATTTATTTTAATAGCACATTGTACGTTTTCTTTCTTATAAGTCGGCTAAAATATGACATTCTAGCAAAACTTAAGAAACTGTTCTAAAGTTTTGTAATCACTACTGTAGCTACTGTACTATACTGTGTTCTTGAAAGGGATCCAGAGGCAAAATTTTCAATTTAAAGTAGTTTTACAAATCGTTAGCAGTCAAAGGATTTGTTAAATCATTGGCACGTACTTCAGCAAAAATATTTTTTAAGTTAGTAGCAATACCAAAAAACATTTGATAGTTCTAATTTAAAACTTACAAATTGTTTTCTTTTTTAATCGAGTTATTCGTTATCCCTCACTTCTTCTTCCTCGCCTTATCAGTCAGCAGCTAATTTTCTACTTCCACTCTCCTCTATCAGCCGTCATCTCTACACTCACTCCTTTCTTTCTCATGTCCTCATTCACACACTCCACCCATGTCTTCTTCCACTCTCGTCTATCAGCCGTCGTCTCTACACTCACTCCTTTCTTTCTCATGAACTCATTCACACACTCCATCCATGTCTTCTTCCACTCTCCTCTATCAGCCGTCGTCTCTACACTCACTCCTTTCTCTCTCATGTCCTCATTCACACACTCCACCCATGTCTTCTTCCACTCTCCTCTATCAGCCGTCGTCTCTACACTCACTCTTTTCTTTGTCATGTCCTCATTCACACACTCCATCCACGTCTATTCTGTCGGTCTCTTGCCTATATCACACTATTACATAAAAAAAAACTTATATAAAAATATCTAAAATAGTGTGTTGGTATCAAATCTAGGTCCAGTGCATTCCACAACGTAACGCTTTCACTTTTTAAACGCATTTAGTAATTGTACCATCTTGTACGAGGCTGTTAGTTAGGCTCTGCGCAATGAAAGGCTTAAATTAGAAATGGTTTAGTATGGAGCTAAGCAGCCGTGTGTGAAATTTGCCCTAATAATTATTTATTTATTTCATTTAAATGTTATGATCAAGAAAAATATTTAATATAGTAATAATTTGACGACCTCGTTGGCATAATGGTCACCACACCGAACTGCCAATCGGAGGATCCCGGGTTTATTTCCCGGTACAGCCAAAATCTTTGTGCTGAACTAAATTTGTTTGCTGTCAGTTTGGGTGCCATTTTGACCAGCTTATGTTGAACCACTTTATCCCGTGCCATTAATGAATAAATGGTTCGGTCACCCATCCAACCACTGACTGCAAGCACAGCGGCAGCTTATGTTTACAGTTAGAAGGCATTACTATCTGGCGCAAATGACCACCGACTGCGATTAAGGCTCTATACTTTCAAAGCCTTGACGACACTTGCTACTGTGCCACAAGTTTTGGTTAACACGGTCACTTAAGGCGCTATGGCAGCAAAATAGCATATTTTTGCAAAATCCTATAAAATCCTACGTTAATAGATAGATCCTACAGTGTTTTCAGTTTTATTATTTTTAACTCGGTGTTAAGAATCGTTAGAATTCCAAAATACGATTACGTGAAATTCGCTCAATACTTTTAAGATATACTAGCAAACCCGGCGAACTCCGTTTCGCCACAAAGTAGAAATTTTCCCAGAATTTTGTTTGTTACAAACCTCACGGTGCCCGAGACCTTTCCAACGAATGCTGTACCGTGGAAATCCACGAACCGATTTCCTTTCGTTCTGGAGTTAGCGTCAGGAAGGAAAACCCGACTTATTTTTATATATTAGACTAGCTAACCCGGCAAACGTTATTTTGCCTTATAAATTATTTCTATTAATTAAAAAAAGAGGTGGTATATGGTAAATAAATAGTAGCCGATTTTCAGAACACGCATATAAAATTTGGTAAATATCGGTCAAGCCGTTTCGGAGGAGTACGGTAACTAACATTGTGACATGGACATTTTATATATTACAAGAAGATGACCACGCGTGTTGTAAGGGTCTAAATTTTTAAAGCTTTGAAGACACAGGCTATCAGCCAGTTTAGTTAACACGGTCTCTTCATGGTTCGTTTACCATGGATTTGGTAGAGGGCGCGTGTGACTTGACATATTAGATCAATAGCCACTAATACGTTAATTTAATTTAACAAAAAAAAATTAGAAACCCCCAGACACTCTATTTTGGTGTCAGCTATTATATAGACAAGTCTTTATAAAGTTTCACACAGCATATATGTAAGCTTTGTTTATGGTATGTTGAAGGATGACACTGCATACGAGCAGGACAGCCAAAATGTCAAAGTCAAATCAAATGGATGTCATGTCAAAAGGATTAATGAAAATTTAAAAAGTAAACTGAATTGAGGCGATACAGAGTTGATCTACGAATAAATGGAAGTAAAAACCTTTAATTGTCGATTTTTCTGTTTTAGGTTTGTACATTGTACGTTTAAATATCAAGTTTTCATTCAATTGTAATATTTAAGATAAACTAACAATAAATTTTTCTGTTTTAGATAAATCAAAACTGCGTTTTCTCCCGTACCATCCAACATTATAATATACATTAAAAGTACATAAAGTGTTCATCTAAATTCATGATTATCTCACACTGATGTCATATCTGAGGTGTACACAACATATTACACATACACTAACATATTAAAGCTATTCAGGGCTACTGGGAACTGACTAAAAACTTTTAAGAGCAGCTTTAGTAGATATAAAATAAAACTATTTTTGTATATTCAACAATTAAAAAAATCACGAAACAGATCAAAAGTTCCATAAAAATAATAATAATGTTTACAGAGTTCCTTTAAAAATGTATGATCCGGAATTTTATTGCGGAATTTTCTAAAAGGCGTTTAACAAAAGTAGAAAGTTTTAAGTTTGTCGAAGCGAAAATATCAAGAGAAAACCATTAGTTATTTATTTGTCAAATTAAAAGCGCACTAACGTATTATATTATTATTTATTTATTTATTTAAGAATTACACCAATGATTAATTAATATGAATTAACCATACAACCATAGAACATTAGTAGAGCCTTTTCTCACTTTGTAACAGTGATATCCTTGGTACATACGTATACGTTGGTACATAAGTATCGAACGGGATAAGAATAGATAGATAGATAAAATCTTTATTTCCCAATTATAGCCTATAATAATATAAATATACCAATAATAATATAAACTAATTACATTAAATTATAGATAGAAGAAACTTATAACTAGTGCCGAAAATGGCGGCCTTATCGCTCTTCCGATTCCGAAAAGCGATCTCTTCCAGGCAACCAGAGGAAGGACAGTGATATAAAAACGAG
Source organism: Mellilla xanthometata (assembly GCA_035578125.1). NCBI lineage: Eukaryota > Metazoa > Arthropoda > Insecta > Lepidoptera > Geometridae > Mellilla > Mellilla xanthometata. The sequence continues at coordinate 8,145,526 of JAPUBQ010000025.1, forward strand.
AGAGGTGAGTACAAAACGTATTAAAAAAAAAAAAACAGAATACTGGAGAGGATTATCCCTGAGCACTAGAATGTATTTATTTACATCAGTTAATGGTATTAGCGAGCCAGGTCGTAGCTTATACAGAGGAAAAGTTTGATTTTACTCCTATTTGTTTGACGCAAATAGGCTCCGAAACAACTGAAGCTGGGAGCTACATTATTCCTGAGTAACATTTGCTATTTATTGTTTCTCTTTGCAACTTAGACTATTTTATAGCCCAAGACGATCTGTCCATAGTTACATATAGCCCTGTATCGTAAGTAAGGTGTGCATGACTCAACATCTCAGATCTTATGACTCACATCTCAGGTGATGCTCAATTTGGTCATCTTCGGTTTTTGTGATCTTGACCTCTATACCAGAGGATGAATGGCCAGATGGCAAAGTTGTGTTAATGCAGGGACAAAGCTATCTTCATAGTAAACTACATAGATGAACCGACAGACGTTGTCCTGTCTAAAAGATAATGATTTAATTAGAACTGGATTAAATTTTATACAGTTACTAGCTGACCCGGCAAACGTTGTTTTGCCTTAATAATTATTTCTAAATATACAGTAGCCGATTCTCAGACCTACCGAATACGCATATAAAATTTGGAAAAATTCGGTCAAGCCGTTTCGGAGGAGTACGGTAACAAACACTGTGACACGGAAATTTTATATATAAGATTTGGCTCTGGACTAAGACTGACCGCCCGCGTAAATCCGGATTAAAAGTTAGCCTACTATTTTTTATCCCGGATTTACTAGAGCTACTGAACAGTGGAGCTACTTTAAAAAAAATATCAGGATTAACACTTTAGGTATTTTTATCCCGGCTTAACGCGCTAGAATAGAATAGAATAGAATGTTTTTATTGTCATATTGTTAAATAATTATTACATTATATAAACACAATCATAACTATCATCAATATGGACTCGTCAGTATTTCATTCAATAATAATCAATAAATTAAATTAAAAGAATAGCAGCTGTATAGGGGCTTTGTCGAAAAGTAAATAATTATAAATAAAGAAAAAGTAAAATTATAAAATTATAAAATAAAATCCTTATTCAATTTTTGAACGCATCATATGAGCGTGCTCGTATGATGCGTTCAAAGCTAGTAAAGGGTAACCAAAGCCCTGCTGGTATTATACATACAACTTAAAATATGCCGCACTTGAGTTTCTGTAGCCCACTAATCCTCGTATCCCGTCTTGGAATACAATACGGTTAAATTAATTGTGCGCCTGAAAAGGAAGTTTAATTAATTATTGCAATGTTTAATGCAAAAGTAGTTTAAAGTTGACGTAGTGTGACAGGCATCTTGTCGAATGAATAATGAGCCTACCGTTCATAAAAAAAAATCATAAAGTGGCCATAATAGTTTTAAAGGTTCCGTACCTCAAAGGTAAAAACGGGACCCTAATACTAAGCCTCCGCTGTCTGTCTGTCTCCAGACTATATCTCAGAAACCGTAATAGCTAGAAAGCTGAAACTTTCACAAGATATGTATTTTTCGTACGCTATAACAACAAATACTATAAATAAACAAAAAATAAAAATATTAAGGGAGGTCCCAATACAATAAACGTGTTTTATTCGTATTTTTTGGTATATATCAATAACGGTAGGTTCTAGACATTTAAAATGTCATAAAATATATAAAAGTATATTGGCTATACAAATTAAATTATACAATTGGAATTAAATAAATATTTAAGGGGGGCTCCCATACAACATTGGTACGGAACCCTTCATGCGCGAGCCCAACTCGCACTTGGCCAATTAATTTAACACTAATTTAATATCAAACATGAAACGCACGCGATACCAAACAGCTCACCGACCTTGGGCGTAAGGCATTAGCCAAAATTAAATTACCCTAATTCCTACAATGGCGGTCATTGGCCGAGAGAGCGAAGCAAGCGAAGTTTACATTAACTAGTCAAATACAAATAATTTATTGATAACACCAAAGTTACAAGTCAAATAATATAATGTTACAAAAGTATATGATATGCTTCAATGTCAATTTTCAATTCTAATTCTAGTAATATAATATCATTACAAAAGTATATGATATAATTCAATGTCAATTTTCAATTCTAATTCTAGTGATACGAGTATAATATATTTTTTATTACAATAGTATAATGATAGCTGACCCGGCAAACGTTGTTTCGCCTTATCACTTAGGGGTATGGAAATAGATAGTAGCCGATTCTCATACCTACTGAATACGCATATAAAATTTTGCAAAAATCGGTCAAGCCGTTTCGGAGGAGTACGGTAACTAACATTGTGATATGGAAATTTTATATATAAGATGAATCAAAAGATAAATTTAGCTTTCGTCTGTCTGTCTATGTCTATATGTATGTATGTTGGTTCCCGCATAGTAGTTTTGAAATAACTCGGCGAAACTTGAAATGCGGGTAACTTGATAATTGTCGAAATTTTTTATGTCTATGACACATAAAAAATCGCATTTGACCACAGCCTACCTGATGTAAGGCAACGCTGTGGCCTACGTAGTAACACGTTTACCCAGAAAGAAACCTTTTCACTAACGATTTAAAGATCTCGGGATGGTTAGTAAAAAGATTTTTTTAGTCTTCGACAATTTTCGATTGGGGATAAGATGGACAATAGACTAAGGGGGAAATTTTCTCCGTTAATTACAAGTAGATTTAAATTATATTCGGTATACCGGTGATATAAACAAGTTTTCAAAACAAAAAAAAATCGTAAATATTAACAAAATCAGTCAACTAATATTGAAAGAAAGAAAGAAACATTTATTTTGTGACACAAAGAAAAACAATACAAAAAAAATTTTTTTTTGTGATAACATAATTTCGGTAACTGGAAAAAAATATTTTGATTTTTTCTTTGCTTATCTTTATTTGGTTTCAGATCACAGTTGTATTGCCGACACTGAATATTTCAAAGTTCCTTCCAATTAGAAAAGATGTACCAAGAAATTTTGCCAAAGTCTAGTGTTCGGTTAACTATATTAGCTAGTTACATAGGTAAGAGTATATTTGAAGACTCACAAGGCCACATAAGACCAAACGTTTACTTGCAATATTTTAGTTTGAGACTACGCTACTGTGTCAGTTTATTTAATAAATAAAAATATTAAATAAATAAATATTAGGACACATTCACACACGGCTGGCTAGCCCCATACTGAACCTTTTCTATCTCGTATTATGGTTGCTAACACAACTGATATACTACATATACATACATACATACATATTATATATAAATACATATTTCAAACCCAGACCCACAGCCAACAAATTTAGTTAAGCACAGAGATGTTGACCGGGCCGGGAATCGAACCCGAAACCTTCTGATTAGCTGCAGTCCGGCATGGTAACCTTTACGCCAACTAGGTCGTACATTACATCTGTCGGATGTCACGTTAAATTGTTGGTCCCGGCTGTAAGTCTTAGTACAAGCAATCGTTATGCCAAGTCAGAGGCCTTCGGGCAGCTTGAAAATTCTCGACACCAGAGCTTTTGCGTCAACCTTTATTGCAAGGACAGCGAAGCTTTAAAGCTCTCTACCTGAGTCTCTTTTCGTCGATTTTTTAAAATAACATATTTATATGTTATTTTAAATATGTACTTAAGCAATAGAATAAAGGCTTTTTACTTTTACTTTTAAATAAATAAAATATAAATAAAATACTTTTACCTGAGTCTCTGTTTCCTGAGAGGTATCTTCCGGGGCTCTTCAAAAGTAGAGTAAATAAGTATCTTCTAGGTAAAGGTGCCACATCCACACATAAATTGAATAACATTGATGCAGGGCTGGGATCGAACTAGGGGCCGTCTGATTGAAAAGCAGATATTTTCCCACCAAGCTACACTAGCTCTTAATTCGACGACGAAGGTTACCATGCCGGTCTGCTAATCAGAAGGTTCCGGGTTCGATTCCCGGCCCGGTCAACATCTTTGTGCTTAACTAAATTTGTTGGCTGTGGGTCTGGGTGTTAAATATGTAATATGTATTTATATATAATATGTATGTTGTGTTAGCAACCATAATACGAGCTAGAAATGGTTCAGTATGGGGCTAACCAGCCGTGTGTGAATGTGTCAAAAAAAAAAAAAACTGGCAACCATGAGGTAATGTGTTCAACTGGTCACACCTTTACATCGCATGCGAACTCACAATAACAGTGGAATATATTTTTCACATTGCCACATACTTGTATGGGTTGTATATGTTATTCCGCAAACCTTGTGGCCCCTATCACTGCCTAAAAAATATAGTATTTCTTTGCAACACATCATTCATTTTTATCATACATATTCATTTTTACGATCGGTACAATAAATAATTAAATTAATATTAAATATTAGGACACATATCACATACTGTTGGTATAAGCCCCATACTAAACTATTTCTAGATTGTATTATGGTTGCTAAGACAACTGATATTCTATAATATATTGTTTTACAATACATTATTTATTTTTATCATACACATTCATTTTTACGATCGGTACAATAAATAAATAAATAAATATTAAAACACATTTCACACACGTTTGGTATAAGCCCCATACTGAACAATTTCTAGAAAGTATTATGGTTGCTAACACAACTGATATACTACATATACATATGTACATACATACATACTTTATATCGATACATATTAAACACCCAGACCGACAACCAACAAATTAAGTTCATCACAAAATTTAAGGTTTATTATGGGTCTAACCAGCCGCGTGTGAAATGTGTCCTAATATTTATTAATATTAATTACAAACAATGTACCCTTTTTTTTCGTGAGGAAATGCATTTACGCATCTCCCGCTACAAGCCTGGGGGAGGCGAGCGGGGTATGTCGGACTCGACGGCCAGAAGGGCCGTCACTACCGACTACAACCTCACGGTGTCCCATCTCACGACGGGGGCAGGGATGCAGGACCGCACAGCGCATTGCCGCTGCTCTCCCCGCCCAGGCCGCTGATGCCTGGTACCCAGAAAATTTCTAAGAGAGGTCTTTGGTATGTTCGAAGAACTACTAGTTTAATTTTGAAGTATAAGATTTGAACAAAAGACCTTCACTTCAGTCGATAAATAATGACAGAAACAAGCCCAGGATATGCCGCGGCCTTGGCTCGACGGTCGAAATTGTCAATCAACAGTCATGAAGAGGCCAAGGCACCGCTTGCATGCTAACCCGCCGATGATTGTCTCATTTTGGTCACGGCACTGATTTCGAGATTCATTATGGTTGAAATAGAAAGCGGAAATGTGTTTAGTCCTACTTGCTTATTAGGGTGCTAGAAGGTTGCGCTTGGTGGTTCGCTCTTTTGTTTGATGACAAAACTCAAGGCGCTATCAAATCAAATCAATTATGTTTATATTATATTATTTATATTATTATAAGCAATTATGTTTCAATTCAATTAATATGTAATAATCTAAAATTATGAAATCTAACTCATCTTTTATGAGACATATTATGTATTATTAATGTATTATTATGAATTATCAACTTAGTTAATATGAATATGAATCTATTATTATTTTATTCTAATTGTATCAGTCAAATTATTGGATTATTTTGGGAAGGACTAGCTGCCAAGGCACGGGCTAACGCCTATTTTGGCAACTAGAGCTTAATGTTAAAAATATGTATTTTTTGGTGCCAATAAATTATTTTGTTTTTTTTTTAAATCCAAATTATTTAATGGCCTTATGGCATCACGCCGTACTGGGCAAGGCAATTTACAATTAATTTGTTAAATTTATATACCTATAATACACTCTTAAATAGCTTTACGATGTACTTAATTTAACATAAAATATATGAAGTACTTTACTTATTGATAATAAAAGTCGAAGTAAATTTAAACCTTAGTACACTTTTATTACATAAATATCTATATTTTTTCATCCACCTGGAATCGTTTGAAAGCTTTCTAACTATGAGACTGCTACAAGAATGAAGATACTGTTATTGTATGTGACATGAATTCATTGAGAGAGTAAAAAGGATTCTGTTCAAAAAATTGTTTAATTTTTTGTTTGGAGTCATTCTATAATTCTACGCGGTAACTTAAACATGAGAGCAAAATGGCATATTTTGAAAAATCCTACGTAAATGATACTAAATGGGCTATGGCTTTTTCAGATTTGTAATCTTTAATCCAGTGTTAAGAAACTATAGAGCTCCAAAACACGATTATTTAAAAATATTGTGCAACTGAAAGTAATAAAGATATTACAACAAAAAGACAATTTCCCGATGGGCAGACGATTTCCAGACGAACAGACGATTTCTCGATAAGCAGCCGCTTTAGAATAGAATTACTCCATTTTTCATTTACCATTTACAGCGCACATACCAATTTACATAAATGTATTACCATTCCTGTTTGTTGTTGGGAGCGCTGTGCCCCGCTGTAGTGCTCTTGCGAACCTGACTTTAGCTTTACCGACAAACAGACGATTTCCCGAAGTCCAGACGATTTCCCGACAAACAGCAGATTTCCCGAAAACAGACGATTTTCCGAAGTCCAGACGATTTCCCGACAAACAGCAGATTTCCCGACAAATAGATGATTTCCCAACAAACTAACGATTACCCGACAAACAGACGATTTCCCAACAAAATAACGATTTCCCGACGAACAGACGATTTCCCTACAAACTAACGATTTCCCGATAGGCAGACGATTTCCAGACGAACAGATGATTACCCGTCAAACAGGCGATTTCCCAACAAACTAACGATTTCCCGCAAAACAGCCGCTTTCCCGACAAACAGACGATTTCCCGACAAACCAACTATTTCCCGATAGGCAGACGATTGCCCGAAAAACAGACGTTTTTTCCGATACGTAGATGTTTTCTTGATAAGCAGATGTTTTGCCCTTCTTTTACTAATGCGAGTCAATATACACTACGAAGGCCAGGAAACCATATTGAGTTTGCATCAGCAAGACACGAACCGGCAATAACAATCGGGAGTCACGGCTCGGCGGGCACGCCGCAAGTGTATCCTGTCACATAGAATAACTAGCAGTTACTACTACTAATACTTAAGGCTCCAAGTTATGAGAGTAAGAGGCTATTAAACTGTGGAACTTTTTGCCGGAATACCTGTTCCCTCTGAACTAATCTGTCTTCGTCAGTGACTCAGTTTCTTCCAGGTAAGCGCGATCCATTCTACATCGCAAGATATCTTAACATCAGATGAGTTACGGTCAAGCGCAAGACTATCATAAAAAAGGGACTAGGCGCGTGCTCAGGTGTTAGATCGCATTTTATCGCAATAACTAAAGTTACTGAACGAATGAGGACATAAGAGAGAAAGGAGTGAGTGTAGATATAAGGGCTGATAGAGGAGAGTGGAAGAAGGCATGGATGGAGTGTGTGAATGAGGACATGAGAGAGAAAGGAGTGAGTGTAGAGACGACGGCTGATAGAGGAAATTGAAATAGAAAGCGGAAATAGAAGTGGAAGAAGACATGGATGGAGAGTGTGAATGAGGACATGAGAGAGAAAGGAGTGAGTGTAGAGACGACGGCTGATAGAGGAGAGTGGAAGAAGACGTGGATGGAGTGTGTGAATGAGGACATAAGAGAGAAAGGAGTGAGTGTAGAGATGACGGTTGATAGAGGAGAGTGGAAGAAGGCATGGATGGAGTGTGTGAATGAGGACTTGAGAGAAAAAGGAGAGAGTGTAGAGATGACGGCCGATAGACTAATAGAGGACAGTGGAAGGATACAATTTGCTGCCGACCCCACCTAGTGGGATAAGGCAAGGAAGCAGAGTCGAGCCTTATCGCTATAAGCCTATACCAGCTATAAGCTTATACCCTGAGTCGATTCACAAGACATTCGGGTGTCGGCGTCATATTACTAGCATCTGCACCTGAATACACCTGCCATGTTACCCCACCCATTGTATTATGTCATACAGACAAGTCGGTGTATACAGCATGTTAGATGGGATTATCATCATTATCTACAGTCGGTTCTTTCCCACTGCTGGGAATACAAATACAAAATATCTTTATTTGACATAGTAAATAAAAATCAACAAAATTTTATGGAATCCAAAGGCTACCAAACTAGTTGTATAAACTGTATAGGAAGCCAATGTCTTCCAAAAAAAATTAATCTATCCATATACATATGTCAGATTTAAAAACTAAAATATAATCAATTATAATTAATTAATCAATTTACAAGTTGTTCGGAAATTAAACAACAAAATTTAGGAATAAGGTCTCTCTTCTGACATGCCATTCATGAATTACCTATTACAATAAGAATTTCATTTATTTTTATTGAATAAGCATCTACATTATGTAAAAAGTATTAAGTTATGAAATGTGACATGTAAATTGGCCTTACGAAAATAAATGATTATTATTATGAGATAAAAATAAATAAATATTAGGACACATTTCACATGTGTGACATCCGCCAACCCGCATTTGGCAAGCGTGGTGGATTGGGGCCTGTAACTCTCTCCTAGTTAGAGAAGGTCCCGATTCCCAGCAGTGGGAACGGTATAGTGGGCTGCATGTGCAACCATAATGTAAACTAGAAATGGTATGATATGGGACTAACCGGCCGTGTCTGAAATTTGTTCTATCATTTATTATTTAAAATACTGACTTGTAAATTTACTTTGACTTTACAACATCCAGTCGTTTTGTCCTCGCTGCTTTATACTTTTTTTTATTGATGAATAGGCTTACGTTTGACCGCAGCTTGCCTGATGTTAAGCTTGACTGTGGTCTAAGATGTAACACGCTTGCCTAGAAGGAACCTATTTACTCTAGATTTGAAGACCCCCAAATTGTACTTCTCGGGAAAAAGAGACTCAGGAAGAGAGTTCCAAAGCTTCGCAGTTCTCACAATGAAGGTCGAAGCAAAACGTTTTAAAGAAGTAGCAACTCTGCATATATTTATGCAAAATCTTCTACTTGACGACATATTCAGCCTTGATACACCGAAGCTGTTGTTGTTTGTCACAAAGGAAACATCTGTACACATATCTTGTGCCATTTGCTTTTAGCCTAAGATCCCACTGCAGGATAGGTGTGCTCATCGACTATTTGTTTTAAACCAAATTTTTATGTTTATTTATAGTTAAGAGAATATATATTGACTAGGGTGCCTATCAAAATTTGGCCGCTATTATTTTTTTTTAAATTATTTTTAATTTATTTTTGGTAAAAAATTTCGTTTATTTATTATTTAAATAAAATAACGTCTACATCACAGCAATTAATATGAAGATTCGAAAAAATCATGGTTGCCGTTGCTCACCTGGCCGCACTTCTTTGCAGCCTGGTGTAAACAGGTATGATTTCGATAAATTTATACGTTCATAACCTATTTTTATGAATTATATGTCAAATTAAAGCTAATTTTTTTCTATTAATTATCATATAAAGTTGCTTAATTAAATCTGGCCGCAAATAAGGGTTGCTGGCTGTTAAAGATAATAAATATTTAAGGTAGAGTGAAAGAGAGTTAGCGCGTAACATCATTTGTCAGACGAGGACAGCGATTGCCGACTGTGCGACGCTTTTAAGCCATTGCGCATGCGTCGAATGCTCAGAATACAGAAAGAACCAGAAACCGTGAGCGCACCTAATACTGAAGCTACTAAAACTACTCTTAAATAGAGTAGTTTGACGCGCGACCGATCCGATCCGATGGGATCACATTTCACGTGTAGGTAAGTATCGTATTTAAGTATCAACTTTTTTAATTATTGAATAAATTTCTCAGTTTTAAAATTGTCATAGATAATGAGGCATCCATCTTGTTAGTGTTACCAGTATAAGAGTTTTGATTTACCCTACTTTTTATTACCTCTTGAGGGCTTTTATTCATTGTAGAATATTAATAATTAATTTAGTAAAAATTAACCGACTTGAAAAAAGAAAGTATAACTCATCAGTGCAGCCCGTGTGTACATAACCAATAGTCCTATTAAATAGTATGTTTATATCTATGAAAAATACCTAGACATATTATTTCATCATTTATCTAAATTTAATTTTTTGTTAATAAGTTCAAATTCTAAGAGACAATATTATATAAAGCTTACTCAGCAAAAAGGAAATTAAATGTATTTTTTTCTAAAGCGTCTTTTATTCAATAAATCTATCAATTTATTGAGACAATTAGGTTGGTACATAATAATAATATAGATTAGGACAATTTTTATTCTATTATTATCTCACCTCCTGGACTTCCAAATTTTACGCTAAAAACGGACACATAATGCCTGAGCTAGCAACATTACGCGGGTGGGAAATGACGCGGGCGGGGGGCAGTGTTTTGTTTTACGCGGCTTCTGGTTCTTCGAGTTCGTAATAAACAATGTTTTATATTTACATTGTTATTTTATTTGTGCATCTAAAAATTATTATATTAATTAACGTAAAATAGAATTGATAAAGATGAAGTCGTGTTTTTTGTGTAACGAAATAAGCAATGTACTTGATTTTAATAATATATCATTCCAAAAATGCTTGCTAATGTTAAATAAATAAATAAATAAATATTAGGACACATTCACACACGGCTGGTTAGCCCCATACTGAACCATTTCTAGCTCGTATTATGGTTGCTAACACAACAGATATACTACATATACATACATATTATATATAAATACATATTTAACACCCAGACCCACAGCCAACAAATTTAGTTAAGCACAAAGATGTTGACCGGGCCGGGAATCGAACCCGGAACCTTCTGATTAGCGGACCGGCATGGTAACCTTTACGCCAACGAGGTCGTCATCATCGTCGTCGTGTTATTGTTTCGTCGTAAAAAAAAAATGTAAATATCATGACCTTTTATTTACAATTGACTCTATTAATGATTTTGGATATCATTCAGAGTTTAATTTTTTGTTGCAATTTATAAATTTATCATTTTGAAAAAATTACATATTTTTTGGAGTATTTATTATAAGTCGTCTCTATTTTTCCCCGGTGGTTGAGAACACTAACGTTCGACGCAAGCGCAACGGCTTAAAAGCGTCGCACAGTCTGCAATCGCTGTCCTCGTCTGACAAATGATGTTACGCGCTAACTCTCTTTCACTCTACCTTAAATATTTATTATCTTTAACAGCCAGCAACCCTTATTTGCGGCCAGATTTAAGTAAGCAACTTTATATGATAATAAATAGAAAAAAATTAGCTTTAATTTGACATATAATTTATAAAAATAGGTTATGAACGTATAAATTTATCGAAATCATACCTGTTTACACCAGGCTGCAAAGAAGTGCGGCCAGGTGAGCAACGGCAACCGTGATTTTTTCGAATCTTCATATTAATTGCTGTGATGTAGACGTTATTTTATTTAAATAATAAATAAACGAAATTTTTTACCAAAAATAAATTAAAAATAATTAAAAAAAAAATAATAGCGGCCAAATTTTGATAGGCACCCTAGTCAATATATATTCTCTTAACTATAAATAAACATAAAAATTTGGTTTTAAACAAATAGTCGATGAGCACACCTATCCTGCAGTGGGATCTCGTACTATTTGTAAAAACAAGAGCGGAATATTTTACATGCTTGTGTTTTGCATTAATGTTTTACAATAACCAATATTTAACCCCCCGACGTAAAAACTATGAGGTGTAAAAAGTTTGACGTGTCTATATGTATGTGTGTGTGTGTGTGTGTATTATATTATTATTATGTGTAAGAGTGAGTGAGTATGAGTGTGCGTTGGTGTGTGCGTATGAGAGAGTGTGGGTGTGTGTGTGTGTGTGTATGTGTATGAGAGTGTGTGTGTGTGTGTGTGTGTGTGAGTGTGTGTATGAGAGTGTGGGTGTGACATCGTAGCTCTGGAACAGCTTAACCGTTTTTTAGCTATACAATTATAATATACATTTGTGAAAAGTTTAATGAAAAAGATCTTAGATAGCGGCCGCTATATAATAATAAGAAACGAATGAGATACTGCATTACCTATTACTCTCTAAAACACTTGACCGTTTAACTTATAAATTAGCGCGAATAAAAGAAAATAATACAAACATATTATATTTTTTTTATATTGCCGAAAACAAAGTTTTGTTGCCCAATGTTTAATAGCAATATAAACTTTCATAATTCTCATAAAACCACACACAAACAAGTAAATGTCCACCCTAAAATGACAAACACAGGCATTCTAAAATTAAATTCGAAATGTCAAATGGCGAATTCCATTTTCAAATCGTAAACGTAAACGCCTCGAACCAAAGTTGTTGTAACGGTCATCCTGTTTTGATTCTTAATTCAAAAGCTCTAAAGTTCACTTTAAAAAGGCATTTTATACTTTATTTTTCTTAAAATATTATGTCAATAGCGGTTAAGGCCACACCTTTATGAATGCCAACGAGATATGATGAATAATATTTTGTTAACAAGCATTATGAATCATCTTGATTCTAACCGTCCAACGGTATTGAGACATAATAAACTACTTTTTTTATAATTAATGCTAAACGGTTAAAAATGTACAGGTTAAAGTAGAGGCTTTCTTTTATTATTATTTACTAGCAAGCAGATTGTCCCGGCTTCGCATGGGCTATAAAATAATCCAAGTAGCAAAGACCAACAAAATCTAGCCTATGTTATTCAGGGATAATGTTGTTTCCCAACTATGAAATAATTTATGAAATCGGTCCAGTAGTTTAGTTGCGTCAAACAAACAAAAAAACAAACTTTTCCTCTTTATAATATTGGTATTGAAAAGTACCACGGATGTCAGAATAAAATACCTACCATAATAATTCAACATAAAACACAACAATCAAAACATTTGACATTATATAGGTATTTTCTTTAACATGTATGTATGAGTCCTTGTTAGTTGAAATAAATGTTTTGAAAAATTGAAATAACGTTTTGTTCCGCCAATTTTAGGTATCCGTACCTTAAAGGTAAAAACGGGGCCCTTTTACTGAGCCTTCGCTGTCTGTCTGTCTATCTGTTTGTCACCAGGCTGTATCTCAAAAACCGTGATAGCTAGAAAGCTGAAAGCTGTTGAAGCAGTCTTTAAGCCAAGCCTTCGATCGGCTTGAAAACTTTCGACACCAGAGCTTGTCTACTTAACTCATACGAAGATGAAGAATATGCAAATCTTCTTCTATAATATAAAAATACGTCGGTTTTTTCTTCCTGTCGCTATAACTCCAGAACGCACGAACCGATTTCCACGGTACAGCATTCGTTGGAAAAGTCTCGGGCTCCGTGAGGTTTGTAACCAAACAGAATTCAGAGAAAATTTCAACGGAAAAAGAGGAAAACGGGCAAAAAACATTTCACATACAGCGCCATCTCTGATACATAGCATGTACTACAAACCAATTTGGTTTTGCATGGTAGTGGAGCAGACGCGAAAAGCGAACTACACGCAAGTGAAGCCGCGGGCAACTGCTAGTGTACTAAAGTATTTGTCTAATTGCGTACATACAGTCCGTTCAACCGTGTTTTGGCTAAACTCCACAACCCACGCGATTTCTATCGATTTCAAGTTTTTGGCAAAGGATTAGTGAGTGCATATAAAATAGTAAACAGTTGCCAAGTCTCTTTTATTGAGTGCAACCTTTTCCTCTGTGCCGAAATCGTGTGACACTAGTTTTTTACTTAGTTTGGAATTGTTCGAATGCGTAATGGTTACTATGCCGGACTGCCTACCGGAGGATCCCGTGTTCGATTCCCGGAACGGCCAACATCTTTGTGATGATCTAAATTTGTTGCCTGTCGATCTGGGTGTTAGGTACGAGTATATACTCGTAACGATATAAAGTAATCGTAATGTATATGTAGTATATCTGTTGTGTTAGCAATTATAATACAAACTAAAAATGGTTAAGTGTGGGGCTAACCAGCCGTATGTGAATGAACTTAAAATGAAAAAAATATTAAAGAGGATCCTAAAAATATAAACGTGTTTATTACCATTTTTAAAGATACGTATGGAACCCTTCATTCGCTAACCCGACTCGCACTTGGCCAATTATTTGGTGTTAAATGGTTGCTAAAAAAAGAGTAGAAAAAAAAGTATCAAATATTTTTTGTGGATAATTTTATGATCTACAATTTTTGTATGAAATATTTCTTGATAAAACTTACCATTTTGCTGAAAATCATGAAAAACTCATTTTTTTTACCTTTGCCTTGAATTTTTTTTTTCCTTAAAGCAGAATGATGATGGGGAACTTCTAGACATTGTTTATAATTATGTTTTGAACAATTTCACTGAAACTCAGCTTGTTGGGACTTTATGTAACTTCACTCTCATTTTTTGGTCTAAATTGACCGGACTATAAACAAATCATAATATTTGAAGATTGCAACTGTCTAACTATGACGGTTCAGATACAACCTGGTGACATTAGCGAAGTCTTAGTAAGAGGCTCCTGTTTGTACTCTTTGTGTAAAACAGTTCAAAAGTATCTTAAATAAGCTAGAGTTGACGACCTCTTTGGCGGAATGGTTACCATGCCGGACTGCCAATCAGAAGGTTCCGGGTTCGATTCCCGGCACGGCCAACATCTTTGTGCGAACCCAGAACCTTCTGATTGGCAGTCCGGCATGGTAACCTTTACGCCAACAAGGTTGTCAAAATTAACCTCAACAATGTCATGAATGTTTCACGTCAAGCTCTCCGGTGGAATTTTCCCATTCACACACCATCACGCGTCCAATGCAGATGTTTCCTAGAATACGGAATATTTAGACGTCCTGGATTTCATGTTCAGACAAAATGAAACCTTATTCCTTTTTCATTAAAGTCGCTTTTAAGATGAAACTGTGTGGTGTTTTTAGTCTGGTCACACTTAGACTAGATTCAACCTTATTATGTTTCCGTTAAGGTGGTTTTTAGTTTAAAGCTTTCAAGGTGTGATAGTCAATTATACATTGTTCTTAGTCCATTAGTAAGCTGATGAGGCTATAGGTATTGTAATGTTTCTGATTGATTCTGAACTTTGTGGGAACTTCATTTTCTACGTAGAGTGACCGTTTTTTTTTGACATTGTTTTAATTTTAGATTTATGACATACTCGTATTTAACTATAAAATGTACAGAAGTATATTTATATTCGTTATGTTATAATATTTTATTAAAAAAATTATGTATGAATTGACTTGTAAAATATGATTATGATTATATGAAGAAATAAGTATTCTTGTAAGCGAATGTGGCTCGGTGGTATAAACGTCTGGTTTTCAATCAGACGGCCCCTGGTTCGATCCCGGCCCTACACCAATGACTTGTTTTTCAAGTTATGTGTGGATTTGCACTCGCTTTACGGTGAAGGAAAACATCGTGAGGAAACCGACATGTTTGAGGACCACAATATCTGACGAAGACGTGTGTCATCCGTCAACCCGCACTTGGTCAGCGTGGTAGATTAAGGCCTATATCTCTCTCCTCGTGAGAGAAGGCTGCTTATGCCACGATAAAAAGCGACGACATAATTAATGAGCCAAATTAAGAGTTTTCAAAACGTTGTTTGCAGTTCAGGGTTGAAACTTTCTAATTAATGAGACAGCTTTTTCGCGTTTGATGAAACTTTGAAATTATCAGCTCTCAAATAACTTTTAGACCTTTTTATTTAAGGCGAATGACATGGGAAGCGTCTCGAATTTGCACTTTTATACTCACTAATTATAAACGGTTTAATTTAATGGGGAAATCCCTTTAAGATCGTCTTAAGAACAAATCTAAAAATATCTAAATTTTATTATCTTTGGTACCACAATCAGACATATAAATTAGAAAAAAAAACTGACCGGCGGCTGCTGTCTGTATCCTATAAACGATGGTTAGCAATTGCTTCCTAAATATTGAATTTGTTTTATACATTTTTTAGTTTTTTAATCTAATATATAAAATTTCCGTGTCACAATGTTAGTTACCGTACTCCACCGAAACGGCTTGACCGATTATTACCAAATGTTATATGCGTATTCAGTAGGTCTGAGAATCGGCTACTATCTATTTCTTAAGACAAAACGACGTTTGCATGGTCAGCTAGTAATGATATAATATGTATGTATCTATATGTAGTATATCAGTTGTGTTAGCGACCATAATACGAACTAGAAATGGTTCAGTATGGGGCTAACCAGCCATGTGTGAAATGTGTCCTAATATTTATATTTATTATTATTTATTATTAATATAAGTGTCTGCAATAAAAATATATTATTATTATTAATGAAAATATAAAAAAGCGTGCCTTAGCATGCTGGAAAGAGCTGGTGGAAACTGGCCGAAGACCGTATTGTATAGCGTGTTGGTGAGGAGGCATATACCCAGCAGTGGGTATATGCCTCTAGGCATTAGACTTATAGGCTTATATATATATAGGCTTATAGGTAACGACAATCTTTGCAAGGCAAAGTTGCAGACCCTGGAGCACCGCCGCATTGTTGCCAGTTTATCGGTATTCTATCGGTTGCATTTCGGCGAGTGTGCGAATGAATTACATGAAGTAATTCCCCCCGCCCCCTTCCACTATCGGACGAGCAGGGAAACGCCAAGGCGGCATCGGTTTACAGTTGAGGTGCCCAAGGCACGCACTAAGCGTTTTGCCTCCACCTTTGTTGTCCGAACCGCCAAACTTTTGAACTCCTTGCCGAATTCCCTGTTCCCCGATGACTATAATGTAGCGATTTTCAAGACGAGATTGACCCGGTTCCTTCTAGGTAAGCGCTCTGCACCGTAAACCTCACTTACTATAAGGTGAATTAATAAATAAATAATATAAATAAATTTTAGGACACTTTCACACACGGCTGGTTAGCCCCATACTGAACCATTTCTAGCTCGTATTATGGTTGCTAACACAACAGATATACTACATATACATACATATGATATATAAATACATACTTAACACCCAGACCCATTCCTTTTATAATTTAAGCGAATATATGAATATGGAGCTTGCAGAATCGTTATTCATGTGTAAACAGTAGTATTTTAAATTTAATAAACATGGAAAACAAGTGCTAATGTGTGTAGTATTTAATGGGGTAGAATATTTATTTAATGAAATTTGTAAGTTTATTTAATTTTATCTAACTAATGTTTTTAAGTATTAAGTAATTATTGTAGTATGACTTGCCTTTAACGTATGTTATTTAGGGCTAATAAAGTTCTGTATTTCTGTATTTCCCACAGCCAACAAATTTAGTTTAGCACAAAGATGTTGACCGGGCCGGGAATCGAACCCGGAACCTTCTGATTAGCAGACCGGCATGGTAACCTTTACGCCAACGAGGTCGTCAAGTTGTAGTCAACGAATTGTAGTCAAGTGCTGACCTATTAAAAGTAAAAAAAAAATTGTGGGTAGATAAAGGCTGATAATGAAACATCATCTTCACCTTTATCATCAGCTTATAAATCCATCAAAGAGGCATATGAAAGGGTGTGGAATCGACCACTGCACCTGGGAGCAAGAAGCTGGGAATCGCACTCTGTGGACACAATTGGTAAGAGCTAAGGTTTACTCTTTTGAGAACCAAAGAAAGCGAGCTCTAGATGCTCGAAGAGACCAGCTAAAGAACAGACCGCCTTCAAACCTCGACCTCGTTAGCGTAAAGGTTACCATGCCGGTCTGCTAATCAGAAGGTTCCGGGTTCGATTCCCGGCCCGGTCAACATCTTTGTGCTTAACTAAATTTGTTAGCTGTGGGTCTGGGTGTTAAATATGTATTTATATAATACTAGCTGACCCGGCAAACGTTGTTTTGCATTAATAATTATTTCTAAATATACAGTAGCCGATTCTCAGACCTACTGAATACGCATCTAAAATTTTGAAAAACTCGGTCAAGCCGTTTCGGAGGAGTACGGTAACAAACACTGTGACCCGGAAATTTTATATATAAGATGTATTTATGTATATGTAGTATATCAGTTGTGTTAGCAACCATAATACGAGCTAGAAATGGTTCAGTATGGGGCTAACCAGCCGTGTGTGAATGTGTCAAAAAAAAAAAAACATCTAGGCTTACAACAACGGTGTCCTCACATGTAGCACTTGTTCCCGAATATTTAACTACTGCTAAAATAGGTTACATCAGCCACGTGAGGACACAAAGAGTAACCTGATAATTGGCAAGCAGTCGCCGTGGCCGAAGCCGGCCTGGAAATCATCATCATAAATCCATCACCTTCGAATTAAATATAAATAAATATAAATATTAGGACACTTTCACACACGGCTGGTTAGCCCCATACTGAACCATTTCTAGCTCGTATTATGGTTGCTAACACAACTGATACACTACATATACATACGTACATATTATATATAAATACATATTTAACACCCAGACCCACAGCCAACAAATTTAGTTAAGCACAAAGATGTTGACCGGGCCGGGAATCGAACCCGGAACCTTCTGATTAGCAGACCGGCATGGTAACCTTTACGCCAACGAGGTCGTAAAGTTGTAGTCAACGAATTGTAGTCAAGTGCTGAACTATTCAGACTAAAAAAAAATTGTGGGTAGATACAGGTTGATAATGAAAAATCATCATCACCATCTGTTTATAAATCTATCACCTTCGAATTCCATACACTTTAATAACACGCCCGCCATCTGTTGGTAGACAATGCAGTGAGTCATGCAGTAAGGAACGGTGGTGATAATGGTGTATTCTGCGGTGCCGAGGTTCAAAGACCTCGACTCCCGCGCAGCGCTACGATTACTAGGGTTACCGAATATACCTAAACCTAGCCTTATAATATTTCGATCAAATATGTACTAAACGCGAGTGTGGCTCGGTGGTAAAAACTTCTGCTTCTTAATCAGACGGCCCCGTTCTAAATCTAGTACATATTAGCAAGCAACCCAGTATACGTTCCCACTGCTGGGACTCGGGGCCTTCCTTTCACAATCAGAGAGATATAGGCCATAATCCACCACGCTAGCAAGTGCAAGTTGGCGGATGACACACGTTTTCGGATATTGTGGTCCTCAAACGTGTCGGTTTCCTCACGATGTTTTCCTTCTCTGTAAAGCGAGTGCAAATCCTCACATAACTTGAAAAACAAGTCATTGGTGTAGACCCGGGATCGAACCAGGAGCCGTCTGATTGAAAAGCAGACGTTTGTACCACCGCACCACACTCGCTTTTTACTAAAATAGATAAAATATTACAGAATACAGAACTTTATTAGCCAAAAATAACATACGTTAAAGGCAAGTCACACTACAATAATTACTTAAATACTTAAAATACTAGTTAGATTAAATAAACTTACTAGCTGACCCGGCATACGTTGATTCTCAGACCTACTGAATACGCATATAAAATTTGGTAAAAATCGGTCAAGCCGTTTCGGAGGAGTACGGTAACTAGCATTGTGACATGGAAATTTCATAGATTAGAAGAAGATTACACCCCTAAAACGTAAAGTATGACTTCCTTTGAGCTAAACACTTTATTATTGTTTACGCTATCCACACACCGACGGTTAACTTGTTAAACTGTTATGTTAAACGAAGGGATTTGATTAACGACGTACGCTTATAGTTTTACAGATTACATGTATGATAGACGCTTCCGTGAGACGGACGAGTCGGTAAAGAAAAAAAACTGGGAATGAATGAGAAGATATAAATTTATGACGACCTCGTTGGCGTAAAGGTTACCATGCCGGTCTGCTAATCAGAAGGTTCCGGGTTCGATTCCCGGCCCGGTCAACATCTTTGTGCTTAACTAAATTTGTTGGCTGTGGGTCTGGGTGTTAAATATGTGTTTATATATAATATGTTTGTATGTATATGTAGTATATCAGCTGTGTTAGCAACCATAATACGAGCTAGAAATGGTTCAGTATGGGGCTAACCAGCCGTGTGTGAATGTGTCAAAAAAACAAATATCGTCCCTTCTTCGCACGGGCTATAAAATAATCTAAGTTGCTAAGAGAAATAAAATAAAGCCTATGTTACTCGGGGATAATGTAGCTTCACAACGGTGAAAGAAATTTTCAAATTGGTCCAGTAGTTTCTGAGCCTATTTGCGCCAAACAAAACGTTTTCTCTTTATAATATTGGTATAGATAAAGACTTTTTGAAATTAACTAAACTATTTTCTAGCTCTTCTTCGTATGAGCTAAGTGGCCAAGCTCTGGTGTCGAGAGTTTTCAAGCCGCCCGAAGGCCGCTGACTTGGCTTAACGACTGCCAGGGCCTACAATTTACTGAGTCATCCGACCCACGGTCAGATGAATATGCCACTTGAAAAACGACAGTCTTGTGCATGATCACCCATCCAAACACCGCCCGCAACGATCGTTGCTTAGCTTCGATGATCGCGTCAGATTACCTTAGCTAGCCGAGCTACAGCGCTTTAATTGTGGCAATTCAGCAGCACACACGACTAAACTAAATTTAAAGAAGCCTCGTCTCTTTTCATCTTAGGTGGCCAGAAAGAGACGGCACGTTCTGCACCATAATCAAACCAACTAAAATCACTACAAATGTAGAAAATATAGGCGACTTTAGACCGCACTCACTTGTATCACCTCTAAAACTGCCTGCACATTCCATATTTGACGTGATTTTAGTTGTTTTGTCTGTGGTTCAAAACGTGCGGTCTCTTTCTGGCCACTTAAGATGAAAAGAGACGGACTTCTTTAAATTTAGTTTAGTCGTATGTGCCGCTGAATCGCCACCAGTCTTGCTGTAATGTGTAAAATAGTAACATTTCCATCCACGACTGTTTCTCTAAATGGACTCAGCCCATAATAGTTGCGTGTCTAAGTCAGTCACAAGTTTACGCAACGAAACAATGGTACCAATCCAATGCAATATTGTGATTCGATGCGCCTGTCGTGACGAGGTGAATGGGATGTAGATTATGCCGCTTGGGGGTTACTTTTTGCGCGTACGTGATTTGTTTCACTGACTAGGGACCTATATAGTTATGTGCTTGTTCACATTCTTTTAATTTAATTTATTAATTATAACTGAATGAAATACTGACGAGTCCATATTGATGATAGTATGTTTATATAAACATACTGTAATAATTATTTAACAATATGATAATAAAGAAATTCTACTCTATTCTATTCATTAGAAATTATTCACGATCAATTTTAGGGTTCCGTACCGAAAAGGTAAAAACGGGACCCTATTACTAAGCCTCCGCTGTCAGTCTGTCTCCAAGCTGTATCTCGAATACCGTTATAGATAGAAAGCTTTAACTTTCACAAGATATGTATATCTCGAGCCGCTATAACAATAAATACTAAAAATAAAAAAAATAAAAATATTAAGGGGATATATACAATAAACGTGATTTAAGTAGATTTTTACTCGATCTTTATAACGATATTTGTTAGACCCTCTACACATTCACAGAATATAAAATTACGTATTAAATTAAAAAATAAATAATATAATAATTTAAAAAAATTAGGGAGGCCCATACAACAATGGTACGGAACTCTTCATACGCGAACCTACTCACACTTGGCCAACTTACAGTTAATAATAAAATATCATAATTATTTTCGTCAACAAACATTTTATTTACTATAACAGTAGCTAACTGTTCGACAATAATGACCTCACTACTCCGAATGGGTATTTGAATTGTTGACGTAGAGAGCTTCTCAAGAAAGCCTCCATGGTTGATAAGTTGTGTCGGAATCTTTAAGAGCATGGGCCTTTAAATCTTACAAGGTATTTTGGTGTAAAAATAAAAACCAAATTAACAATTAGCATTTTTATTATTTATTTATTTGATTTATAGGCGAGCAGCATTATGCTATGATGGGCCTATATCACACTGAGCTGAAAATATTTTTTTAATACTTCACATAATGTCTACTGTTCAATGTTTAAGGATCACTAGTGCACTGATCACAGGTTAGCAAGAATTTTTATTTTTTCAGCCGGGTTTTTAAAGCTGTTCACTGATGTAGCACTGACCACTTCCTCGGGCAACTTATTCCAATTATGAACCACTCTGTTGCTGAGTATATATAAAAGAGCCTTGAAAAATCCACTAAAATAAAAACGAAACTATCGCTTTCACTTCAAAGCGATTAGACACGGCCCAGTAATCAAAAATTTAATTCCGCTGAAAATACCAATATGATACATCAAAGACCCAAACAAAACAAAAAGACGCTAAACTCGTGATTCAGAAACCGTAATGCCGCCATTTTGGGCAAACGTACGCCATTTTTTTTGCCGCGAAAGTTTTGACAGGTGAATCACGGACGAAAATCGAAGGCGGTCTGTTTTTAGCGTTCCGTACCTAAAATGAAAAAACAGGACCATTTTACTAAGACTCCGATGTCTGTCTTTCACCAAGGTTATCTCAGAAACCGTGATAGCTGGAAAGCTGAAATTTTCACAAGTTATGTATTATATTGCCTGTGCCGCTATAATAATAAATACAAAAAATAAAATATATTAAGGTGGGTTATACATACAATTAACCCATACAATAAACGTGTGTTTTCGTATTTTTTGCTTTATATCAATAACGTCTTTATAGCTTGTAGACTCTTAAGGTTTTTACGTAATATACTAGTATAAACGTAATATTAAATTAAACATTAAATTTAAAACTTTAATTGATAAATGTGCATTTATAAACTCCATCTATAACGACATTCGAAAGATCCTCTATACATTCACAGAGTATTTAATTATATAATAACCTTAAACATATATTATAAGATAGAAAAATATTTAAGGGGGCCATAAAACAACGGTACGGAACCTTTAATACGCGAGTCCGACTCACACTTGCCCAATAACTTTATCTATCCGTCATTTATTCAGTTAGCTTTGGAATGTTTTTATACGGCCAGTGCTATTGTTCGTAGCCAAGGTTGACGGCAGAATATTAAAGTTGTTACGTCATATGTGCAATACTGTATCAGAGCTCGCTTTCAGTTACTTCGACTGGAGGTCTTCCATGCATTAAGTAACTGAAGTTTAATTTTTACACGATTTTTATTAGCTTCACCTGTATGTTTGGTTGTAACCGACTTCTTTGGGCGCGATTTTGACCCACTTTAAACGGACAGATTACGTTCAAACTTTATAAATTTATTGAGGACCGATGACAATACACTAATTTGATAAAATTATTCAATTTTTTTGTATTTTTGTTTCTATGTTTGTTTGTTATAGAGAGTGGTCGTTAAATGGAAGGGAATGTATCATTGTATGTAATACAAAAGAAGCTAAACCAACCAAAGCCAATTGATTTCGACGCTTTAGAGAGTTTGTCGTTAAATCGAGTGACGTTACATGGAGTTTACACTGTATGCTATTTGAAAGAAAGAAAATTCATTTATTGTGCACCCTTAGATACATATTATTACAAATAGACATTTAAAACTATATACTCAGGTGTGTGCTCAATTTGGGTTCCATACCGCCCTTAACTCTCTGAAACCCTAAATAAGCCTTCTAATTTATAGCCCCATAATAGTATCACATATCTGTTTAGCGACTATTCGAATCCCGTGACACACAGCATTAAATCAAGTTGACACTTCCCTGCTTAAAAAAAAACAAACAACCAACCCGATGCATCACTGTTGTTAAGCTGATTATACTCCTTAGAACATATGGTGTCTCGAAATAGGTGTTACTAATATGGCTGATGCCACTTTTAAAAGGTATTACGTGATATTATATTAGCTTACTAATCCGGGATAAGATAAACGACGACCTCGTTAGCGTAAAGGTTACCATGCCGGACTGCTAATCAGAAGGTTCCGGATTCGATTCCCGGCCCGGTCAACATCTTTGTGCTTATTTAAATTTGTTGGCTGTGGGTTGGGTGTTAAATATGTATATGTAGTATATCAGTTGTGTTAGCAACCATAATACGAACTAGAAATAGTTCAGTGTGGGGCTAACCAGCCGTGTGTGAAATGTGTCTTAATATTTATTTTCTTATTATTTATTATTTTTATTTATTTATAAATTAATCAGGGACAAAAAGTAGCCTAACCCCTTGTATGTTGAAACACCGGCTCCCGGTATAAACACATTTTCGCCGCAACTGTTGACATACCGGGAGCCGGTGTGGGTAAAACTAAAACTTGGAACTTGACTTTTTTAACAGATAATACAAAATGGGCTAATGTCATTCAACATACGAGCGGTTATGTGTTAATCCAAGGACTAACCTATCTTCGTAGTAAATTTCATGAAAATCGGTCCGGCCGTTGGAGCGTGAAGAAGTAACATAGATTTTGAAGTTATTATAAAGTCAGCGTATACTACGGGAACCACAATTGTCTAACCTATCTTCACGCCAATTTCTGCCTAGTCTGGGAGTTATCGCCATACCAAATTCCATCAAAATCGGTTCAGCCATGAGCGTGAAGAAGTAACAAATATACAAATTTACACACAAACTTTCGAATTTATAATATTAGTAGGATTTTATATATTATAGACGCTATCTAGCAGACAAAGCATAATATTATGATATTGACGAATTTTTAAAGGATAAATTTCTAAAATAATAATTTTGTTTGTGACCCTACTAATTTGAATTCATTTATGACATTATTAATTATGTTTTTCTCATTCCAATCTGTTCAATGTGCTTTTTTCTTTCTATATACTTGTGTTGTTTTGTGTAATTTGTGAAATTGTAAGTTTAAGTTATTTAAGTATTCTAGATATACGTTCCTTTTTATATATGTTTGTTTTAATTGCATGCCGAAAGGCTTAGGATATGGCGCACTCAAATTGTTATCTATCTTATCTTATTATTACCCATGTTCTGCAATAATATATAAATAAAAAAAAAACCATGACAAGTGGGGAATCTTCCACAAGGTACCTGGCTCCAATGGGACGCAGCCAGGTTATGTGGGATTCGTACCCAAGATTATTTATTGCCAGGGACAGGTGCAACATTGATACGAGTGTTAAATAAACGAATTTCCACTATCGGACGAGCAGGGAGACGGCTAGGAGGCACCGCTATACACTTGAAGTTCCAAAAAACCGCACGAAGCGTTTCGCTTCCTCATATATTGTGCGGACCATTAAACTGTAGAACTCATTGCCGGAATCCCTGTTCCCTCTGAACTATATATAGGCTATATATATATATAACCTTACTGTCTTCAAGGCGAGAGTGAATCGGTTTCTTTTAGGCAAGCGCGCTCCACCCTAGATCGCAACATCACTTAACATCAGGTGAGTCTCGATCAAGCGCTTGGCTATCCATCTTTAAAAAAAAATTTTCAATAAATATGGCGGAACAACTATAAGTCTTCGTCCCTTGCTAGCCCTGCTTTTGAATGACCCCTTCATTTTCTTATATGAATAGGGAAAATCATTAAAAACAAAAGGAGCAGTCCATTAGCATTTCTATACTCGTCTCAGTTTAATATCCTCTTTAAAATTAAACTAGAAAGCACATGGCTAATGACCGTTAAACTAATGGGTTAGAATAACGATCTACATCGAATCTATAATGAGATAATGTACCAACAATATCATTAATACTCTGACGAGGACATTATTGTGGCAACATTAGAATGTCGTATTGCAATATTTGTAATGCGCCCGTATCTCGGCTTGCTAAGGCGATCTGACGCGATCATCGAAGTTCAGCAACTGTCGATGCACAAAGCTTTTTTAATACTCTTAATAGGTCAGCGCTTGACCACAATTCACCTGATGGTAAGTTATTGCGGTGTATCGCGCTTACCTAGAAGGAACCGGTTCACTCTCGCCTTGAAAATCCCTAGAATATATAGGTGGCGATTCAGCGGCACACCGGACTAAACTAAATTTTAAAAGCCCCGTTTCCTTTCATCTTAGGTGGCCAGAAAGAGGCAGCACGTTCTGAACCACTCACAAAACAACTAAAATCACGTCAAATATGAAAAATTTGACGTGATTTTAGGTGTTTTGTCTATGGTTTAGATCGTACCATCTCTTTTTGGTCATTTATGACGAAAAGAGACAGAGCTACTTTAAATTTGGTTTAGTCATGTATGCCGCTGAATCGCCACCTATATTCGTAATCTGGGCACTTGAAAACATAAAAAAAATTACGATATCCCAGCACAAAAAATATGTATTTTTTTTGTAGAGCAGTGTAATAAAGTAGTCAGTGAATTACAAAAATCCGACAACCAGCAAAATGTAATTTGCAACATAATCGCTGCATATCATGAAATTCTTTACTCTAATTGTCCGTAATAACAGTTTTTAAACGTATCATGTTAAAGTTTCTTTCAGCTGTTTTTTGCTTTTACTTCGTTTGAAGTGGAAAGAAAGTTAAATACGTAAAGAATGCATTAATTTGTTTTTGTTTTTTATTGAGTTATAATTTATCAAGCAATAAAGATACTGACGCATTCAGAACTTCCTCTTTTGTGACAGTGTGGTTATAATATTAAATAGCATAAGCAGCCCACTATACGTTCCCACTGCTGGGACTCGGGGCCTTATCTCAAGAGGAGAGAGATATAGGCCATAATCCACCACGCTGGCCAAGTGCGGGTTGGCGGATGAGACACGTCTTCGGATCCTCAAACATGCCGGTTTCCTCACGATGTTTTCCTTCACCGTAAAGCGAGTGCAAAAACCACACATAACTTGAAAAACAAGTCGTTGGTGTAGGGCCGGGATCGAACCAGGGGCCGTCTGATTGAAAAGCGGACGTTAAATATAATATTAAATATTACTTCTTTTTAGGGTTCCGTACCTAAGAGTTAAAAACGGGGCCCTATTACTAAGCCTTCGCTGTCTGTTTGTCACCAGGCTGTATCTCAGAAACCGTGACAGCTAGAAAGATGCCATTTTCACAAGTTATGTATTTGGCTAATTATTTAACTTTGTTTAACTCCTTACGCAAAGGAGGAGGCTGTCGACCAAGATTTGTGGAGGGAGTTGGGGGAGCAAACATCTCCCTAACTCCCCAACCCCCAGCAGTGGGACAGTATAGGTTAGAAAAAAATCCCTACGCAAAAATTGACGTGGGGGGGAGGGGTCATAAGTTTAAAGTTCAACACACAGAACAAAAAAAAAGTGAGAAAATAAAAAAAATATTGGTGCCAATTCAGCGGCACACACGATTAAACTAAATTAAAAAAAGCCCCGTCTCTGTTCATCTTAGGTGGCCAAAAAGAGACTGCACGTTCTGCACCATAGTCAAACCAACTAAAATCACGTCAAATGTAGAATATATAGGCGACTTTAGACCGCACTCACTTGTATCACCTCTAAAACTGCCTGCACATTCCTTATTTGACGTGATTTTAGTTGTTTTGTCTGTGGTTCAGAACGTGCCATCTCTTTCTGCCCACCTAAGATAAAAAGAGACCGGGCTTCTTTAAATTTAGTTTAGTCGTGTGTGCCGCTGAATCACCACCATTCACACGCAACTGTTTAATGGTTTATGTGTTTGATATGACATCATTTTTACGATTTATAAACGACTATGAAACCAAATCACAGTTTTACGACGTCCAATCCAAATAAACTTGAAGCTTTAACACTCTATATCGGGCTTAAGGCGATGAAAACGGTACAACTTGAATTTACTTTGTTTCTGCTTTTGTTGTTTAATTGTTTCGTTACCTATATATATACCTACTAGCTGACCCGACAAACGTTGTTTTGCCTCACTTAGGGGTATGAAAAATAGATAGTGTAGCTTATATGACACGTTCGTAGATTTACCATAGCTTCTTCTACTTCACCTTATCCCATTTAGGTGGGGTCGGCACAGCAAATCTTCTTCTTCCACTCTCCTCTATCAGACGTCATCTCCACACTCAATCCTTTCTCTCTCATGTCTTCATTCACACACTCCATCCATGTCTTTTTCGGGCGGCCTCTTGCTCTTCTTCCTTGCACTACCATTTCCATACATCTTCTAGTGACATGTTTCTCCTCTCTACGCATCACATGTCCATACCACGCTAACCTTCTACTCCTTATTTTCTCCCTCACTGGGGCTACTTTCACACTTCCTCTGATGTACTCATTCCTTATTTTGTCCATTCTTGTCACTCCACACATCCATCTCAACATTCGCATCTCTGCCGCATGCACTCCTCTTTCATATCCTACCTTGGTTGCCCAACACTCTGATCCATACAGTACGACAGGTCTAATGATCGTCTTGTAGATTTTCCCCTTAAGCTTAAGGGGCATTTTTCGATCGCATGTTGTTCCTGAGACCTGTCGCCATTTCATCCATCCAGCGTTTATTCGGCTCGCTACTAGCAGCGCCATCTATTGATTACTTACTCAACCCAGTCGAAAGGTATCGACATCTGTTAGAATCATTTGGAGTTAACAGACAAAATTGTGACTGTCAAATAATAACAGACAATAATTAGCAATAAATTAAAATTGCGACTATAATTTGAGATTTAAACTATCCTATCTCTCAAGTTGGATCGAACTGCACATGGTGTGCGAATTTTATTATAATCGGTTAAGTTTAGGAGTCCATTGAGGACAAACACTGTGACACGAGATTTATATATATTAAAGATATCTTAAACGGCAATAAATAATGAAAAAGACCGTCTAAAGAATCACTCTAAAAATATTAATACGAGCTTAATTAATTAATTAATTAAAATTAATTTATTTTGGTTCCAATACGACTTATGAATTAGAAATAAAACTAGTTGAGAAAATCTAAAGTTATTTACTTTAAAATAAGTAAAGTGTAAACTCCATGTAACGTCACTCGATTTAACGACAAACTCTAAAGCGTCGAAATCAATTGGCTTTAGTTGGTTCAGCTTGTACTTCATACAATGATACATTCTCTCCATTTAATGACCACTCTCTATAACGCCATACAGTCCCTTCAGTGTCGTTATACATATAGAGTTTAAACTGTACCTATTCTTAGGGTTGTTCTTTAGCGGTAAGCAATATTTTCGATATTTTTTATCGTTTATGATATGACGAAAAAACTGTAAATTCATTTTTTCCCTTGTCTACTCCTTAATTGCGTGGAAGATGAGCAAGCAAACCAATTATGCTATCAGGTCGTTAAATCCCTATTTTAGAAGGCAACTGGTATTAATTTAAGCTTATAGTGTTTCTTTTATGGAGACAGGTTTTTATTGCGTTTTATTATGTCTCCATTAACATAATGATCCATTTAATTTTCAAAGAAGTCCATATACAAAGAATCAAATACTTAGAATAGAATATATTTATTAACTGGCTGACCAGGCGAACCTTGTTTTGCCTTATTATTCTTTTCAGCAGTTTTTGCGTGAAAGAGGAACCCAACTTTACATACAAACTATAGTATAATACTATAATAGTATTAAAAGGAAGTAGGATAGAATTTGTAGGATGTAGGAAGATAAAGAAGACACATAGTCTTCTTTGTCTTCCTACATACTTCTATATTAGATCTGTGCCAATTACGATTTTAACAGCCCCGCCACCCAATCGGCCTAGGGCTCAGATGTATAACCCTGTAGCCTGGGTAAAAAAATAAGGCTGCGGAATTGCCCCTGCCTGTCGTAAGAGGCGGCTAAAAGGGGCATCAGACTCGAAGGTGTTCGGAGATGGGGTTCCGACACCCGCTCCATCGAGTCCGGGTTGAACGACGACGGCGTCGCGTGACCGTCACCG